>OX637354.1:11083129-11536095 GCA_951799405.1 Agapetus fuscipes
TGGTTGTGTTTTTTAAAAAATAAAACTCAAGTGAATTGTAACAAAGTTAAAAAAGTATTTTAATTAATTAAAATGTGCTTTCACAAAGTTACTGCCCAAAATCTAAATAATATAATAAAAGAGTTCTTTAAAATATTTTACACATTGGTCCAGTACACATGCAAACATTGCTCATGTAAAATTTTCTCAATGGCGTATACGATAAACAAGAAATTAGCCAGCGTTATGTGTAGCTTAGTTGCGTATATGTTGCGTGTCGTTTGCTTGATGGACTCGGATCAGTTTTTAATTTGCCACTTTTTCTCGGTGAGCGAGCGTCAGTTTTGTATGGGACTGCCATCCTCAGCAACTAATAACTAGGGACTGGAAAATTTCGCGATCGCGATAAAACGAATTTATTCGCGAATTTTGATGTTTTTACGCGAATAACGCGAAATTTGAGGTTTTATGCAAATATCGCGAATTTTCGTACTTTTGGTAGAAATTGTGCGAAAAAGTTGTTATGTGTCGCTTCTGCAACGCAACTATTTTGTGGAAAAGAAAAGATTCCTGTGAAAGCCCTTTGCAAGGTGCAAAGCACAGAAAAAATGGTCGGTGTTATAGCCGAGGGGGCCAAGTGGGCTGATCTTTCAACGTTGAAACACGCTAGAACGCTAGACGCGGGGTTCGATCCCCGCCTGGGTCATTTGACCATAAATTTGATCCTGGTTCAACAAATGTTATTGGGTAATTATAAATGAATAATTAATTAAAATGAACAATACTCGTAATGAATTTTTCATTAATGATATTAATACCTGTTTCTGGCCAGGCAGAGTAGGTTGGTGAATTGCATTCCTATTCACAAATCTATTTTATTAAAAAAAAAATGATAAGCAGAACTGTCCTGGACATCCAAACAGACTTGAATCGTGACATCAATGAAATAGGAAATACATCAAGGAGTGAAGCTGCTGCTGGATTAGCCAAGAGCACA
This sequence comes from Agapetus fuscipes, assembly GCA_951799405.1. Lineage (NCBI taxonomy): Eukaryota > Metazoa > Arthropoda > Insecta > Trichoptera > Glossosomatidae > Agapetus > Agapetus fuscipes. The sequence goes on from OX637354.1 coordinate 11,084,106, forward strand.
ACTTGAGGCTTTCATAAAAGCCAACATCCCTCGAAAAAATTAGATAACCCTCATCTAGAGAGACTAAATTTAATATTTTAAAAGGATATTGCAGGGTATTCGGAGTGTCATTCAAATATTAATACTTTTTTCAATCAATGGTTTTTTGTAAGTTGTAACTCGTATTGATTCAGATGTTGTTTATTCATTGTTTTTGAAGGTACATATTGTTGTTTATATGATAAATTGTAAATATTAGTAAAATCTAGAGTTTTGCAATTACATAAACCTTTATTTCGATCAAATCAACCCTAAAAATTACACCGAATCTCCCCGTTAATCATAAAAAATAACGCGAATTTCCCTGTTTTTGATCAAAAATAACGCGAATTTCCCAAAAAAATAACGCGAATTTCGCAAAAAATAACACCACTTTTTTCCAGTCCCTACTAATAACAAACTGTTTGATTGATTTTTCTCTAGCAACCCAGCCGGATGACGACATAGGTTTTTCTATACCGATTCAGGTGCGGACTTCATTGTACATTTTGCAATAAAATTAATTAAATAAAGAACAGTGTTGAGCGTCCCTAGTTGGCAGTCTCTTCCATTAAGCTTCACCTACCGATTTCCCTTATTTTCCTTCAGGGCTGTACAAGATGGTATCAGGTAACCTCCCTCCCCCTGATTCTGGCCACCCCTAGTCCAATCTAGGGCCCCGAACTTAATTAGTCCGATTGCCACGTCTTCCTTTTATCTTCCTCCGTCTTTACTCCGCTCCATACAACTTTTGCTACTTTTCTCAACAAGGATTAAGAGGCTATATAATGTATGTGCGTTTATATATCGGTTAAAAGGAAGTAGGGCATAAAAATAAGTTATGAATGCGATCCTACTTAAATTTTCCGCTCTTTCTAATGCGCTAACTCCCATAGCTCTACGATATTTTTTTTATGTTTATGCCCAAGCAAACAACTGCGTTTTCGAAGTATGGTTTTGGCGTACCTAACCGACAAGATTTTGACCTTTTTTGTCCTAAAGGTGCTTATGACATAAAAAAATCCTAAAACATCGTAAAACCACATTAAAAGGAATGCCAATAAATGCCTTTATTTTTTTGAATTTTAGAGCTGATTTGATTTTAATGATATGATAAAAAATAAAAAAAGTTATGCCATTTTTCTGCAATCTCAAACTTTAAACTGCTCTCCTGAACAATTTAGTTTTTGTCGCTTACTTCCTTTTCACCGTCGCTATGAACCGAAACAGGTACTTCTATAATCTATAATTTAAGTTGCACAGATACCTAAACAATAATTCGCGTGGACGAACTGTCGTGTGACCGATTTGTCCATGGACGAGCTTTCTGTGGACGAGTTATCTTCAACCGATTTGTCCGTGACACCAGAAAAAACAGTGCTCTTACGGTTATGACATTATTCATGTCATGGTTATTCAGCAATAAACTTTTGCGCGAAGACTGGGAAAACCATAATCAGTAAAATACTCCAGCTCTAAAGTCTAAACCATAATGTACTCCTGAAGCGTATCGCCGTCTCACTCGCCCATATCTGTCCGGGTAGTATACGATGCTATTGTGCAACAGGGACAAAACATTTTCCTCTAAACGACTTGTACTATAATACTTCCTTACGACGAACAAGAAAATATATAGGTACTTATTATGTCTTCCTTCTTCAATATCAGGCAGGCCATACAGACAATTTTCTTGTTTTATTCTCAAAATTCTAGGAGGGTATAGATTTTTGTAAATAGTTAACCCAGCAAAAATTGTTCTGAAAAAAAAATTGCTAGGAACAAGGATAACCATTTTTTTTTTTGGTTGCTAAGGACCATTGACTTATGATATCTGTGGTCTAGAAACTATTTTAACGAAAATATACACTTTTTCCTTTTTCAACTAAGGGGCCGTCCATAAATTACGTCATCGATTTTGGCCGATTTTCGACCCCCCCCTTCTTACAATCATCCTATAGTCATTATCTTATGACTCCCCCCCCCCCTCTTTCTGTAATAATGGATGAGCTTAATAATTAATAATGTTATATTACTTACATAATATTTTGCATATTTTGTAGAAATTGGTATTTACAAGAACGACGTCACTTTTGGTACTCGTACATCATTTGCCATCATCCGCAGACCAGACTCCCCCCCCCCTTAATGCGAATGACGTAATATATGGACAGCCCCTTACTTAACCGCAAATTTTCATTGGTTAGAAAGAGAACAAAGATTTTCATAGTCATTTCGTTGTATACAAAAAAACTTGGGAGAAGTAACGAAATATTTTCAGAAAGTTGTTTGGTAGGACTTTAGTAAAATGTTAAAGATAATGCACACTCTGAACCCACTACCTTTCTGTTACGAGTCTGTAGCGTTAATCTGTGAACGTTCTGCAACAGGTAGATTTTTTGAGATTCACTTTTTTTTTTTAAGTAGATTTGTGAAGAGGAATGCAATTCACCAACCTATTCTGCCTGACCAGAAACAGGTATTAATATCATCATTTAATAATTCAGTATTGTTTATTTGTAATTAATTATTAAATAATAATTACCTAATAACATCTGTTGAACCAGGGTCAAAGTTATAGTCAAATGACTCGAGTCAAATTCGGGGATCGAACCAACTTTGTTCCATTCGAAACACGCTAGAAAGATCAGCTCACTTGGCGCCCTCGGCCATAACCCTTTATGGAGGTACACACAAGCAGGTGTATTTATATAGCTTTGTGATTAAAAATCTGGCCGATGCAGTTACATACGTAAGAAAATCTGCAAATTCCCTGCCGTTCTTGTTGCTTTTTTTTATCATTTTTGGGCTGGAATGACCAAAAATACACCATTTTTTCTCTTAGGTCAGCATACCTACTTCTTACAGATAACCTTAATACCATGTATGTAAAATGATGTAAGTGAATAAAATCCAACTACATTTTACTCCCTCTGTCAATTTTGCAGCCTTTACTTAAAGTAGGAAATGGAGTAACTGTAACTCTAACTGTAACTCTGTCGCCATTCCGCTAGGGGTGGCCAGAGCCTCTGCAGAGTTGCCTCCATTTTTTCCTATCCTGACATACCTCTTTCAATTCCTTTATATCCATCACCTTTTTCATGCATTTTCTTCTTTTATACTCACTTTGTATATCCCATTCTTTCACAATCTCCTCAATCTGGTCACTCCATACTTTTCTCGGTCGTCCCTTCCCTCTTTTTCCTTTCACACTTTCTTTGTATACATGCTTTGTCAGTCTATCATCATTTATTCTTTCCACATGCCCAAACCATCTCATCACATTCTTTTGTACTTTAACTTTCACATCCTCTTTCAAATTGCATTCTTTTTTTACCCATTCATTCCTAACTCTATCCCTCAAAGTTTTTCCTGGCATACTTCTCAAATGCTTCATTTCCACCGTACATACTTTACTCATTTCGCTATCATTCACTGTCCATGCTTCACTTCCATACATCAAAGTCGGTAACAATATGCCATTGAGTAAGAAAGTTTTTTGTAGTGTAGCTTTTTTTCAAAGCAACTTCCTTTTCTTACAGCACAAATTCTGTCCGGTTTTTTTATGGTTCTTATAGAATCGTCAAACAAGCCGTGTGAAAGCTCTTATACATCCCAATACTTAAACTTTTGATGCTTTCTTCTAATACCGGATAGAAAAAAAAACACAAACCGGACAGAAGTCGTTCCATGTGAAATAACACTTATACATTTGAGATATCGGATGAATAAAGATTTTAAATTACGATTACGGTCGTTAGACATTTTAAAGAATGAAAAAAACGGATTTTACTGACCGTGCAAAAGAGAAGAACGATTTTCTCTACGTTTCGTCGGAGTCATATCCGACGTCTTCAGGAGACGTGTGTCCTCTATAAGGGGAACCACGAACTGTTGAATTATTGTCTATGGATGTATCTCCGAAGGTTAATAAAAATAAAAATACCTACAACCTTCGGCCTCGATCAAACAACAATAATTCAACAGTTCGTGGTTCCTCCTTATAGAGGACACACGTCTCCTGAAGACGTCGGATATGACTTCGACGAAACGTATAGAAAATCGTTCTTCTCTTTTGCACGGTCAGTAAAATCCGTTTTTTTCATTCTTTAAAATATCGGATGAATGTCTCAAAAATGTAAATTTATTTATTTATTTTTTTGTCGTCTGGAAGGCCGGCCAGATTCAACGTATAAATGCGCCCGAGAGAAGGCTCACATACTTTGTAAAACAAAACTGGTTAAAGTTCATGTCGCCCCGGCTTGGTGTGTTTTTATGAAGCCGTAATATTAACTTTTTAGGGGATGTCCCGGGTATAAAATGCAAAATGTGCTTGGGTAGAGAACGCAGAACGAAAAATGACAAACTAGAGTATTTCTTTTTATTTTATTTTATTTGTACGTAAGTATACGTGAGTCGTATAACTGCAAACGCCGTCATCTCCAAATTTTATGATTTTTGAGAGAATTATTGAATTTGATTCTGCGTAGTGTAACAAATCATTTGCTGTGGGCAATTCCTTGACTTATAGGTTGGGTTCCTTGACTTATAGGTTGGTATGCGGCTGACCACCCATACTGTAAAAAATGGTTCACTTTGCCAATGTCACCCCTGTTTCAGGAAAGGACGGCAAGAGTTGCCGGGCTTATGTTCATTTGAGATTGGGTTTTTATAATGTAGGTCCACATGCGGCATGTGTTAGCGCGAAATTATACATGTCTGCTTGTGGGGATGCATTTAATATAAATCTTAAATGATATATATCCTTGCAGCTTAGATTAGATTAGATTAGATTAGAATGTGATGAAAACCTCACTTAATCCTTCGTAATTTTAATTGAAAAAGTATGATTTCGTGCAAACGCCGTCATCTCCAACTGGTTCCAAATTGCGTTCAAAGCACAAGTTTATTTTTCTCAATATCAACGCGTAAGGAGTTGACGGCGTTTGCATTTATACGACTCATGTTCATGTATTATACTTCAGAACTTTCTTTAATCCATAATACAACTTGCAAAAATATCTTAGCATTTCAGATTCATATTTTGTGTATGCCGACAAGCAGGTACATATCAGTTCACGCATACACACTTACTACAAATAAAACAAACATCACGTGAACATAAACTTGCAATTCCTATCGTCTTTCCCTGTAACCAGAGTGGCATTGACAAACGTGAAACATTTTTTACAGCATGGGGATACAGCCTCATATCAACCTGATAGACAAGGAACATGCTGCATGTATACTCATAAAAATACAAAACCCAAGTATCAAATGAACATACACCCTGCAAATCTTGATGACATTAAAGGATATAATTATTAGCCAAAGTGAACCATTTTAATACAGTTGCCAGGTCGGTAGCTCAGTGGTAGAATGCTTGCATTTCATGCCGAGAGCTTGGGTTTGAATCACACCGAGGGTGTCAGAAATTATTTTCCGAATCGGTTTTCATTTATAAAACCCAAAATAAAATACCGGCAAGGTTTACCCAGCTTTCACAAGCAATGAGCATGGAAACCTCCACTTCAACTGAAGTGGTTAGCTAAGGTTGGCCCCCTTACCTGTAAAAATAAACGTTTTGCGTTTTAATTCGCGAACTTTAGTCACATCTTAGTCTGCTGAAAAGGTGAGGCGGGGCATCTAGATGGGCAGTTATACCTGAACCGCTGCTCTTCAAAAGTGGTCCTTATCGCAGGGGGCCGAAGAGCTCATTTCCGTTTTTTATTACTCCACCTAAATATATATTTTACCTTACGGGTAGGCGGAAACTGGAAACAGAAGAAAAATAAAATTTCACGTTAACCAAAAATTAACGGAAATCAAAACGTTCACTGGAGGCGCTGTTACAGTTAATGTATGTTTTTTTGAAAATTATATGATTGAGTTGAAACGTACGTAATGGTTTATATTTGAGTTACAGACGCAAAAAAATAGTTTCGCTTTAATTTCGACCTTACCAAAAATGTATGGAAACTATAACGCTCATTAGAGGCGCTGTTTAAGTTACCATACATTTTTTTGTTTAAACGCTATGGTTGAGTTTGAATGTAATGTTTTATATTTGGCGTGCAGAAGAAAAATAAAACCTCGGCTCGCTCTGCTAATTCTACCGTGAATCTACAAAGTTTCTTTGCCGAACGAGCGGTATTTGAGCTGCGCCTTCTCTCAACGTGGCAGGCCTACTCGTTGACTCTAAGCGTGACGTCACAAATCTAGGCTAAAAAATTCAATGCCCTCATCATCGTTGACACTTTTTTAATAATTGATAGATATAGTCGCACAGTCAAACAATGGGGTTTCAAGTTCATTTTCTGTATAAAAAAAGTTTTCGGAGTTTTTTTCTATAAATCTACAAATGTTTTTAGAACTAAAACAATTCTATAAAAAAAAAAAATTGTCATCCAAATGTTTTTAATTTCTCGATCATCATCAGTTGCAATAAAATTCATAGAATCATTTAAATTTCAATAAAATTATAAACGTTTTTATTGCAAGCTTCATCGTCACTGTAGAAAGCGCTTTTTTTCAAGCAACACCATGTTTTTGTAAGGCTGGATGTATTGTGACCAATCTTTGGTAAAGGCTGATTCAATTTTCAACCCAGTGAGAAGCATATTTGAAAAATTAAATATTTATTTATGCAGTACCTTCCAATCACGAGTCTGAAGTGTAAACCAGTAGACTACGGACGAGTCAAAAAATAAGCTGTAAGCTCTCATGTCACGACAAAATATCTACCGACAAAATGTCCACGCGGCAAAATGTTCACCGATATAATGTCTACCAACAAAATGCCCACCGAAAAGATATATTAAAAATCATTGGATATAGACTTTTTGACGGGTGGACATCTTGTCGTGGAACTATAAGAGCTCGTTTCCACTTATCGTGTGTTGGATCCGTTTATTAATCGGAGGTTCCTGTGGCAGAACATTTCGGACAAAATCAGTTTCCGATAAGTATGAATAGCTTCATACATAATGTTCTGCCACTGGAACCTCCGATTAATGTACGGATCCGACACCCGACAAGTGGGAACGAGCTCTTAGTTGTAATGCAACTCGCCTACCTGTACCGCCGTTGAACACGCTACTAGTAAAACCTGCAATGAGAGAGGACGTTGATACTGTGGAAATGACAAACTTTACAAATGAGCTCTCGTATTTCTGCATGAGATACTGGATGAAGAGTTGAAGCAGGATGAGCATTAATTTAATGAGTAGCCCCACAAACATACTTACAAAAATTCGCTTCAATAAAAACGCAACTAAGCTACACATAAAGTGTAACTTCTTGCCTGCGTTATCCCCGAAGGGGTCGCATGTGGCGCTTCGGGACCTATTTATTTTTACTGGTAAGGGGGACAACCTCACACCAACCCCTTTCAGTTGAAGTGAGGGTTTCCTAGCTCCCGGGGGGGCTGGTTCTCATTTCTTGTGAAGGCTGAGTAAACCTTTGAGATCGAATCCTTGCTCTCGGCATGGAATGCAAGCATTCTACCAATTGAGCTATCGCCCTTTTTACGAGCTTGATCGTCGTCGCTACAAAGCGCCAATTCTCAAGAAAGACCCAGTTGTTGTAAGGCTGGATGGACCTTTAGTGACCGGTCATTGGTAAAGGTTTTATGAATTTTTCAACCCAGCGAAGAGCAAATTTGAAAATATAAATGGAATATTTTTTGTAAAAAATGGTTCACTTTGCCAATGATACCCCTGTTTCAGGGAAGTTCGGTAAGAGTTGCAGGGCTTATGTTCATTTGAGATTGTTTTTTTTATATTGTAGGTCCACATGCGGCATGTGTTAGCACGAACTTATACATGTATGTTCGTGGAAATGCGTTCAATATAAATCTTAAATGATATATATCTTTGCAGCTTAGATTTAGATTAGACTACTTAGAGTCTGTGTCGCAACATTGTTTTTTATTTTCTTTAAATTGTGTACGCACGCAAAAAAAAACTTTCATGAAATGTTCGCATTTTGTTATCTTTAAGCTATTGAGAATGTGAGCTTGTGAGAATGCGTATAATATGAATCCCCAATGTTACCTACATATTATCTTTACAACTTAGATTAGATTAGACTTCATAAAAATAAGTACTGTGAAATAAATGCAATGGCAATTTTATTGATAGTGAACCCAAGATAAAACCATAACAGTATATAAGCCAAACAAGCACTGAGGGGACGATACATAATATTTTATTGTAAATACAATATGGCGGAAATTTCATGGGTTCTATAAACAAAGAAGGGATGCGAGTCTGGCTTTTATGCCAAGTACGTTGCATTATGGTTTTTTTTACAATATCTTAAATTTTATACTGCAAGCCATTACACCTTGCAGGAAATAATGGTTTTAAGCATTACGAAGAGAAAACATGTGTATATATTATATTGTATAGCCAGGTATTGTATAATTTTAATACGTCTTGTGTTAGGTTGAAAATATTTCTCAGAATTTCTTATTACCTGGCAACACTGAAATAGTTGGCAATCTCTGCCGTATTATCCCTGCACTGGTGTAAGTGACTTTTTGGCAGCATTTTCGGTGTTTATTTCAAATCCAAAATAAAATACCGGCAAGGCTTACTCCACCTTCGCAAGAAATGAGTTGGTACTAGCCCCTCGGAAGCTGGAGGGCCGCTCCCTTACCTGTAAAGATAAATAGGTTCCTCTCGCAACATGCGAGCCCTCAGAAGAAAACGCGACAAGATGTTGCACTATATGTGCAGCTTAGTAGTTATCAATACCAGCAATGTATACTTTTCGTATTCGCTTACTTTTACAGGTTCGGTTGATAGCTCAGTTGGTAGAGTCCTTGCATTCCATGCCGGGAGCTCGGGTTTGAATACCACCGAGGGTGTCAGAAATGATTTCCCTTTTCGGTGTTTATTTCAAACCCCAAAATAAAACACCGGCAAGGCTTACTCAGCTTTCACAAGAAATGAGTATCAGCCCCCTTGGGAGCTGGGAAACCCTCACCTTAACTGAAGTGGTTGGCGTAAGGCCGGCCCCCTTAGAACCCGTTCCCACTTGTCAGTTGTCGGATCCGTTTATTAATCGGAGGTTCCAGTGGCAGAACATTATGTATGGAGCTATTCACATTTGTCGGAAACCGATTTTGTCCGAAATGTTATGCAACTGGAACCTCCGATGAATATACGGATCCGACACCCGACAAGTGGGAACGGGCTTTTACCTGTAAAAATAAATAGGTTCACCCCTTCTGGGATATCGCGGCAAGAATTCATACTATATGTGTAGCTTAGTTGTGTTTAAAAAAAATGTTTTTTTTTGTAATGGCGGTTTAGGGATCCCATGACAGGATTCTTAAAAAAAAAACACGTAGGTACATAAACTGCGATCTTTACTGGCCGGCAGATAATGGCGGACTAAAAAAAAACTTGGTGCCCTAATCTTAACAGATTTATAATCTAAGCGATTCTCAGAACAGCGGTGGAGCAAAGAAAAACGGTCAATCTGTGGCATTGAGAAATAAACATAGAGGAGCGGAAACTAACTTAATGCATTGATACATACTATCTACCTCTTTTGCCTCTGTCCTGTCAAACGTTGCAGTTGTGTAGTCATACAAAACATGTTTTTACGTGTCAACTTTTATGTTTTCTTGCTTTCTCTATTTTATGTGTTGACACTCAATTACAATACATGCCATAATTCCTTAAAATAATGTATTTTTCCTTTAAAATTCCTCAATTTTATCCATCACAAGATTAATACCGCATGCGTATATGCTCAGACTGCTCCGGCAATACTGCCACACGCGGCAATGCTGCCACCCATCTAAAAACATTTTTGATCTGAGTTTTTTGTACACATGGAAACGCTTTATTCATAAAAAAAATCATACACCTTTACAAAGACCGGTCATCAAAAAGGTCTATTCAGCCATACAGCAACTGGATCTTGCTTAAGAATTGGCGGTTTGTAGCGACGACCAAGCTCGTAAAAGTCCGGTCGATAGCTCAGTTGGTAGAATGCTTGCATTCCATGCCGACAGCAAGGGCTTGATTCCAAGGTATACTCAGCCTTCACAAGATATGAGAACTAGCCCCCTCAGGAGCTGGGAAACCCCCACTTCAAAAGTAAGTTGTTGGTGTGACGCCGGCCCCCTTACCCGTAAAAATAAATGGGTCCCGAATCGCTACATGCAACCACTTTGGTGATAATGCAGGCAAGAAGTTACACTATAGGCGTACCTTAGTTGCCTTTCGATGCGTGACCACAAATACTGTAAAAATGGTTCACTGTGCCAATGTCACCTTTGTTTCAGGGAAGGTCGGTGAAAGTTGCAGTGTTTATGTTCAGTTGAGGTTTAGATTTTAATTTGTAGGTAAGTACACATGTAACATTTGTAAGCGCAAACTTACACTTGTCTGCTTATGGGCACGCATTTAATAATGAATCTTAAATTATATATATCTTTGCAACTTAGATTATAGATAGATGCAGTTATGTCTCGTTCCTTATAAAGTTGCCAAGGTAGGTAGGTTACCTACATTAGCTGTTTTTACGACTTTCTGCCAACATTGTACCTACACTTTTTTTAACCGCCACTTTTTTGTGTGGCCTGCGATATCTGCTGGTTGTCCTTTTTGAAACAAAAGACCAGCGTGTTTGTCATTTTGTGAGTGTTTCTCTTTTTTGTCTCGCTTAAGATCCCCCGGTATCGTTCTGTATGGTGAGAGGTTAGAACGCCACAGTGACAAAATGGCACATGACAAAACACCACTATGACAAAACAACACTGACCATACATCACTATGACAATGTCTTTCATGTGCTGTTTATAGTATGCTCTGTTTTAGGTATGTTAGACTGGTCCGTAGTCAAGTGGTTAACACCTATGACTCGTAAATGGAAGACAGTGGGTTCGAATCCCGACGGAGCACACAAATATACCATATTTTATATTTTCCTATATGCTCTTCGCTGGGTGAAACATCCATATACCTTTACCAAAGACCGGTTACAAAAGGTCCATCCAGCCTTACAGCAACTGAGTCTTGCTTGAGAATTGGCGCTTTCTACAGCGACGAACAAGCTCGCAGAGGGCTCTTGAGATGTGATTCGTACAAATAGCGACCACCAAATAAATCACCCCAATATTATTATTATTATGTGATGTTTTGTCAGTTGATGATTTGTCTTGTTTTTTTGACATTGTGATGTACTTTCCTGTGATGTTCTGTCATGTGTCGTTTTTTCACTGTGTCGTTCTACCATGGAAACCAGCAGGACATGCCCGCTTTTTTGTAAAGGCCAGAACCACCTCTGCGGTCTTAAAAAAAATAACAAAAAAGCTGTAAAATAATCGCAGGTCGGGCATTAGCGTACCGCGGGCACACCTCTGACTTGACTTTTTTCCATTTATTATTTTACAAAACAGCAGATTTAGCATAGCAGATCGAACTTATAGGTTGGTATGAGGCTGACCACCAATTCTGTAAAAAATGGATCACTATGCCAATGTCATCCTTGTTTCAGGGGAGGTCGGCAAAAGTTGCAGGGCTTATGTCCATTTGAGTTTTGCAGTTTATTTTGTAAGTACCTACACATGCGGAATTTGTAAGTGCGAACTTAAGCGTGTATGTTTGTGGGCATGCATTTAATATGAATTTCTAAATGTTAACATATCTTTGCACATTAGATTATAGATTACATAGCTCAGTTGGTAGAGTGCTTGCATTCCATGCCGAGAGCTCGTGTTCGAATCTCACCGAGAGTGTCAGAAATGATTGCCCGTTACGGTGTTTATTTTAGACCCAAAATTTAATGTAGGCAAGGTTAACTCAGCCTTTATAAGAAATGAGTACCCCGAGTAAGTCACTGTTTAATTTCCTATGTCGGTTACGCCTTTCTGGTTTCGATCTCGGTGGGGGGTTTCCAACACAATGCGCCCCCGCCCACGCCGCTGTCCAGGACCAGAAGGGCGGAAGTGGAGAGATTAAAAACACAATGCAGGGGACAATGCCTGTCTGACCGGCTCAGAACGCCTCTCACCTGAGAGATGACGCCTTTGACGTGGGCGCTAAATCAGGGGGTGACAGAACAGAATGGCGCAGTGACAAAACGGCACATGACATAACGACATATGCCAGAACAACACAATGACAGTACATCACATGCTAAAACATACTATGACAAACATCACATACCTAAAACAGAGCATACCACAAACGGCACATGAAAATACATCACGGTGATCTATAATCTAAGTTGCAAAGATAAGTTGTAATCTAATTCTAAGTTGTAAATACGCCGCATGTGAATCTACTATATAAAACCCAATCTCAAATGAACATCAGGTCTGCAACTCTTGCCGATCTTTCCTGAAACAGGGGTGACATTGGCAAAGTGAACCATTGTTTACAGTATGGGTGGTAAGCCTCATACCAATCTGTTATAAGTCAAGGATCATCACATACCTAAAACAGAATACATATACCATAAACGGCGCATGAAAATACATCACAAAACTTAAAAAAATAATGACCCCGATTATCATTATAAGATAATATAAAAACCTAAATAAGTTGCACATAAAGAGCAACTTCTTACCAGGTTATCCGTGAACGAATTCACATATGGCGTGTGGTAGCAAAATAAATATCTGTGATTTTTTGTCATATGATGTTTATGGTATGCTCTGTTTTAGGTACTATGTGATGTTTTGTCCTTGTGTTGTTTTGTCACTATTCTATTCTGTCCTGTCCCTGCACGCACCTCACCTGAGAGATGACGCGTTTGACGTGGGCGCCAAATTAGGGACCCCGACTTTTCTATGCTAAATTTCAATACGAAATGACAGAGAACGGTGCAGTACCTTTTCAATGCCTATTTATTATTTTGGTTAATTTTGTTTGGAAATGGCGGTTGATCTGTAATGTTGGCGGCTAGGGTTTATTAAAGTGAAACTTGTTTTATTTTTAGTTTTTTATGTCCAAATGTATTATTATTTATCGATTTAAAAAAATGTAATTTGTCGTGTATGTTCCTTGGCTTAACCTCTAAGGTAGTATGGCCGTACCCGTACGGCGGTAAATGTCATTGCAAATCGAAGTATGGCCGTACCGGTACGGTTGTGGTCATACAGGCTTTATTCATAAGCAAACGTCAGAAATGGATTAACCAACGGCATCTAGCGGCTTTCCCCCATAATATTTTAAAAACTAAACGAAGTTAGCGGTATTATCGACTTTACAAAAGCGATTTCAAAGTATGTGTGACGTCACAATCATCTTTCGTGGTGTTTGAAACCAGTTTGAACACGTGCGCGCTTGTCATCGCGTATACCGATATTTCTCCCGCGAAAATTGCATTTTTATACAGTTTTTCTTACGTAAATTGTTTGGTGATAACTTTTTGAAAGTTTTGAACACGGTTTTATTTAAAAAAAAACGTATTTTGTTTGGTGTTTTATTGACAATATTTTTATTCTTTGCATACCTTTATTTACGTACTATTTGATAGCGAGAGCCCGTTTGTAACTTTGTGTTGCGGAATTTTTGTGTTGTAATTTTTCTTTTATAAATTATCTGTCCCTCAATTTACGATCATGTCGCATAGAGTTAGTGAAAAGGACATCTTCGATGCTTTAGTTGAAAGCGAAGATGAAGAGTTATACGAAAATATTGACGATTTACCTATTGAGTCTGATAGCTCTTCTGAAAAATCTTCATCGTCAGAGGTAGAAGATGACCCTGAGCCGTCTACATCTAAACGCAGAAGACAAGAAGCGCGTAAACCGAATGCATCAGGAGGAAGAAGGGTTGAGGATGTGCCACTACGACTAACGGAAAGGCACTTCCCCTTCCCTGTTCCCCAAACACAGGCACAAGGAAGCAGGACCCAAAGAAAGTGTCACGTGTGCAGTCATACAACTGTACGACCAAAGTGTCGAAAAGACACAAAATTCATGTGTGAAGTGTGCAACGTCGCTTTGTGTGTACATCCATGTTTCAAAGCCTACCACACTAAAAAACATTATTAGTCATGTTTTGTGTTTCATCTATGTATTTATATGTATATTTAATTATTTTGTAAGTGTAAGTTTTCAATTACTTTTAGTGAAGTGAAGATTATTTTACTAGTTTACGAATATTTTGACACCGCAACCAATAGTTGACGACACCTGAAATAAACATAGTATTTTTCAATAAAAACTTTGAAAAATGGTAAGTTTTAATTTTTTTTTCTTTGAAAAATGGTAAGTTTTATTATTTATTATTGTGTTGAAGTCGTTAAACATAATACTTTTTATTTTAACCCTTTATATAAAAACTCACTCCGTATAGGTATTTACATCATACCAAAACTCACTACCTTAGAGGTTAAAGGTTGGTATGCGGCTGACCACCCATGCTGTAAAAATGGTTCACTTTGCCAATGTCACCCCTGTTTCAGGGAAGGACGGCAAGAGTTGCAGGGTGTATGTCCATTTGAGATTTTGTTTTTATGTTGTAGCTTCACATGAGGCATGTGCAAGCGCGAACTTGTACGTGTCTGGTTGTGAGAATGCATGTAATGTGAATCTCCAATGTAACATATCTTTGCAACTTAGATTAGTTTAGATTAGATTGTTTCAAAGTGGCTTTAACTTTTACTGAATTGAAAAGGGCACGAAAATAACCCTTGTCATTCGGCTGGATTGCTTCCAAATCTAACCGCCAAAGGTGCTAGTCTCACATCCATGCAAACTTTTTTTTTCTGTCAAATATTTTTGAGGTTAAATTCTAAACACACATATTGCATGTTGCAAGCACGTCGTTTTAAAATGCAAAATTAGATAATACTCCTGCTAAATTGGTTGAATCTGCGAAATAATTCAAAGAGTATGCGATTTTGATTGGGTGAAATAAAAAATAATCGAAATAAAGCTATTTTTTGTTTAACGTAGTTTATTTTCACAATAATATTTAATATCTCGAGTACTTTCGACCTTCAATATTCAGGCCATTATCAAGAGTGATGTATAAAAAATTAAAATTATTAAGAACAAACCATAGATCAAAATTATATAAATTCAAATAAATAGGTAGGTATAGGTACAATAAATATGAACTTAATTAAAATTAAATACAACAGTCAAAAATTAAAAGAAAGAAAACATAAAATAATATATAATAATTACAATAAATTAATTCAAACATCCGAGGGTCAAAAAATAAAGAAAATAAAATAAAATATTTAAAGCACAAATAAAATTATTGAATCAACACAAAAAGACAAATAACAATAATAACAAGAAAATGACAAAGGCGGATCATTGCATCGAAAATGACCATACCTTTGGCATTGACGATGTAAGGGTTCTGCACTCGGAATGTAAATACAGGCAACTAAATGCCCTAGAAACAATTGAAATTCTTAAATGTAAGCAGAATGGCCCTATTGTAAATATTCAAATCCCTCTAGCTTCCCCCCTGCTCATTGCTCCTCTCCGCAATCCGCCATAACCCAATCCCCTTAATTTTGGTTTTATTCTTTGTCATTTTCTTGTTATTATTGTTATTTGTCTTTTTGTGTTGATTCAATAATTTTATTTGTGCTTTAAATATTTTATTTTATTTTCTTTATTTTTTGACCCTCGGATGTTTGAATTAATTTATTGTAATTATTATATATTATTTTATGTTTTCTTTCTTTTAATTTTTGACTGTTGTATTTAATTTTAATTAAGTTCATATTTATTGTACCTATACCTACCTATTTATTTGAATTTATATAATTTTGATCTATGGTTTGTTCTTAATAATTTTAATTTTTTATACATCACTCTTGATAATGGCCTGAATATTGAAGGTCGAAAGTACTCGAGATATTAAATATTATTGTGAAAATAAACTACGTTAAACAAAAAATAGCTTTATTTTAAAAAAATGAATTTTCACTGTGTGAATACACAAACCCTACAAAATCTAAAAAATAATCGATTTACATAATCATTCAAATCATCCATTTCAGATTGGCGTGTATCCGAGTCAAGATCTGAATATGTTGTAAGATGTAAGAAATTCAGCATTAAAGATAATTTCGTAACATTAAATATTTTCTACAATTAATATCAGTATTCATGTGTATTTATTTGTGTGTATTTTTGAGTAATTTTTAATTATAATATGAAATTATTAGTCCCATCTTTGACCTGCTAGTATCGAATAAATGCTGTAAACCAGAAAAAAACCCTGATTATTGGTAAATTTCTGTTTGAGACGATATATAGCCGAGGGATATTTTGAATGTTCGGACCTCGTTCTGAAACTTTGTGAAAAATATATAATATATCATAGGTCACTTTTCCGCTAAGAGTCGCTTTGAAGCGGTCCAGTATTTTTAATAAACCAAAAATATAATAGACTGTAGGTATTTTAATGGTTACTATTTGAATAATAAGTACACATAAGCTACACAAACAACAACCATAAAAGGAAATTTAAATTTCGAACGTTTTCTCATATAACATAATGATCTTCATTTTCCCGACTGGTAACACTGGTGTGGTGTGTATTCCAAATTCAAATAATCGAACAATGGAAACCAACATGGAAATAAAAATAAATTTGGAAACAAATGAGACAACGAGGTCCGCACATTCTGTAACTGTAACTCTGACGCCGTTCCACTAGGGGTGGCCAGAGCCTTTGTAGAGCTGACTCCATTTATTTATATCCTTACACACCTCTTTCGATTCATTCATATCCTTCACAAAGAGAGAAAACAAATGTGACTTCACATAGCCGGGGTGCTGAAGCGTAGACTAATTAATATTTTTGTTGTTGTTTGCTAAGCACCTTAATTAAAAATAAACGTGACGTTTGCTCGTTAACAAGCAAATAAATTTCACACATCCGTGTACAAAAGTTTTTAATGCTGGGTATACCTAATTTGTATAGTGTGTGGGTAGAAAAAACATTAAACCTGCGTCAAAGAAAATACATCCGGAGAAATGTTGTTATTCTTTATATGTTTTTTTTTTTCTTACACAGCTGTTTGTATACTCGTTCTTTTTACTTAGATGTCAAAAATCAAAGGAAGTAAAAAGACAGAGCTAATTTTGGAAAGCAATCTCGTTGGATCCCGGACGTCTCGCCGTCTCTCTTTTTGGCGGGAGTAATTGGACCCTGGTTTTGTTTCAAATCATTGGCTTACGATATCTGGAGACTAGAAATTATTTTAACGAAATCCATAACCCATAATCCATTTTTTTTTTTTTTTTTTAAGAAATCATTGTGCGGGAGGCTCCCTAGACTCTAGGGGTCTATGACACTTGCTGTAGTGCCACAGAGGTGTACGAGTTGGGTCGTCGCTACAAAGCGCCAATACTCAAGCAAGACCCAGTTGCTGTAAGGCTGGACGGACCTTTTAGTGACCGGTCTTTGGTAAAGGTTTTATGATTTTTTTCAACCCGGTGAAGAGCATAATATTATTTGGAAATATAAATTGTATATTTTTTGTGCTACGCTGGGATCCGAATGCACAACCTTACATTTACGAGTCCGAAGTGTTGCCACTGGACTACGGACCGGTCCAATTACAAAGATATATAGATAACATTTAAGATTTATATTAAATGCATTCCCACAAGCAGATACGTATTAGTTCGCGCTTAAACAGGTTCACATGCACCTACAAAATGAAACCCAATCTCAAATGAACATAAGCCCTGCAACTATTCCCGACCTTCCTTGAAACAGGGGTGACATTGGGAAAGTGAACCATTTTTTACAGTATGGGTGTTCAGCCTCACACCAACCTTAAGTCGAGGAATCAGACATTATAATACATCTGTTTCAACTCACTTACGAAAATGGTCATTAGTAAGAATGAGAACAAAGATCTTCACTGTGTTATTTAGTTGTACACAAAAAAAATTTGGATGAAACTAAGGAATATTTCCAGAATGTTGGCGGCATTGATATTCATGCCTGCGCGAACATTGTGCGCGCGCGTTACAAATCTTTTGATCGGTTATTTGGACCAATTTTAAACGTAAGACGCATTTCTTTAAAACATAATACATAATATGTGTAACCATTGGCTTTCAAAAAACATAATAAAAAAATAAGAAAATACAGGATTTCACATGAAATAACATGATTTTTAAATTGTTGTTTTTGACAGGACTGGGGACAACTGTGCCCCAAAGTATGTATCAAAGCTGTAAGCTAGTTTCTATTCCTTTATATTTAACTCAATGTTTCGAGTAATAACAAAAATGGCGTCAATCACGCGCAGAGACGTCACAGTTCCCGCCAAAATAAGATTTGCGACATGCGAACGGAAATGCCGCCAAATGACATTTTTTCCTCTCTCATCTTCCTGGAATTGTCCGAGACAGGAAATATAAAATGTTTAGCTTCTCGGTAAAAATATAAATATAGAAACATAATATAATCTTCAATAGAATGAACGCGGTACAATAAAAAAAATCTCTCGACTATGTGACGTCAACCATCCTGCTTGTCTTATCTCCAACAGAGGTAAATTCACACGAGCAATGATTGCATTTGCACTGGACCAATGAATGCTGGTAATCGATTTTGAAAACACCTCTCACATTAACGTATTTTACGTTTTTTCATCAGCTCAGATTGTGGGAAATTTGATTCTTAATTAATTAATATATTTTTTTTTTTTATATTATCTCAAATACTGTTCACATTACCTAAAATATTAACCATATTCTTTGTAGACATTGTACCATTCTATAATTATGAAGAAAAAAAATACTTCCAAAATATGAAACAACAAAATTAGAACAAGAAAATAAGAAAAAAATTAGATTGTAAAATATTTTTTTTGCCGTTATTTTTTAAGTTATATACAAACAAATAACTTGACAATTTAGGTAAAAAAATAGTTAACATGCGTGATTTTTTCTATTAATGTCACTTATTTACTAAGGCCATAAAGTACCTATAAGAAACATATTTTTAAAAACTACGGTTTTTTTTTTGTAACCGGCCTCTTAAGACAATTTCATGTAAAGGTCATCTTAAAAACAAATGGTAGATAAGCCAAACGTGCACTGGGGGACGCATAGCAAATTAAATGATGATCTCGATAGCACTAAGTACATTTGAAATGTGGGAAAAGAATGTGATGTCACTTGGAAGGGCTAGAGTCAGTACGGAGAGTCATAACTACAATACAAAATTGTATAAGTAATTTGAAATTACATTAAAACGCTACGTACCTACTGCATTTAGCCCAACTGTCAACTGAATACGTTTAACAATGCGGTGAACTTGAAAAAATCCCTGATGAAAAACAATTCAACAATGCATTAATAGTCCGAATTCTCAACGTTTCGCTTGTCTCTAGATGAGCTTCTTCTGGACTTTATATCCAAGTAGTCAAGAGCGAATTTAAGGGTGAAAAATAGCATAAACTTTAACCTTTACATGAGGTCGACATACAAACAAATCCTTGGCCATTTTTCCAAATATGACATTTTCAGGGGGTGTGGTCATCACTCAAAAACAAATGGGGTGGAGAAGTGTTGCCCGATGAGAACCGAATATAAATCATCAGGGGATTTTCCCTGTTTCGCTGGCAACCCTTTTCCATATGTTTAAGAGTACATACAGGGCTGCAAAAGACGCGATATTTCAAAAGATTCTAGATACTTTTCGGTGTTATGGCCGACGGGTTCAAATTGCTGATCTCTCTAGCGTATTTGGAATAAAATAAAGCTGGTTCTGGCTGAACCTGTAAATCGTGACAGTATTACGTGCAAGTCCAAGCAAAACAGCTGTCAGAAATTAACTAACCATTCAAAATAGCTGCCCTTAGAGTTTTAGGCTTACACGGCCCGCTGATGATGCTGGAGTGATGTTTTCCGGGATCTGTTGCCGTGGTTTGTGGGAGCTGGAGCTTCCGGACGTTTCACACTAGCATCACAGTTCTCATCAAGATCATCTTTATCATCCTACTTCACGCTGAAGAAGCTCATCGTAGAAATGGGAGAAACGTCCGGAAGCTCCAGCTCCCACAGACCACGGCAACAGATCACGGAAAATATCACTCCAGCATAGCTAACCTTGTTAGCATAAGTAAGTGACATAAGTACAAACACAATGCCAAAAAAAAAACAAACAAACCTACGCAGTCCGCAGAAATTCTAAATTCGCTATTCCTTTATTATATTACCCTTCGTCGTCGTCATTCGTCGTCGAGTTTCGATTTTCAAAATCAATGCCATCACAGCAGATGAAACACATTCATGCTCTATAGCAAATTAATTTTTGTATATATGCTGCAATGCGGCGAGCTTACGCGTGTGTGTTTAGAAATGTATGAAAACTTTTAGGAATTAATCTGTTTGTTCATACTAAAAATGTATGGAACAATATTGACATCTAGCGGCAAAACGTAAAAGTTTTTTTTACATTTTCTTTTATTTCATGCAAATTAAAAAAAAAAAAAAAGCCAAATAAAAAAGGATTTCAATCTGTAATCTAAGTTGCAAACATATATAACATTTGAGATTCATATTACATGCATTCTTACGAGCAGACATGTATAAGTTCTAATCTAATCTAATCTAAGCTGCAAAGATATATATCATTTAAGATTTATATTAAATGCATTCCCACAAGCAGATATGTATAAGTTCCCGCTTACATATGCTGCATGTGTACTTACAACATAACAGCCCATTCCAAATGAACATAAGCCCTGCAACTCTTGCCAACCTTCCCTGGAACAAAGGTGAATTTGCAAAGTAAACCATTTTTTAAAGTATGGGTGGTCAGCCTCATACCAACCTATAAGTCAAGAAAATTATTTTGTGTATTTCTTTACATAATCTAAGTTGCAAAGATACATACCATTTAAGATTCATATTAAATGCATTCCCACACGCAGACAGGTACAATTAGTTCACGCTTACAAATGCCCAATGTGGACTTGCAAAATAAAAAAACTAATCTCAAATGAACATAAGCCCTGCAACTTTTGCCGACTTTTCCTCAAACAGAGATACAATTTGCATGGTAAACCATTGCTTACAGTATGGGTGGTCAGCCACATACTAACCTTTTAGTCAAGGAAATTATTTTGTTTAGTTCTATAATCTAAGTTGCAAAGATACATACCATTTGAGATTCATATTAAATGCATTCCCACAAGCAGACAGGTACAAGTTCACGCTTACAAATGCCCAATGTGGACTTGCAAAATAAAAAAAACTAATCTCAAATGAACATAAGCCCTGCAACTCTTGCCGACTTTTCCTCAAACAGAGATAAAATTTGCATTGTGAACCATTGCTTACAGTATGGGTGGTCAGCCACATACTAACCTTTTAGTCAAGGAAATTATTTTGTTTAGTTCATTAATCTAAGTTGCAAAGATACATACCATTTGAGATTCATATTAAATGCATTCCCACAAGCAGACAGGTATAAGTTCGCGCTTACAAATGCCCCATGTGGACTTATAAAATAAAAAACTAATCTCAAATGAACATAAGCCCTGCAACTCTTGCCGACTTTTCCTCAAACAGAGATAAAATTTGCATTGTGAACCATTGCTTACAGTATGGGTGGTCAGCCACATACTAACCTTTTAGTCAAGGAAATTATTTTGTTTAGTTCTTTAATCTAAGTTGCAAAGATACATACCATTTGAGATTCATATTAAATGCATTCCCACAAGCAGACAGGTATAAGTTCGCGCTTACAAATGCCCCATGTGGACTTATAAAATAAAAAACTAATCTCAAATGAACATAAGCCCTGCAACTCTTGCCGACTTTTCCTCAAACAGAGATAAAATTTTCATTGTAAACCATTCTTACAGTATGGGTGGTCAGCCACATACTAACCTATAAGTCAAGGAAATTATTTTATTAAGTTCTATAATCTAAGTTGCAAAGATACATACCATTTGAGATTCATATTAAATGCATTCCCACAAGCAGACAGGTATAAGTTCGCGCTTACAAATGCCCCATGTGGACTTATAAAATAAAAAACTAATCTCAAATGAACATAAGCCCTGCAACTCTTGCCGACTTTTCCTCAAACAGAGATAAAATTTTCATGGTAAACCATTCTTACAGTATGGGTGGTCAGCCACATACTAACCTATAAGTCAAGGAAATTATTTTGTTAAGTTCTATAATCTAAGTTGCAAAGATACATACCAATCGAGATTCATATTAAATGCATTCCCACAAGCAGACATTTATAAGTTCGCGCTTACACATAATGCATGTTGACTTACAACATAAAAACCCAATCTCAAATTAATATAAGCCCTGCAACTCTTGCCAATCTTCCCTGAAACACAGCTGAAATCTTCAAAGTGAACCATTTTTTAAACTATGGGTGGTCGATTTTCTTTTACAAAGGCTGCATGTTTTTATTTTACATGTTTTCCGAATTTTAACGCGAGGAAACTATGCGCAATATACACATTCACCAAATGTTAAGGGGTTGGGCTGCGTAGCAGCCAGGGGCAACGCCCCTAGTACTTTTTAAATTGACTACGTATACATAGGCAAGATGGTTTTATACGACAATGTCGCACATGAAAGGAGTATTACGCTATTGATGTATTGCATTACCTACCAGCCTAATGTATGTTTCATCCCTTGCATTTGTAAAGCTTTTTCCAACCTGCTGTGGTACAGCGCTCCCAAGGTTCCAGCAGTACTTTCCATGGCACAGTGACAAAATGACACGCGACAGAACGACACAGTGTCAAGATGATACATGACATAACGACACAGTGACAAAACGTCACATGACATAACGACACATGACAGAACGACACAGTGACAAGATGACACATGACATAACGATACAGTGACAAAACGACAGATGACATAACGACACAGTGACAAGATGACACATGACATAACGTTACAGTGACAAAACTACACATGCCATAACGACACATGACAGAATGACACATGACAGAATGACACATGACATAACGACACATGTCAAAACCATATAACACAAAGCGATACATGACATGACATGACAAGACAACACGTCATATGATAAAACATCACTATGACAAAACATTACTATGACAAAACATCACAGGAGAGAACATCACAATGACAAAAATCTCAAAACAAAGCATCACATATATTGCAATAGGTATGTGTTGTTTTGTCGCAGAGATGTTTTGTCATGTGATGTACTGTCATTGTGATGTTCTGTCATATATTATTTTATCATGTGTCGTTCTGTTATGTGTCGTTTTGTCTCTATGCCGTTCTACCCGTCACCCCTGCAGTAATGGATAAAGCATTTGCTGCACAAACCACAAAAAAAACATCCAAGCTCTGGAATGGTTCCGCGTGGACATACTGCGAGCAGATACAAATGGGACACTAATATTAGGATTATATTATTACTCAAGTATGAGTTCGTGTGTACGTGAGCCTAGGCACGCTGATTGGTGTGTGTGAGGTATCTGATATAGTGTCGAAAACTCCTAGTTAAAGTATCTACCATGTTCTCGAGAACATGTAAGAATCGTCCCTGCCGTCCATATAAATAGGAGCAAAGATTATGTGGGACAGATAGAGTCGATTTGATCATTGTAACGCAAAGACCTGTACGCGGAGAATGAAGAGGGAACACTACATGGTAACCTATATTGTGAAAATCTTGTGAAATAAATTTACTATTTGGTGAACGCTGTATATGTGTGGATCACACCTCAAGAGTGAACCATTTTCCATTATTTCTAATGATAAGTGTCCGGTCGATAGCTCAGTTGGTAGAGTGCTTGCATTCCATGCCACAGCTAAGGTTCGAATCCCACCGAGGATGTCAGCAATGATTATTTATTTCTGGGTTTATTTCAAAACCAAAAATAAAATACCGGCAAGGCTTACTCGGTCTTTGCAAGAAATGAGTACCAGCCCCTCAGGAGCTGGGAACCCCTACTTTATCTGAAGTGGTTGGTGTAAGGTCGGCGCTTTGCCTGTAAAAATACATAGGTTCCACTAACCACATGCGAAACCCTTCGGGTATAACGCGGCAAGATGCTTCATTTTTTATGCGTATAAGTACTTAAAATAAATAATTCAAATAGCAAATGAATGAGATATCCAAAGTCACAATAAAAGTCTTATGAAAAAGATTAAATAATCGTTTCTTTGAGCTGTTCCGGGAATCCAAACCAAGACCTTCCTATAGCGTATCCGTAGCGTTAACCATTAAAATACGCGGTCCGTTATGTAGTTTAACTGTGGATCAAACTATGCGATAGTGCAAGCTTTATTCGGTGCACCTTTACCTGGCGTTTCAGAAAATGGGAAAATCGTCAATCGTTGTTTTGGGGCTGAAAAAACAATTCAACCCTGTTCTGTATTCGACAGCACTAACATACGAAACACCAGCAGCTGTTGTTGTTCCCAGTACTTCAAGTCCTACACATTTACATTCAAACTTAACCGTAGCGTTTAGCATAGAAATATATACACATTTGAACAGCGCCACAAGAGAGAGTTTCAGTTTACATACATTTGTTGTGAAACGCTGAAAAGTACAGTTATGTAATTTGGGGTGCACTGTGGTGCACACAGGTCAAAATGCAACGAGTTGTAGGCCAGAGTGACAGGGTAGAACGACACAGTGAAAAAACGATATATAACATAACGACACGAGACAGAACTACACACGACAGAACAACACGACGCATGATAACACCACAATGACGGATATAATAATGACAAAAAAACACAGGAAAATACGAGATGCTCATGATGTTTTGTGTTTGTGATGTGTTTTCATGTCGATGGTATGTTCTTTTTTAAGCATGTGATGTTTATCTGGCAAAAGTTGCAAGGTGTTTGTTCATTTGAGGTTTGGTTTCAATTTGTAATTATATACACATTCAGCATTTTTAAGCGCGAACTTACACGTGTCTGTTTGTGGGCATGCATTTTATATGAGTGTAAAATGCTAATATATTTTTGCAACTTAGACTAAGGATTATAAGTTTCGTCCTTGCTTTGTTTTGTCGTTGTAATGTTTTAATAAAAATAATAAAAATTCCAGATTTTTATAGCGCCTTTTTATGACTCTTGGTCATCCTAAAGGCGTTTTGTCATAGGGATGTATTTTCTGTGTTGTTTTGTCATAGTAATGTTTTGTCATGTAAAAAAAAAAACGCAACTAAGCTACACATATAGTGTAACTTCTTGCCGCGTTATCCCCGAAGGGGTCGCATGTGGCGAGTTGAACCTATTTATTTTTACAGGTAAGGGGGCCGGCCTTACGCCAACCACTTCAGTTGAAGTGGGGGGTTTCCCAGCTCCCGAGAGTGCTGGTACTCATTTCTTGTGAAGGCTGAGTAAACCTTGCCGGTATTTTATTTTGGGGTTTGAAATAAACACCGAAACGGGAAATCATTTCTGACACCTTCGGTGGGATTCGAACCCGAGCTTTCGGCATGGAATGCAAGCACTCTACCACCTGAGCTATCGACCGGACTGTGATCGATGTGATGTTCTGTAATGTGTCGTTCTATCATGTGTCGTTATGTCTAAAATCTAAATTTA
Organism: Agapetus fuscipes; assembly: GCA_951799405.1. Lineage (NCBI taxonomy): Eukaryota > Metazoa > Arthropoda > Insecta > Trichoptera > Glossosomatidae > Agapetus > Agapetus fuscipes. Next base: position 11,109,688 of record OX637354.1, read on the forward strand.
AATTGCAAATATATGTATCATTTGAGATTCATATTTAATGCATTCTCACAAGCAGATACGCATAATTTCGCGCTCACACATGCCGCATGTGGACCTACAATATAAAAACCCAATCTCAAATGAACATAAGCCCTGCAACTCTTGCCGAGCTTCCCTGAAACAGGGGTGACATTGGCAAAGTGAACCATTTTTACAGTATGTAAGTCAGTAAGTCAATGTCATGTGTCGTTTTGTCACTTTGTCATTGTACCATGGAACCGTAGGCCAGCATCCAAAACGAGAACTGTGAAAGCCTGAGGTGGTTTTAAAACGCAGACTCAATGCGTTTTTTCTTTGTTGCTGAACGTTGGTCGGCCTGCACCTACGAGTAAGTAGTTTTTATTATTTTTCAAAACACATGGATGGGTAAAAAGCTTTTTTAAAGTAGATATGAAACAGGGACGGGTACCTACAGCATTTCAAGCTTCGGCAGGCAACGATGGAACTGATCACTTCGGGCTCTCTGTAGTTATCATGAAGCTCTTTGTTATGCCGACGACGCCAGCTATAAACAACCCTTAGTTCTAGTTTGTCTTATCTCCAACAGAAGTAATTTCATATGAGCTATGTTTGTGTGTGTACTGAACCAATGTGTCTTATGAATGCTGGAATTTGATTTTTAAAATATTAAAAAACAACTCTCACATTATCGTGTTGTACATTTTTTTCTTAGCTCAGATTGTGATTTTTGTGCAAAATGTCAAACAATTTCATTAAAAAAGGTCATTTTTTAATAGTAAAAAAAAAAATCAATCCGTAGTCAACGTAGGTAACCCTTCAGACTTCGGGCGTTAATGGAATATGTGGATTCGAATCCCGGCGGAGCACAAAATATATTCCGTTCATATTTTCAAATATGCTCTTCGCTGGGTTGGAAAATAGTTCGTATGCAGCCTTACAGCAACTGGGTCATGCGTGAGAATAGGCATTTTTAAGAGCAACGACCAAGCTTTCAGATGGCTCTTGAGGTGTGACTCACACAAAAACAGCGCTCACCAAATAAATCATCCTTAAATAATGTTATATTAATGGTAGATGCCAAACAACCACTGGGGAGACGCATTAATAAAATAGGCTGATTTATTTGGTGAGCGCTGTTTTTGTGTGTATCACACCTCAAGATCCCTCTGCGAGCTTGATCGTCGCTGTAGAAAGCGCCAATTCTCAAGCAAGACCCAGTTGCTGTAAGGCTGGATGAACCTTTTGATGACCGGTCTTTGGTAAAGGTTTATGAATTTTTCAACCCAGCGAAGATCAAATTTGAAAATGCAAATGGTATACTTTTTGTGCTCCGCCGGGAATCGAACCCACAACCTTCCATTACAAGTACGAAGTGCTACCACTGGACTACGGACCGGTCATTGCATTGTCGTCAATGACTGAAAATTAATTAATTTAAAAAAGGCTCACCTCCGCAGGCGTCTTTAAAATCAGGACAGCAGTCTCCGAGCTTCAAGCAGGCGTGGTCGCAGTAGCAAGGCTTGTCTTCGGCCCCGCTGTGGTCTCCTTGCTCTCCGAGGGCGGCTCCATGATGGGGCTCCCTCTGCACCACGCAGGAAGAGTCCCTGCCCGTGCAGCAGAGGCGGGCCTGGCCACAGGATCCCGCCAGGACCCTGGATGGGATCCAGGAGGCCAAGAGGACCAGAGATAACCACAACCACGAGGGCATTTTCAAAACACACACGAAAACAAACTAATGCAAAATTTAAAGCAATTTGTTAATTCTGATGGAACTCTGTTGTCATTTGTTGATCCTCTTTTTTTGCTTTACTTTTATTTTTAATTGACTTTTCACTTTTTAATTTCACTTATGTAAACCTGAAACAAGAGGAAAAGTGTTTGTTAAAATACTGGTGCAAGGAAGGAACACAATACATGTTAAAAATGTACCTGAAGATAATCGAGAGATCGACATTGGGCGCGGATGCTACCTGGATGGGTGACCGCTCAGGTACCCCGCATGTTGTTGGCATTTCTTAGACCGGTCCGTAGTCCAGTTGCTACACTTCGGACTCGTAAATAGAAGGTTGTGGATTCGAATCCCGGCGGAGCACAAAATTATACCATTTATATTTCCAAATGTGCTCTTCGCTGGGTTGAAAAAAATCATAAACCTTTACCAAAGACCGGTCACTGAAAGGTCCATCCAACCTTACAACAGCTGGGTCTTGCTTGAGAATTGGTGCTTTCTACAGCGACGACCAAGCTCGCACAGGGCTCTTGAGGTGTGATACACACAAAAACAGCGCTCACCAAATAAATCATTATTATCGAAGTGTATATTGATTAAAATAAAATTAATAAATCGAGTGAAAATAAAACAGTGTTGAATTATAATTGTTTTGATTATATGAAATTCAGTTGAAATATAATATGAATTTTTGCAGTGTTTATACACAAACCATACAAAATATTAAAAACAGAAGTACGCTGTAGTGCCAAAAAAAACTTCGGTTAAATTATTTCACTGGTGCGATTACAGAGTGACTTTTTTACAGTTAAACTCGATGGCTCTGATACGAGTCTGCGCTACAAACGGCTTTAGCCCTGTATAAAGTATGACTTAAGGACGGTTTTCGAAACATTGCGAACTGCAGCATGTGAGATTTTGCCAGAATATTCGAACAAACACTAGTACACAACATAAACACACAAGTAAAAAAACACACATACACAAAGATTTATTTTTAAAAATAATGAAAACTATTTAAAAAAAATTAAAATTACATCGTTTTTCATTACCACTTGAGTACACATTGTAATTCAATAACGTTTTCGGTATCTCTACCATCTTAGGTTGAACTTATACTAAAACTTTAAAACAAAGACCATTCGTAACAATACATTTTTAAACGCAAAACGCAACTAAGCTACACATATAGTGTAACTTCTTGCCGCGTTATCCCCCCAGAGCTTTAATTTTTCATATTTTAAAATAATGATGGAAGGGATTCGACTTAATCATATTATAAGTAATGTAAGTCATGATCAACTATTAAGAAGATATTTTTTATATGAAGAAAGCGACACATAATGCGCGGTTGTATCACGCAGGCAAAATTTATGTTACCGCATTGTTTTCATTTAATGTATGCAACATGTTCCATGAAAACAGATTCAACTAAACAAAGGACGTAACATGGATGAAAGCGCGACATTTGTCAAGAAATTTTAAACATTCTAGATGACGTAGCCTATACAGAAAAAATTATAAACGGTTTATAAACGCAATGCATAAGTCAACTAAACTTCACACATGGTGCAACTTGTTACCGCGTTGTAGCCGAAGGGGTTGCATGTGATGAGTGGAACATATTTATTTTCACATGTCGGGATCGATCCATTGCTCTCTAGTTTTGAACGTAAGCGTTTTACCAATATCGACCGGACTGTGAATTGTATAAAATACTTGACTTATAGGTTGGTATGAGGCTGTACTATAAAAAAAACGGTTCACTTTGCTAATGCCTCCTCTGTTTCAGGGAAGAACGGCAAGAGTTGAAAGGCTTATATTCATTTGAGGTTTGTTTTTAATTTGTAAGTACACATTCAGCATTTGTAAGCACGAACTTACACTTGGCATGCATTTGATACGGATTTTGAATGCTAATATATCTTCGCAGTTTAGATTATAAATAGTAAAGGTTGAATTATTAATTCGACCACATACAACCTCTAACTCTCCAACAGGGTGGGACTGTATATTAAACTGTTGATGAGTTAATGACACAGCATCCATTGCGCTTGTCTCGAAGCTACGTTATCTTGGCATTTGAATGCTGGTGGTAAAAATATGAATATTATTTATAAATGATGACAAATACAAGTCCCTCTCGGCTCTCACTCTCCATGCACGGCGTCTCTCCTTGCACGGGCCAACTCGTCTTCGTTAGTCCACAAGCCCCGCCATACGTCTCCATGATCTGTAATGGCGGGCATTTGTCAACCCGCATGCAATTCTGCCGTTCCATATTACAACGACACAGTGACAAAACGACACATGACAGAACGACACATGACAGAACAATGCATGACATAGCATCACATAACAAAACATCACATACCTAAAACAGAACATACTGTAGGGTTTTTAGGGTTCTTATGTTTTAAAATTTTTAAATGTTGGTCTTCTTGATAAAAAACTGCCGAAGATTTATTTTAAAGTAATTTATTTCAAAGTAATTTATTGTATAATTAATTAAATAAACTGTTTCAATTCACTTTTATTATTTTAACTCTGTCAAACGTTTTGTCATTGTCCTGAGGATGCCTTTTTAGGCGAAAACGTTTGACAGAGTTTTAAAATAATAAAACTTGATTTTCGCTGACTTGGCCTGTAACAGCTACTAGTATTTCGAGACTGCCTGACCTGCAGGCGATTCACGCCTTTTATAACTACGGCTATAAAACTTTCTAGACTTAAATTTGCCTGGAAACGTCTTTGATATTCCAAAAGCTTCTAATACAATTTTTACTTATGTAATATTTCCTTACTCTAGGTCTATAATCTATAATCTAAGTTGCAAGGATATATTCATTTAAAGCTCTCAGATGTATGCCCACAAACCAACAAGTGTAGTTCGCGCTTACAAATGCTGAATGTGTACTTACAAATAAAATCCAAACCTCAAATGAACATAAGCCCCACAACTTTTGCCGACCTTCCCTGAAACAGGGGTGACATTGGCAAAGTGAACCATTTTTTACAGAATAGGTTGGTACGAGGCTGACCACCCGTGCTGTAAAAATCGGTTCACTTTTGCCAATGCCACCCCGGTTCAGGGAACGGCGGCAGGAGTTGCAAGGTTTATGTCCATGTGAGGTTTTCTTTATTTGTATGCACACATGCAGAATGTGTAGGCGCGAACCTACATGTGCCTGTCTGTGGGCATGCATTTCATATGAGCCTTAAATGCTTACAATATATCCTTGCAGCTTAGATTATAGATAGATTATAGATGGGTGGTCAGCCTCATACCAACCTATAAGTCAAGGAATAATAGGTACTTAATAATAATTCATCCTACAGCTAGAATCTACATGCACCAACCCTATTTATTTTGTTTATACCTAAGATCTAATTACATCACAATACCATAAACGGCACATGAAAAAAACATCACAAATAGCAACACAAACATTCAAACCCCTAATAAAATACCGGCGAGGCTTGCTCAGCTAATCTTATCCAATCTAATCTAAGATGCAAATATATGTAACATTGGGGATTCACATTATATGCATTTTCATAAGGAGCTACGTATAAGTTCGCGCTTAAAATGCCGCATGTGGACTTACAATATAAAACCTAATCTCAAATGCACATAAGTCCTGCAACTCTTGCCGACGTTCTGTGAAACTGGGGTAACATTGGCCAAGTGAACCATTTTTTTACAGTATGGGTGGTCAGCCACATAGCAACCTAAAAGTCAAGGAAAATACTTAACAACTTACATTTTTAAAATCAACGTATAATAAAAACGCAACTAAGCTACACATATAGTGTAACTTCTTGCCTGCGTTATCCCCGAAGGGGTCGCATGTGGCGCTTCGGGACCTATTTATTTTTACAGGTAAGGGGGCCGGCCTCAAACCAACCACTTTCAGTTGAAGTGGGGGTTTCCCAGCTCCCGGGGGGGCTGGTTCTCATTTCTTGTGAAGGCTGAGTAAACCTTTGAGATCGAATCCTTGCTCTCGGCATGGAATGCAAGCATTCCTACCAATTGAGCTATCGACCTTTTTACGAGCTTGATCGTCGTCGCTACAAAGCGCCAATTCTCAATCAAGACCCAGTTGCTGTAAGGCTGGATGGACCTTTGGTGACCGGTCATTGGTAAAGGTTTTTTTAATTTTTCAACCCGGCGAAGAGCAAATTTGAAAATATAATTGGTATATTTTTTGTGCTCCGCCGGGAATCGAACCCACAACCTTCCCATTCAGAGTCCGCAGTGTTACCACTGAGCTACGGACCGGTCTTATAATAACCGGAACGTATAATAGCCAGATTTCACAAGAAATGAAAACCAGCCCCCTCGGGAGCTGGGAAACCCCCACTTCAACCAATGTGGTAGGTGTAAGGCCGACCCCCTTACCTTTAAAAATAAAAAAGCTTCCACCCGCCATATGCGACTCCTTCGGGGATAACGCGGTAAGAAGTTTCTCTTCATGTGCAGCTTAGTTGCGTTTTTTATCTAATGATGATAATCGGGGGCGTTAATTTTTTGTTTATAAGCTTTACCAAATAATCATGAGTTCCATTTTCTCATCCTTTTTGGTCATGCCGTTTATAATGCTGTCTGTTTTATTTATCTGATGTTTTGTCATAGTGATGTATTTTATGTGTTGTTTTTGTGATGTTTCGTCATGTATCGTTTTGTCGTTGTGCCGTTCTAGCGTATCACCGATTTCTGCCGCCTTTCCCGAACACCACAATGGCGGCCGCGATAAAATTTTATTGCAGAAAAAATGATGTTATTTAATGAAAGCATGGCAGGGTGGCCAACGGGAATGGGAACCGGGAATAAAAGGAAACTACGAAATAATGCTATGAAACTAAAAGGGCGGGTTGTTACTTTAAGTTGTTATTACCATAGGTAGACCTTTTTAAATACTCGACGTTCAACCTATTTCTGTGATGTTTCTTTTTTGGTATTTCGGTATCAAATTAATGGAATATCCAGAGTCATAATAAACGGAGAGCTTGTATGAAGAAGGTTATGACTCTGGAGGAAATGAAAGAAGTGTGTAAGGACAGAAAGAAATGGTGGTTGATCTGTGATGTGAGCGGCTAGGGTTTTTTTTTAAATAAGAATTTATTTTCTGTTAGTTTTTGATGTCCATACATATTATAATTTGTTGATTTAAAATATGTAATTTGTTGTGTTTGTTTTTTGACTTATAGGTTGGTATGCGGCTGACCACCCATACTGTAGAAAATGGTTCACTTTGCCAATGTCACCCCTGTTTTCAGGGAAGGTCGGCAAGAGTTCCAGGGTGTATGTCCATGTGAGATGCGGGTTTTTATATTGTAGGACAACATGCGGCATGTTTAAGCGCGAACTTGTGCATGTCTGTTTGTGAAAGTGCATATAATGTGAATCTTTAATGTAACATATATTTTGCAACATAGATTAGATTAGATTAGATAAGAAATACTCCTTAACTTATAGGTTGGGATGTGTTTGATTACCAATTATGTTATCGACTAGACTGTGAGTTTTTTGAACCTTTAATGTTAAATACCATTATTGAAGTACAACAAAGATTGACCGAGAATTGGCGCTTTGTAGCGACGACTACCAAGCTCGTAAAAAGGTCGATAGCTCAATTGGTAGAATGCTCGCATTTCATGCCGAGAGCAAGGGTTCGATCTCAAGGTTTACTCAGCCTTCACAAGAAATGAGAACCAGCCCCCCCTGGGAGCTGGGAAACCCCCCCTTCAACTGAAAGTGGTTGGTGTGAGGCCGGCCCCCTTACTTACTTAACGTGTCCAGAACCACCTATGCTCAGTATCTCCAGTGACTAGCGGCAGCCACTGCATTGTCGTTTCCGAAATAAATAGGTCCCGAATCGCCACATGCGAGCCCTTCGGTAAGGCAAGAAATTACACTATATGTGTAGCTTAGTTGCGTTGCGTTACGTTTGCGGCAGGTTTACAAAAAATCAAGAGCCTGCTTGCATCCGATTTAATATTCCGAAAGATTGCAAAGCGATTACTGAGACAATATTTGTAGTAAAGAAAAACGCTGACTTCTGTTGTTGACTTACTGAAATTTCAACTTCCAAAAAAATCGCTCGCAGTTTAAAAGCGGCTCTTAGTATTTTTATTTCCAGCACCCCGAGTATAAAGCTCCCTTCAATCGCGTAAATATCAAAATGTATCAAATATACAACAGCAGACCTGGTGAGTGGATTAGCTTTCATACATTTTTTATACACAATATTTTTTTATACTCGAGGCAGAGAGCAGTATTATTCTATTGACTTACAATGTACATAAACGCTTGAGACAAAAAAAAACTGAAATTGTTTTTTCAAAAAAAAAGAAAAACACACTTTTTATTCTGCGTTCTGTTTTTTTGAGAGTTTAATTGTGTCAGCATTCCATTTTCAAAATTGAATTATCGTTCTACAAATACATTAGAGAATATCAAAATAATTTTGATATTCTCTAATGTATTAATATTGATATTCGTTCGGTCGATGGCTCAGTTGGTAGAGTGCTTGCATTCCATGCCGTGGGCTCGGGTTCGAATCCCACTGAGGGTGTCAGAAATGATTTCCCGTTTCGGTGTTTATTTCAAACCCCAAAATAAAATACCGGCAAGGTTTACTCAGCCTTCTCAAGAAATGAGTACCAGCCCTTTCGGGAGCTGGGAAATCCCCACCTCAACTGAAGTGGTTAGCGTAAGGCCGGCCCCCTTACCTGTAAAAAAAAAAAGGTTCAACTAGCCACATGCGACCCCTTCGGGGATAGCGCGGCAAGAAATTACACTATATGTGTAGCTTAGTTGCGATCATTTGAATGAGGTACGCACGTGAATTGGTATAGACAATATTGTGTCGGCACCCGGCCGGGCTAGTAGGGGTAAGGCACAGAAATATTTAATAGAGGTTTGGATTTTATTTGTAAGCACACATTCAGCATTTGAAAGCGCGAACTCCACGTGTTTGTTTGTGGGCATGCATTTGATACATGAGCTTTAAATGTTAATATATCTTTGCAATTTAGATTTTAGATTATATAAATGAACATACACCCTCTAACTTTTGCCGACCTTCTCTTGAAACAGGGAGGACATTGGCAAAGTGAACCATTTTTTACAGTATGTGTGGTCAGCCTCATACCAACCTATAAGTCAAGGATTTCATACCATCCTATAAGTCAATGAAAAGAAAATCAATAACAAAATATTTGTATGGATTTTCCCTAGCAACCCGGCCGGGTGTCGACACAATTTTGTCTATATCGATTCACGTCATTGATTTAATAGTAAAACAAAATGGCGTATTTAATCGCTCATTAATAAAAATTCAAACAGCGTCATAAAGTACCACATTAAGGAGTGCCAACAGCACAATGTCGCATCGGAAACTTTTAATAGACAATATAAAAGCCATTACTCCTGTATCTAAGTAATTCTCAACCCTGCCGGGGCCGTAAAAAAGGACGATTACAAGTTAGCAAATCCGATACGGCCGTCAAACCAAGTTTTTAACCCTCTCTGTAAAACAAATAAATAAATAATGCCCCCGCGAGCGACGGCAACACTTTGTGTCGAGTCCTGTGAAAAGACAGGGATGCCAACACATTACTGGAAAATTTGACTTTTATTTATAATCTAAGCTGCAAAGATATGTTAACATTTAAGGCTCATATTAAATGCATGCCCACAGACAGGCACATGTAGGTTCGGGCCTACACATTCTGCATGCGTGCATACAAATAAACAAAACCTCACAAACCGCCTTTCCCTCAAACGGGGTGGCATTGGCAAAAGTGAACCGATTTTTATAGCAGGGGGGGTCAGCCTCATACCAACCTATCAGTCAAGGAGAATAATGTATTGTTACGTTTTCTGCTGAATTATCTTTTTAAATAAAATGCCAGAATTTTTTTTACAGATTTTGTAATTCCCAATTTATTTTTTACAATTTACAATTTATTTCACAATTTGACAATCACTGCTTGTAGGTGTTACTTAGCGAATTGCTCTCTTGCAACTCTACTGTCCGCACCATTTTGATCTCTTTTATAGTAAACCAGAGGGGTATTTCTCGCATTTACTAGATCATTCCACCACCAGAATGTTATATACACACACTAATACATCACTTCCAGATGGTTCCGTCTTACGTTGTATGCGTGTATAAGCGCACGTATTTTAAGTTCGCGACAGTATGTTTGCATACTTAAAAAAATATAACATCCGTTGTCCCCCCTTTTTACCGGTATACTTGAAATTGTCTGCGAAGGAAGATACCGGTTGCAGAATATTGTGGAATTTAGTGAATAGGATCCAGATTTTAATAAATTACTTTCGTTATTACTTAGTCAACACATGACATTGCAATGCCGACCTTTAGATTCATTATGACAGACAGGAAGTTAGGTAAAGACAATTGAAGTTACATGACCCTGAGTACGAGTTGTAAAACTTGAGTAAAGTAAAGTTTACGGAAAGTATCAAAGGTTGGTTTTCCCCAAAATCTGCCGTTTTTGTTTGTTTGAACTTGATTTTCTTCATCACTGTAACTCTTTTGCTAAGACGTATATAAAAGTGTAAAAAACAAAAACGGCAGATTTTGGGGAAAATCACTCTTTAATACTTTCCGTAAACTTTACTTTACTTAAATTTTGCAACTCGTACTAAGGGTACTACTGGTAGTGCTGTGACCGACAAAATATATTGTTTTACCTAACAATAACAACTTAAAAAAAAACAGAATCAGGTAGGCGAAGACAGACGGGCGGAAATCTCAACGGCCGTCGGTATATTTTACCTTTACTATTTGACGATAGGACGGAATAAAACATGGCGATGCTTGGACAGCTGATCGTTGTTCCACATAAAAAGGATCAACTTTGTATGCACCGCCATTTTTATTTCGGTAAGATCTACTGACGGCCGTCGAGACTTTCAGTCCTGATCTTTTAAGAATCTTGAAAATCTATAAAGTATGCTGCAAAAATATGTATTGAAGTTTCACATTCATATTTAATACATGCCCAATAACTAGCTTTCAGAATACTTTTCACTCGTGAAAGTGACTCGTCGACTGATAAAAAAGCTACGAGCAGAACACTGTCTAACTCCAAAGAATTAAAAAAATGATTCGGCATAATACTTTGTTATTGGTTGCTTAGAATTTACTTGTAACTTCCATTAGACGTGTGACGTTTGCCCGTCGGGAAAAAAATGCTTGTACCAAAGTGAGAGCCGAACTCAAATGATTTCGAAAAATTACATTTTGAATCTGTCGGTATGCCTAGTTACATTCATGTTTATTTCATGGAAATCGTCCATCCACGCCTATCACAATATTGACTCTGCTACACGTCCTTTCACTTAGAGTGTTTGCCCCGATATTTCGTCCCCCCAGTGCATCTTTGGCTTATCTTCCATTTGATTCAAAGATGACTTTTCAATGAAATCGCCTTAAGAATCACATTCTACATTCTACACAATCTGAGCTAAGAAAGAAACGTAAAACACGTTAATGTGAGAGTTGACACAACAATCACTTTTTTCGGGCTATGTAGCCGTGGTCTGGTTGATTTATTCCGGACAGTTTCACCCATTGTTCCGATGGGAATTATCAGCGGTTGGCTAGTCGCTGTGATCTTCTTACAGGATCTGGTGTTCTGGAAGCAACGCTAGCCTTTGAATTAGTATTGTTGTTGTTTTCGTGAGAAATCAAAACTCCATTGCTGCGCAAGGACTCAGAGGTGCTCGCAATCTGATCGGCCCGCGATGACGTCAGCGAGTCACAAGGAATTCCATTGATCTGTACTTGCGCAGGCGTGCTTAGTTTATTCCCATTGGTTGTAAAGGTCCCGTCCATCATGGAAATATTATTTCGCGGTCTTTTGGAACATCTACGGAGGGCTGGGTTCCATAACTTGTCCAACCTTGATGTCTCCTCTGAAACTGTCCGGAATGAATCAACCAGACCACGGCTACATAGCCCGGAAAAAAGTGATTGTTGTGTCTACAAGTACCGGCCGTGAAAGCTTCAATGTACAATGTGAGAGTTGTTTTGTATATTTTTTAAATCATTTTCCAGTTTTCATGAGAAGTATTGGTCAATCACATATACAAGCATTGCTCATGTGGAATAACCTCTGATGGGCATTAGACAAACAAGCACTACGGGGACGACTTGTTGCCGGAAGTTGTTCGCCGGTGGGTAAATAGATCGAGTCGTCAAGTTGTCGGCAGTTGGCAGCCCTGTACGTGTGATGCATGGCAACACTGAAACTTTTTAATGGCAGCCGTGGGACGAGCGCGGGAAAAACGTCGCCATCATAACGCTGTCAAAACCTCAGTTTACAAACATTCTTAGGGCCTGTTGCACCAAACTCCGATCATATAAAAATCAAAATTAAGTGTAATTTCTCCCATCAAATCAAAAATTTGGTTGCATATGCGTAAGCCAGCTGCATCATATTTCCTGTTCAAATTTCATCAAATTATTACCCACTTCCGAGAAATATTTAACCGAGGTCCTTAAGCAATCCAATTTGATGTGTCAATCAAATATTGAATGGAGGTTGGTGAAACAGACCCTTTGTCCGCTCGATAGCTCAGTTGGTAAAGTGCTTGCACTCCACGCTGAGAGCTTGGGTTTGAATCCCACCGAGGATGTCAGAAATGATTTCCCGCTTCGGTGTTTATTTCAAACTCAAAATACAATATGGGCTACGTTTACAAGAAATAAGTACCAGCCTCGTCGGGAGCTTCTTGCAAATGCGATGTACTTAGAAATTAAAAACCAAACCTCAAATGAATAATATAAAGCCTGCAATATTTACAGACCTTCATTGAAACAGGGGCGATATTGGCAAAGTGAACCATTTTATTTACAGCATGGGTGGTCAGCCTCATACCAACTTATAAGTCAAGAGATTCAAAATTCAAAAATATTTCGAGTCGATTACAAGAAAATATTGTTACGAATGTATAAATTCATGTCTTGTATTTTTTATGATTGTGAGTGTCTAGGCGTATTTACTTGCTATATATATCTATGTGTGTTTAACACTCTGAACTGTTCTCTGGAAACTCTGGAAACAACAATTCGAGAGGTGTCTCGTATGGTCTGGAACATGCGAGATTAAGCCTTGGTCATATATAAATACGGGCTACGGTTCTGTGATCAATTAACGCCAAAGCCGTTAAGCCGCCAATACAGAAATTAAAGAGTGAACCATATGTAAACGATTTGTTAAAAAATAATTCAACTGCAATTTTATTAAATGTCCGTAGTCCAGTGGCAACACTTCAGACTCGTAAATGGAAGGTTGAGGATTCGGATCCCGGCGGAGCACAAAAAACATACCAATTATATTTCCAAATATGCTCTTCGCTGGGTTGAAAAAAAAATCACAAAGCCTCTACCAAAGACCCGTCACTAAAGGTACATCCAGCTTTACAGCAACTGGGTCTTGCTTGAGTATTGGCGCTTTGTAGCGACGACCAAGCTCGTAAACCTCTGCGGCACTACAACAAGTATCATAGACACCTAGAGTCTCTAGAATCTAGGGAGTATCCCGCACAGGATTTCTTAAAAAAAAATGAAAAGATTAATTATAATTATATATTCGTGTCACAAAAACTTTGGCCATTATCTATCGGCAAAAAAAAATCGGCCATCCTCGTTTTTCGAAACGTTTGTATGCTGAGGTCTGGACCTTATTTGTAGGGGACCTAATGCGCGCCAAGTACCGGAGAATTTCATTATTAAATCCGCTATTTATGGCGGGGAGTCTACCTTTTTTGTCCGACATTTTGCGTAAGTGTTAAATGGGAACGTCAACATGGCGGCCTCGACGGTTTTTTGATTAAGTTTAATTTGCGAAAACCAAATGGCCGTTATCTTTTCGAGCTCCCAGTTACACAATACAACCTTATCGTCTGCATCAAATACAAAACAACAAAAACATTATGATGTTGATGATGATGATGTCTCCATCCTTCCGGGCTTGTAGGCCATGTTCAATATTGTAGGCTGCTTATTCTTTTTTCTCTTTTTGCAACGTTTCGTCAGTGACGTGCGACTGACTTCTTCAGGGCTTCTTCTTCGACTGAATACTACAATATTGAACATGGCCTACAAGCCCGGAAGGATGGAGACATCATCATCATCAACATCATCTGAAGCCGGCCATGAAAGCCTTAAAACACTTATAACAAAAACATTGTTGTACAAAAGCATGTAGGCCTTTTTTGTATATTTTGGTTGGTATGAGACTGGCCATCCGAGCTGTATTTTTTTTACTCTGTCAATATCACCCCTGTTTCAGGGAAGGGCGGTAAAAGATGCAAGGTTTGTGTACATTTATTATAAGTATGGGTTTTTTATTTTATTTGTACACAGGCAGTATGACAGGGGTGAATTGGCAAAATATGACTAAGTCGCAGTGACTAAGGGTGCCACACAACTCGATTCCCATCGGTTTCCCTTTTAAAATGCGGCAAAAATGATAATATAGTAGACTGCATGGTTTCAAGGGGGAAAAAATACGTATTGTTTATTTGGTTTTAAATGCATTTTTTTACTTTGTGCCTATATTTTATAACTACTTTGTTGCCTCATTTCAAAAGGGAAGCCGATGGGAATCGAGTTGTATGGCACCCTTCGCTGAGTAATTCGAAAATAAACATTACTATTATTATTGAGAGCTGTCATACGCGTCGCGAGCGACAGACGTGTGTACCTACCGATTAAAATTTATTGACTTAACAAAAAATATGCTTGTTAAATAATTATTTACTTAATGAAATTAAAAATAGTTTATTTTGGTGCTCATTTTAAAATTGCAAATAATTACCTAAGTGTCAATGAAATCAAGTTTAAATTTTTTAGTGAGTTTTAACTCATAATTATGGATATCAGTCCCTTCAACCGAAGTGGAAAAACCGCGCGCTCGCCGCCTACTACGCCCTCCACGGATCCTGCACCTAAGCTGGATGCAGCAAAGCAACTCCAAGATGCACAGGAAACCGTATCAGACGTGGACATCTGGAAATGGATGACGTATGTAGAAAATCGTCTGGATGAAGTGTGCTCTGTTGTTGCCGAGGGCAAGTTAAACACGGAGCAAAAACTGAAAATAAGTAATTTGTGCCGAAAAGTGGGACATGGAACTTCGCAACTAGCACTTATCTTTAATTCCACGAAAATAAAGGTCATGCAAGCGCAATCTTCTATCCAAGCTCTCACTCAAAAACTCGAAGACCAAAAACAACTCTCGCAGCAGCTACAAGACCTTAAGTTGAGTGTTGAAAACTCTGAAAGACCAGCCACGGGACCTTCCTTTGCCGACATGGTTAAAAAAAGCGAAAATAATTATATGCAGCCATTAAATCTTAGTTCAGTGGGCATTTATCCGAACAACAAATATAGGTCAAGTGAAGAAACCAAATCATTGGTCCAAAAAGTAATCTGCCCTGAACAAATGAAACTCCATATAAGAGGACTTCGCAAAACAAGAAATGGCGGCATCATAATCAGCACTGACAACAAAGACGACATAGACAAGCTAAAAAACTCCACGCAACTTATGAACGCAGACGTCAAAATTGATGAACCACGTAAGCAAAGGCCCAGGATTACGATCATCGGTGTGCCCACAGTAATGCAAAATAAGGAAGTTCTGACCTGCCTATATCAGCAAAATTTGTCCGAAAGCCTCCAGCCCTTAACCCTCGAAAATTTTTTGAACTCCATTAAATTAAGCCACAAATCAGGTAAAAGGGATGCTGAGACCTGCAACTATGTCATCGAAGTCCCTGCAGACATTCGCAAAGCCCTTATTACTAAGGAACGAGTCTTCATCAACTGGTCTTCTTGCCCTGTGAGAGACTTCACTCTAGTAACAAGATGTTACAAATGCCAACTTTATGGTCACGCCGCCAAATCATGCAAGGAGTCAGCCTGCACCTGCAGCCACTGTGGGAAACAAGGCCATTCATACAAGGAATGCACAAAAAAGGAAGGAGAAGGAAAATGCGCTTCCTGCTTGCACTTCAAAAAACCCAGCAATCACAAAACAGGATCTATTGACTGCCCGGCAAAAATAATAGCTGAGAAGAGATTGATCAACTCAATTGACTATGGAGGCGCCTAAAAAGCGCACTAAATTGTTTTTATTTTTATTTTTTTCCGTCCTTGTTACCCTTTTACCATTCATCTTAGTCTTTCAATCTACATACTTGGAATTAATTTGTACTTGTTTTCTACTATTTGATTGATTATTATTGATTAATTACTAATTAATAAATAATCAAGTATTTATGATTCATTGCTCTTATGAGCAATGAATCATAAATACTTGATGGTTCATAAATGGTTCATGTTTTGGATGACACAATTTCGTAATGACGCTGTTTTTAAAATGCTGTTCTACTTACCTTGAATAAATTGATCAAAACAAAATGGGAAAGTGAAAACACATCGAAAAAAATACAAACAAAGTAGAAGTTTGTTTACCCAATACTGACTTTGACCCAGTTGATAAAACTGCTGATCTGCATTTCTGTGCATCATTCTTTATTGAAAAAATACCGCAAGCAAAAAAAAAAAAAAATAGAGCACAATCAAAGTTCAAATCTCCACAAGATTCTCCGAGACATGACCCTTTATCTTTCAGAGAAGTCGTTAATTGTAGTAGACTTAATTCCTATTTCTATTTTATATTTGTTTATCCTAATGCCTTGTGTGAAATAAGTTTATTTGTATTAGCACCTAGACTTAATATGAAACTATTGAAGTATGAATAAATGTAATATTGATTATTTAAGTACATATTGCTTGCAAGCCTTCCCCGCCTGAGATACAGGATTTTCCTAGTTCAGGCACATGTATTATTATTCTCTTATTCCATTTTAAGTTTAAATAACATTTATTTCAATATTTTAACTCATTTTGTTCAGAGACATGTAAAAATGTAATGTTAAGTATTTTTTGTGTATCATTAATATCAGAAAGTTATACAGATATATTGTATAGAAGCTCTCCACGCCTGAGACACAGGTTTTCCTAGTTCAGGCACATGTATTATTTCCTTACTTAAGTTAAAAAGCTGCACCTTATGTTAATCTTCTGAAAATCAGTTTTATGAATAAATTATTATTATTATTATTATTATTACATGCCCACAAGCAGCCACGTGGAGTTTGCGCTAAAATGGGGATAAATAAAATAGAAACCTAAACCTCAAATAAACATGAATCCTGCATCTCCTGCGACCATTCCTTGAAACAGGATGAAATTGGAAAAGAGAACCAATTTTTTAAATACAGGAGATTAAGCTCATACCAATTTATAAGTCAAAGAAGAATAACAAAACACAAACAATATTTTTTTGACATTTCCCTAGCAAGCCTACCGTGTTGCGTCACAAATTTGTTGTCTATGAAATTTGGGCCGGGCCCGTTTCCTTTCCTACGAGTGTCAGAAATAAGACATTCATTACTCCTAGCATGTTCATGTAAAAGGGAAAAGAATCTCTTTGTGAAGGCAATGAATAATAACTCGTATAAAAACTTCCCCGAAAAAATATTCCTTGTAAAAATTACTCCCAAAAATACTCCTCAAAAAACCCCCTCAAATTTCATACAAAAAGAAAGCGAGGAAGCAATCGAAAGATAATGCGAGGCACAATTATTATATAAAGTGAACTCCTGTGATGTGCTTGATGGTATTTTATCAGAAAAATAATCCTCAGGCCCGAGTTAAGGGTGGATCGAGCGGTGCGCCCGTACCAGGGCCCCCGCGCTCTAGGGGGGCCCAAAACGTTTTATAGAAATACAATTCAAAGAAGGTGTTAACATAAATTTGTTCAGGGACCCAGGTTTTTAAGGCGTTCAACCCTCAAAGAATTTATAGAAAATAGTTAATCTAATCTAAGTTGCAAAGATATGTAGTAACATTGGGGATTCACATTATATGCATTTTTACAAGCAAACACGTACAAGTTCGCGCTTGTACATGCCGCATGTGAACCTACAACATAAAAACCCAAGTCTCAAATGGACATGCACCCAGAAAATCTTGCCGACCTTCCCTGAAACAGGAGTGACATTGGCAAAGTGAACCATTTTTTACAGCATGGGTGGTTAGTCACATACCAACGTATAAGTCAAGGAATGCAAACAATTTATTACAGTTAAGTATATAAAACAATAAAAATGAAAATCTACTAGGTTTCAATTTTTTGGGGTCTAGACACCAAAAACGCTCATGGTGACTTGTATGAAATTATGTGGAACAATATTTCAACGTAATATTTTTACAATAAAGACAAGGTGAGGTTACCTCCAACAAGTGACCGTGATATAGACCTTCCGAATAGTTTTCCCAAAAGTTATCTAAAAATTCGTCATCCATAATCGTTTTGGTTCGCATAAGTATGGCTACGAATGACTTCGTGGGGTAATGAACCGGATTGCGTGGCTTGCTTGTGTGTGTGTGTGTCCGCATCTAGCATAGTCTACTGTAAGTGTGTATGTGCATGAGCCACGAAGTCACGTAGTTAGCTGGTGGAAGGGTCTTGAATGCGCGAGAGGCGTCCTTACGGACGGCTTATATTTGAGCCCCAATTGTGTGGGGGCGAGGACGCTTGAACCATTGTGACGTGAAGTCGATGTGGTTAGAGCCAGAAAAAATAATCAGTACTGTGTTACCGATATTGTGTAATATAAATCTTAAATGAAAATAAATTGCGATTTGATTAAAAGAACCCAAGTGAAATCATAACAGGTTATATATTTTTTGTGGGCGTGGGGGAAAAGGAGGGCCCCTGACTTTTCCCGCACCAGGGCCCCCGGTAGTCTTAGTGCGGGCCTGAATTAATCCTTCAAAGGGACCGGGAATTACCTGGCACGAGGTCTAAGTTTGCTCAGGAAATGCTCTTGATATCTCGTTAACATTTATGACGTTTGATTCTGTTTTATTTTTACGATTTGAAATTTGTCCCATCTGTCTTGTTTCCTTGTTTTGTCTGCCCAGCGAGGTACACAAACCTGTTGCAAGATCAATTATATTTCTAGCTCAATATTTTATCGTTTTGTGGTTTTTATTTTACTTCTTGATATATATATTGTTATGTAAATATAAATATTGAAATAAGTATGGGTAGTTATAGTTATAAGAATCCTCAAAAGTATTGGTAGGTAAGATCGATAATTATGTATAAGTGTAGAATTCTCTAGGCTAAGTAGGTATTTGTTATAATTATAGGAATACTGTATTACATTTGTAGGTAGGATTTTGGTTGTGTCTAGGTAGTACGTGAATCATCGAGAAGTAATAATTGCTCTGGAACCGTCTAGCGACTTTAGGTCTAGATCATACTACTCTAAAGAGTATAAAGGGTGGGAATGGCCTGCAGAGCGCCAGTATCATAGAGACTTACAAACACATCGAAGTCATCTGATCAGTGAACCAAAACCAAGTGGAATAATCGAGAAAGTAGTGTGAAAATAAATTTTGTAACTGTGTAAAATAAATAACTATTGAAGAAGACCTGTGTATTTTTTTAATTTGAAGACAATTGAACCCTAATTTCGTAACAATTGGCGTCAGGTGCGGAATTGTCAAGAAAAATTAAGATCTTCTGTCTAAAAATAAATAAAATAAATTAAATAGTGTTAAAATGAACTTTAGTCAAATTGAACTTTGTGTGAACTGACTTTTGTGAAAACAAGTGTTTAAATAAATTTTTGTTAAAAGAAAAGACGCAAAAAGCAAGTTCAAAAAAAATTCTGGAACATCATATGGAACATAATTCTGGACATAACATAATGACTATTTTACCGCATTGAGAAAGTCATCAAATTGGACCATAGTTTTTTTTTATTATTGTGTGTGATTAAAAAATAAAATAAATAAATAAAATCTTGAAAAATATTACAAAAGAACGTTCCAGATTCATCGAGAAAAAGTTTTTGAATAACTGCCCTTCGTTTACAAGTGTGTGAATGTACATTAAATACCTACCTGTGTGTTTGAAAGACTTGAGACGAAATAAATAATTATGTACTATCAGACATTATTATGTAAAAAAATATTGGTGAATTAAAAATAAATATTAAAAGACAGTACCTACTCACAGTGTAATCAGATAAATTATTATTTTTGCTAAAGTACGTATTCAAAACAGCTATATATATAAAACTCAAAACTTGTATTAAATAAATTTGAAAATATTTTTGTTTTGACGTAAATTTTGAAAAAAAATGGCAACTAAAGTGAACGTCAAGGACCTCAAAGTCACTGAGCTTAAAAATGAGCTTCTGGAGAGGGACCTGGAGACCTCAGGAGGAAAGGCAGCCTTACAAGCACGCCTCATAGAGGCCTTGGAACAGTCAGGCGAAGACCCGGCATATTTTGTCATGGCGTCTGGAGGGGACCGCGCCTTGGACGAGCTAAATATCAGCATCAACAGTAACCTGACAGGACTGAAGACTGAGATGGCTGACAACGCCAAGACTCTGGAGGAGAAGATGGCTGACAACGCCAAGACCCTGAAGGAGGACCTGACCGGGCTGGAGGAGAAGATGGCTGACAACGCCAAGACCGTGAAGGAGGACCTGACCGGGCTGGAGGAGAAGATGGCTGACAACGCCAAGACCCTGAAGGAGGACCTGACCGGGCTGGAGGAGAAGATGACCACCAACCTGAAGGAAGTGGTGACCGACCTGAAGGTGGAAATGGCTGACAACGCCAGGAATCTGGAGGAAAAGGTGTCCCGAAATCTCACAACCCTGAAAGGAGAAATGGAAGAGAAGATGACAGCCCTGAAGGGGGAAATGGAGACTCGTATATCAAGCCTGGAGGACCGTCTGCGTGCCGAGCTGGCTGACAAGTGCCAGATGGAGTCCACCAGAATATCCCCCAAAGACGGCCTTCACGACGAGACCGACCAGGGATGCTCAACTCCAACCAGGGTCACTAGAGGGGATGACGACCCTTCGCTGTCGAAGCACAACCTTCCGACCTTCGACGGGAAGACGTCGTGGGAGGAGTATTTGACCCTCTTTGAGACGGCTGCCATGATGGGAGCCTGGAGCCAGCAGAAGAAGGCTTCGGTTCTCAGCCTGTCGCTCCGAGGAGACGCTCTCAGGGTTCTGCAGGCCATACCCCTGGACAACCGTGGTGACTTTGGGCAGCTGAAGCAGCGCTTGGATATGCGCTATGGCCACAAGTGCCTGGAGCAGCTGTACAAGTCGCAGCTGAACACAAGGGTGCAGAAGCCCAACGAGAGCCTCCAGGAGTTTGAAATGGACATCGCCCGCCTGGTACGAGACGCTTACCCGACAGCCTCCGACGACATCTGTGAGAGCTTGGCAGTGGACAAGTTCCTAAATGGATTGCGGGAATGGGAGACGCAACAAGCCGTAAAACTGGCCCATCCCAAGGCTTTGAACGAGGCGCTCAGCCAAGCTCTCGAGTTTGAGGCTGTCAAACAGTCCATCAGGGGCCACGCCAGGGTTCGTGCAGTCGAGGCAGAGGAGGTCAAGCTACCTACAACCGAGGAGCTAATTGAAAAAGTGCTGGAACGTCTGAGACCTCGAAGACGAGACCCACGCTGCTGGAACTGCGGACAGCTGGGCCACCTTAGCACCAAGTGTCCCAAGCCTCAGAAACCCAGAAAACAGGCTGCGGAAAACTAGAAAGGGTTAATGGGAAGGGGCAACCGTTGACCCACGCTGGAGAGGCCCTGAAATCTGCTGCTACTGTCGCGACCGTGAGAGGAAAAGCCAGCAGCATTTTTATCAATGGCATAATAGATGGAGTAACTCGTGAACTACTGGTGGACACGGGAGCAACCAGGACAATTCTGAGACGCGACATAGTGGCACGAGGTAAGCAGATTGCACCAACAAAGTGGTCTCTGCACACCGCCACGGGAGAGTCAGCACAGGTGTATGGGGAGACTATTGCCACCTTCCAAATTGGCAGCACCACTTTTGATCATCGGACGTTGGTGGCCAACATTGAAGAAGACGTTATATTGGGAATGGACATACTGGACAGATTTGGGTGCAGTTTAAATTTAAAGAAAGGGTCCATTAAAATTGGAAATGAAGAAGTCATCCTGCAAAGACGGAAAGAACTGGCTGCACGTGTTATCCTAGCCAAGAATACCGAAGTGAAGGGGCGATCCGAGATGATAGTGAGTGCCCGCCTGGATTCCAGTAGTACAAATGACCAAATCTGTATGATAGAACCGGAGAACATGGACAATGTTAACAAAGGAGTCATGGTGGCAAGAACAGTGATTCGCGCAAAGGAGACCATTCCTGTCAAGATCATGAATGTGAACAGCTACCCAGTTAAAATGAATGAAGGTTTTGTTTTGGGCAGATGTGAGAGGATAACTTCCATTGTGCAACAGATGACAAACATGTCATGCGAAGGAAACAAATTGTCAACACAATTGGAAGCCCTGGTCCACGACGCTTCCCAAGGTCTAACCGAGGAAAACAAACGGAGAGTGAGGAGTTTGATCTGCCGCTACCAGAACATTTTCGAGGACTCTAATGGCCGTCTGGGAAGAACCAAGGTAGTGCGACATAGCATAGACACCGGAGAAGCGAGACCAATAAAACAGGCTCCAAGAAGACTACCCTTTGCAAAGCGGGAAGAAGCTGACAAGATCATCAAAGACATGAGCAAGGATGGCATCATAGAACCATCAAGTAGCCCTTGGACATCCCCGGTGGTACTGGTGAAAAAGAAGGATGGTACCACGAGATTTTGTGTGGACTACAGACTGCTCAACGATGTTACGAAAAAGGATAGTTACCCTCTGCCAAGGATTGACGACACCTTGGACACATTGGCAGGATGCACCATTTTTTCCACATTGGACCTGAAAAGTGGCTACTGGCAAGTTGAATTGGATGCCAAAGATAAGGAGAAAACTGCATTCTCGACTGGATCTGGACTTTGGCAGTTCACCGTGATGCCATTTGGCTTATGCAATGCCCCCGCCACGTTTGAAAGGCTGATGGAGAATGTGCTGCGAGGACTGTCATGGGAAACCTGCCTGGTATACTTGGATGACATAATCATCCTGGGAAAGGACTTCAACCATCAGTTGAGAAATCTGGAGCAAGTTTTCGGGCGACTACAAGACGCTGGACTGAAGCTCAACCCGAAAAAGTGTAACCTGTTCAAGAAACAAGTAAATTACCTGGGACACATAGTTTCTCAACGTGGAGTTGAAGTTGACCCTGCCAAAATCAAGGCAGTAAGAGACTGGCCCGTGCTGAAGGACAAACATGAAACTAGGAGTTTCCTGGGGCTGTGCACTTATTACAGGAGGTTTGTGCCAAGATTTGCGGACATTGCAAAACCGCTCACCAAGCTTACGGAAGAAAACACTCGCTTCCATTGGAGTGATTCCTGCGCACAAGCATTTGAAGAGCTTAAGGGAAGATTAACAAGTGCCCCCATCTTGAGCTACCCACGAAAAGATGGAAAGTTCATCCTGGATACCGACGCTAGTAATGTGGGGATAGGAGGCGTCCTTTCCCAAATACAGGATGGGCATGAGACTGTTCTGGGTTACTTCAGTAAAGTGCTTTCCAAGCCAGAACGAAATTATTGCGTGACCAGACGAGAGCTTCTTGCCGTGATAAAATCAGTGGAACACTTCCGGAAATACTTGTACGGGAGAAAATTCACACTACGGACTGATCATGCTGCACTGGTTTGGCTTCTGAAATTCAAAAACCCAGAAGGGCAAGTGGCTAGATGGATTGAAAGGCTCCAGGAGTATGATTATGACTCCGAACATAGACCTGGCACGCTTCATCGAAATGCGGATGCATTATCCAGACGACCATGCGCCAGTGACTGCAAACATTGCAGCAAGATGGAGGACAAGGTAGCAATTGTCCAAAGGACGACCACCGAAGATGAGGACTGGCAAGATGAAAAATTGGCGCAAGACCAACTGAATGATCCGGACTTGAAGTATGTGATGGAATGGGCGCGAGAAGGAGAAAGGCCAACCTGGGAAAAACTCGCCCCCTTATCACCAACTGTCAAGGCTTATTGGGCTCAATGGGGATCCATAGTGATAGAAGGAGGGTTTCTGAAACGAAAGATCGAGAAGGAAGACGGCACACTTAGAAGAAAGCAAACCCTCGTTCCGAGGAGCCGAGTACCGGAAATCCTTGGACTGCTGCATGGAGGAACTTCTGGAGGACATCTAGGCGTTAAGAAGACGCTGGAGAAAGTGAAAGAGCGATTTTACTGGATCAACTGCAGCGAAGACGTCAAAGATTGGTGTCGAAAATGTGTAACCTGTGCAACGGCCAATGGACCGCAAAGGAAAAGGCGAGCACCAATGCGTCAGTACAATGTTGGCAGCCCCTTTGAAAGAATCGCCATCGACATAGCTGGCCCATTTCCTACAACTGAGAAGGGTAACAAGTACATCATGGTGGTGATGGATTACTTCAGCAAGTGGGTGGAAGCTTACTCAATCCCTAACCAAGAGGCCGTAACCGTGACTGAAGTTCTAGTTACCGAATTTATCAGCAGGTTTGGCGTACCCCTGGAATTACATTCTGATCAGGGAAGGAACTTTGAAGCTGCTATCTTCCAGCAAATGTGTGAGCGGCTAGGGATCTACAAGACCAGGACCACTGCGCTACATCCACAGTCTGATGGAATGGTGGAAAGGATGAACCGTACCGTGGGGAGGTACTTAGCCAAAGTAGTGTCCAGCCATCAGCGGGACTGGGACCGACATCTGCCTTTGTTCTTATTGGCTTACCGGTCGGCTGTTCAGGAAACGACGAAGAAGACTCCCAGCAGCATACTGTTTGGGCGAGAAATGCGACTTCCTTGTGATCTCAAATTTGGCTGCAAACCAGGTGAAGACCTAGCCGGAGAAGACTATGTGACAGACCTTCGCAGGAGGCTGGATGACATCCATGATCAGGTCCGCATGAACATCGGGGAAGCCAGCGATCAAATGAAGGAGCGCTATGACACCAGAGCTGACAGCATGGGGTACAAAGCTGGTGACTGGGTGTGGCTTTTTGACCCCAAGAGGCGCCAAGGATACTGTCCGAAACTTCAGCGTTCCTGGGACGGGCCGTACGAGATCTTGGAGCGCATCAACGATGTGGTCTACCGCATAAAAAAGAGACCAAACGGAAAACCAAGGGTCGTGCACTACAATCGCCTCTCACCATACCTAGGCGATAATGATGACCAACCAGCCCAAAAAGTACGACAGTGCGTCGCATCCGAAAGATCACCAGCCTTTGAGACGTTTTGGGAGAACGCGAAGGCAGGGCAGAAGTT
The DNA here is from genome assembly GCA_951799405.1 of Agapetus fuscipes. Lineage (NCBI taxonomy): Eukaryota > Metazoa > Arthropoda > Insecta > Trichoptera > Glossosomatidae > Agapetus > Agapetus fuscipes. Next base: position 11,134,783 of record OX637354.1, read on the forward strand.
TCGCCATGGAGTGACCACAGAAGTCCACAAGGACTTATTTGAGGTCACTAGGGACCACACACTGGCATGCAGTGTACCGGAAGATCTAGATATGTCTAGAGGAATTGCACGGGTCTTCCGATACAAATTCGGAGAACCGCAACCCTCGAGCAGCCCGCAAGGAAGAGCTCTGAGACTACCGAAGGGGCGTCAACAAGCATACTGCCTGGTTGTCCCGGATTCCAGCAACCTGGAAGAGGACTACAAGGCATTGTGGGACGGCCTTGTTGAGCTGCGTGACTACATGTTGGAGGATCAGCAGGCGCGTCTGGCAATACCGAAGATGGGTGGCGGCCGCGCTAATCGAGACTGGCGGATAATCCGGAGTATGATTGAAGCAGTGTTCTCGGGAGTCGGCATCAGCGTCATGGTGTGCTGCGAGCAAGCGCAGCCGAGAGCCAGTGGGGAGAAATCCGTGGACTGCCACTTCTTCCTGACCACAGGGTGTCGACGTGGATCAGCATGCCCCTACCTACACAGAGTCAAGACTGTTCCGGGACGAAACAGTCTAGGTGGGGGGTAGTGTTATGTAAATATAAATATTGAAATAAGTATGGGTAGTTATAGTTATAAGAATCCTCAAAAGTATTGGTAGGTAAGATCGATAATTATGTATAAGTGTAGAATTCTCTAGGCTAAGTAGGTATTTGTTATAATTATAGGAATACTGTATTACATTTGTAGGTAGGATTTTGGTTGTGTCTAGGTAGTACGTGAATCATCGAGAAGTAATAATTGCTCTGGAACCGTCTAGCGACTTTAGGTCTAGATCATACTACTCTAAAGAGTATAAAGGGTGGGAATGGCCTGCAGAGCGCCAGTATCATAGAGACTTACAAACACATCGAAGTCATCTGATCAGTGAACCAAAACCAAGTGGAATAATCGAGAAAGTAGTGTGAAAATAAATTTTGTAACTGTGTAAAATAAATAACTATTGAAGAAGACCTGTGTATTTTTTTAATTTGAAGACAATTGAACCCTAATTTCGTAACAATATATATATATTATATATGTTTTTATTTTTAATTTGGAGGTAAAGTTCCTTGACTTATAAGTTAGTATAAAGCCGACCACCCTGTTTCAGGGAAGGACGGCAAGAGTTGCAAGGCTTATGTTCATTTGAGATTGGGTTTTTATATTGTAGGTCCACATGCGGCATGTGTTAGCGCGAAATTATACATATCTGCTTGTGGGAATGCATTTAGTATAAATCTTAAATGATATATATCTTTTCAGCTTAGATTAGATTAGATTAGAAGCTCATTTGAGGTTTGGATTTTAATTTGTACGTACACGTAAACTTACACGTGTCTATTTGTGGGCATGAACTTAATATGAATCTTAAGTGTTAACATATTGTGTTTGTAACTTACATTATAGATTAACTTTTGTAAATTATAATGGATTCGCCACGGATGTTTTGAATTAGTTTTTTTTCCTCAGCGGTCAAATGCCACAATTCTATGTAAATAGAGTGCAGAAACGCACTCATGATGATGATGGATGATTTCTTTCCTGTGGCGCCATTAAATGGTCCAGGACCATCTCAAGGGCGCCATGGTTTCTGGAAAAAAGCAGTGTCTTCAGTCCCTTTCTGAAGGTGGTGGTAGGCTGGTTCGCGCGAACACCGACGGGCAAATTGTTCCAGGCAACCGGCCCGGCCACCGCAAAGCTCCTGTCTGCAAAATTTAATGTGTTTGGTCTTTTGGGCACTATGACCTTGTTGACAGCAGTAAGGGCAGAGCGTAGTGGTCGTTTTGAAGGCTCAGTCTCAAAACTGCCCATAAAATTAAAACGTCCATGGGGATGGTAAACGGTAGAGTGCTAGAAATAAACTGAATCTCAAAAAAACCGCAAGATTGAAATCATTGACGGAAGAAGAGGAGAGGATCACAAGCGCACTCAATCTCAAAAATGATCCCAGTTAATGATTGTAATGCGTATTTATTAGACTCACTGACCGGTCCGTAGTTCAGTGGTAACACTTCGGACTCGGAGGTTGTGGGTTCGAATCCCGGCGGAGCACAAAAAAATAAAATTTATATTTTAAAATTTGCTCTTCGCTGGGTTGTAAAATTCATAAACCTTTACCAATGACCGGTCACCAAAGGTCCATCCAGCCTTACGGCAACTGGGTCTTGCTTGAGAATTGGCGCTTTGTAGCGACGACCACCAAGCTCGTAAAAAAGTCGATAGCTCAATTGGTAGAATGCTTGCATTCCATGCCGAGAGCAAGGGTTCGATCTCAAGGTTTACTCAGCCTTCACAAGCAATGAGAACAAGCCCCCTCAGATGCTGGGAAAGCCCCACTTTAATTGAAAGTGGTTGGTGTGAGGCCGGCTCCCGTACCCGTAAAAATAAATAGGTCCCGAATCGCCACGTGCGATCCCTTCGGGGATAACGCAGGCAAGAAGTTACACTATATGTGTAGCTAAGTTGCGTTTTTTTCTCGGGGGACCACAATCTACGAGTATGTAAATATTTGTGGGCCGCGTTTTAACCTCCCTGATATAAAAGAACCTCTTCTTTATACATCTTATCTCAGTTTTATAGCTCTTTTTTATACATTTTTTTGTATTGTTCACAAATCTTAATAACTCTCCTTTGGCGCAGGTTTTATAAAGATTATTTTAATTACCATTCAGAGACCTCAAAAGCAGTTCTTTTCAAGAATATGAAAGGCAGGACTTTTAACAAATGCAAGACGCCTCGCCAGCCCATCTTTCTGTTGACGTCGGATGTCATATTTCGGTACACCAAGCGTCTCCCAAAAATACATGGAAAATAAAGTAGCGCATCTACCGAGCGTTTTAGTTTTCGCATATTTTTAGTGAAATGGTTGGTTCCATGTTAGAACGGCATAGTGACAAAACAACACATGACAGAGCATCGCATGAAATTACATCACAATGTTAGTACATCATATGACGAAGCATTACAATGACAAGACATCACAATGACAAAAAATCACATACCTAAAACAGAATACACCATAAACGGCATGACAAAAAAGTTAGACATGAGGAAATGGAACTCATGCATGTATTATTTGGTAAAGCTTATAAAAAAAATTAACGCCCCCGATTATCATTAAAAGATAAAAAAAAAATGAAACTAAGCTGCACATGAAGCACAACTTCTTACCGCGTTATCCTCGAAGGAGTCACATATCGCGTCTGGGACCTTTTGATTTTTTAAGCTAAGGGAACCGGCCTGACGACAGCCACATCGGTTAAAGTAGGGGCTTCTCATTTCTTCTCATTTCTTGTGAGGGCTAATTTAACCATGCCGGTATTTTATTTGAGGTTTGGTATATCTGTGATGTTTTATCATGTGAGGTTTTTTTTATGTGCAGTTTATGGTATGTTCTGTTTTGGTATGTGACGTTTTGTCGCAGTGATGTACTGTCATTGTGATATAATGCCATGTGATGCTCTGTCATGTGTTGCTCTATAATGTGTCGTTCTGGCATGTGTTATTGTGTCATGTGTTGTTTTGTCACTGTGTCGTTCTATCATGGAAACAAGCATTTCAAGTAATGTCATATGAGGTTTTGCCATGTGATGTTCTGGCATGTGATATTTTGTCATGTGATGTTCTGTCATGTGTTGTTTTGTCACTTTTCCGTTCTACCCTGTCACCGAAATACGTGAGGTTAAGTTTAAACGTTATATACTCAAGTACACAGTCAACAGACAGACAATACAATAAACAAAACAATGACTTCCCTTTCGGATCTCTTACTTCATACTTCCTGCACTTTCTATTTAAATCTGTAGACGAAGTATAAAAGTTTACTCGAGTTTCTTAACGATTTAACTAAAATGCCATTGAGACTATAACGCTAGCCAGAGGCGCAATTTCAGTTTGAATACATTTTTCGGAGAAACACTGCATTTGAGTTGAAACGTGCAGTTTTACACTTGAGGAGCTGAATATAAAAGGAGATGAGATTTCCAGCAGGATCAGGGCGAATACTCCATGTAGGCAAAAGCATGAAACAAAGGGTAGAAAATGCATATTGTATGAATTATATTAAAAAAAAACGCATTTTTAAGTAAAAATATCGTTGTGAGCTCGCATTGACCGATAGTTTCATAAAAAAAAAACATTTTAAACCATAATATTTTTTCAGCCAATGCCACTTCTAATCTAATCTAATCTAAGTTGAAAAATATATGTAACATTAGAGATTCACATTATATGCATTTTCACAAACAAGCACGTATAAGTTCGCGCTTAAACATGCCGCATGTGGTCCTACAATATAAAAACCCGAATCTCAAATGAACCCCTTCAACTCCTGCCGACCTTCCCTGGAACAGGGGTGACATTGGCAAAGTGAATCATTTTCTACAGCATGGGTGGTCAGCCGCATACCAACCTCAAGTCAAGGAACTTCGGTTGCGGAAATCGGGAAATGCGGTTGTATTCGGGATTCGAACCCGATACCTTCCATTTACGAGTCCGAAACGCTAACCACTAGACTACAAACCGGATTTCATTTCATGCAGTGTCGTAACCTCTTTCATGCGAGTATAATATTTCCTTGACTTATAGATTGGTATGAGGCTGACCACACATCCTGTAAGAAATGTTACACTTTGCCAATGTCAACCTTGTTTCAGGGAAGGTTGGAAAAAGTTCCAGGACTTATGTTCATTTGAGGTTTGGATTAGCAGCTACGGGAGACTTCGGGTAGTGCCGAAGGAACACGATTACTTCCGCAGTCCTTCGGCTCGTCCGTATACACATACATACATCCTATTTTATAGGTTTAGATATAATATTTTGCACCTGAAGATGGGATGTTCTGCGGTCCCGAAACCGGTCCTGTTTAATAAATAAAACTCACTGTTACTATTTTAAAAGTTTTTTTTTGCAAGTTCACATACATTATTCTCGAATACTTAATACTTCGAGTATTGTGAAAAAAACTCTTATTACGGGTTAGTGAAATGCATTCTTCTTCACAAATCTATTTTAATCTATAATCTATAATCTAAGCTGCAAGGATATGTTAACATTTAAGGCTCATATGAAATGCATGCCTACAGACAGGCACATGTAGGTTCGCGCCTACACATTCTGCATGTGTGCATACAAATAAAGAAAACCTCACATGGACATAAACCTTGCAACTCCTGCCGCCGTTCCCTGAACCGGGGTGGCATTGGCAAAAGTGAACCGATTTTTACAGCACGGGTGGTCAGTTTCGTACCAACCTATCAGTCAAGGAGCACAAAAAATTATAAATGATTTACAGAAATTCATAATGAGACACAAATTTAATTTAAAAATAAAAATAATTGTATTGTTTGTGTATTAACACTGTGAAAAATCATATTCAATAATTTATTAAGTTTAAGGATCAAACACTGTTTAATATTTGCACTTTTACAATTATTTATAAAGTATAGTATATTATACCATACTTTTGGTACCATTGACTTTTATTTAAAAAAAATATACCTAATGATGGTCTAAGATCGAAAACGTCAGAAAAATTAAAGAATAAATAATTGTAAAAGTGAAAATATAAAACAGTGTTTGATCCTTAAACTAAATAAATTATTGAATAAAAATAATAATGCAATCTGGAAGTAAAATGAAAAATTAAAGTACTGGAGAATGAAAATATATAGAAGAAAGAGCTACGTCGCATTACTATATGAAAGCAGTGAGATATTAGGACGCCGCTCTATCTGATGGAAATAAATAGACAGACCATCCCCTTGCATTACATCCAAGTCGCAGAGCTCCACCCGCCCCAGTACAAACAAACCCGCAGCGCTTGAGCAAAACATATTATGCATGGAAACGAGGGCAGCGCCTCTCGTTAGTTTCTGGAAAAACGTTTTGTTTGCGTGTGATCGTTTTATACTAACGGCACAAAACCTGAAATACTGCTAATGGAGGATTCTGTAAAATGGGAATTTTTAAGAACGTATAATCTTATTTAATGCGATCGTAGGTCAGATTTCATTTCGTTATTTTAATGCAGTGTTTAGGACTGTTACTGTAACTGTAACTGTATCCTGCCACCGTTCCACTAAGGTTGGCCGCTGGTAATTACGCAGATGCTTCTCCTTTTTTTTCTGACCTTGCATACCTCTTTCATCTCTTCAATATTCACCACTTTCTTCATACATACAATTCTCTCAGTCTGACTTAGCAGGTTCCATTCTTTCGCAATCTCACCCATTATTTTCGTAAAAAATCTTCTCACGAAAGTAGACGGCAACTGAAAAATCGTGGCTGAAAAGCCTGCGACACTATAATCTATAATCTAAGCTGCAAAGATATGTTAACATTTAAGGCTCATATTAAATGCATGCCCACAGACAGGCACATGCACATAGGTTCGCGCCTACACATTCTGCATGCGTGCATACAAATAAACAAAACTTCACATGAACATAAACCTTGCAACTCCTGCCGCTTTTCCCTGAAACCGGGGTGGCATTGGAAAAAGTGAACCGATTTTTACAGCACGGGGGGTCAGCCTCATACCAACCTATCAGTCAAGGAGCACAAAAAATGATAACTGATTTACAAACTGATTTGGCTAAAGCACTAAGTCCCTATTTCGAGCCACAGCATCCAAAGCTAAAGTAGCCGTGATGATCGCCGATCTTCGTTAGGAGTGGCACTAAAAGAAGAAGAATACAGCAGTATCTCTCCAACATTGTCTGTCTACATCTCTCCAAGTCTTGAGAACCCACCAGGGTGTAAACGCAGAGTCTGAATGAAAGACTTTAGTTGTATCGCCGTACAATGCCGTATACGCACTTGTGAACTTGTGAGGGAATAGTCCTGGTTCCACGGTAGAACAGCACACTGACAAAACTACACGTGACAGTGCAATACATGACTTTTTATCGCTCGTCACATGGCAAAACATCACATAAAAAACAACACATACCTGAAACATACCATATAATAAACGGAATATGAAAAACATCACATAACACAAAATCCCAAAAACCGAAAAAAGAACATGAGAAAATGGAGTACATGCTTATTATATATTTTGGCTAAATTTTACAACTTGTGCCGCGTTTACCTACAATCAGGGATGGAAACGGTATAGTTTGCATTAATGTTTACTCGTGAGATAGTAAGCCCCACGCTAATCTGTAAGTCAAGAGCTTATTATAGGAACTTTAATTTCATGTTTTGACATGTGATGTTTTTTCATGTACCGTTCGTGGTATGTTCTGTTTTAGACATGTGATTTTTAGATCTTGTGTTATTTTTTGACTGTGATGTTTTGTCATGTGATATACTGCTATTGTGATGTGATTCCATGTGATGTTATGTCATTTGACGTTTAGTCATGTTACGTTATGTCATATGTTGTTTTGTTTTTGTGATGTTTTGCCATGTGATGCACTGTCATTATGATCTTAAGTCATGTGATGTTATGTCGTCATCACATGGCATTACATCATTATGACAGTACATCACAGTGATATACTGTCATTATGATGTAAAGTCATGTGATTTTTTGTCATGTGATGCACTCTCATTATGATCTTAAGTCATGTGACGTTATTTAATGTATGATGTAATGCCATGTGATGTTTTGTCATGTGATATACTGTCATTATGATGTTTTGTCATGTGATGCACTCTCATTATGATCTTAAGTCATGTGACGTAATGTAATGTGACGTTATGTGCTGTATGATGTAATGCCATGTGATGTTTTGTCATGTGACGTTATCTCACATTATGTTTTGTCACTGTGCTGTCCAATCCTGTCACCTGGAAGTCTAATAAGCTCCCCCCCTGCCTGGTTCCCGGCGCTTCCTCCAGCCTTTCAAAAACTTCGCCAAGTTGGAAGTTGGAATATCAATTTGGTTATAATGAGGCGTCGAGGCGACTGGCGTTATCATCTTCCCCACTTTGAAAAGTTGCCGTGCGTTCACTTACTTTTCACCTGGTAACTCTTTAGATCAAAGGTCTAAAAATAGTCTGCAAGACCCCTGCAGGTGGGTGGAGGCCCGTGGGTAACTCACTCGATAAATATTCGTGACATTTATTCGTACAGACAGGACAGATTATAACAATTAGCGCCTTATGCCAAATTTTCGAAATAGCGAGTGAATGGGATATCCAGAGTCATAATAAAAGGAGAGCTTGTATGAAAAAGGTTATGACTCTGGATGAAATGAAAGAAGTATGCAAGGACAGGAAGAAGTGGCGGCTAATCTGCAATGCTGATTTGTAATGTTGGTTTATTAGTTTGCTACATTTTTTGCATAAGAAATTTTTGACTTTTTTTGTATAGATTTCTTTTTAAAGTTTTGTTGTTTTTTTTTTAATACTTAAATGTTATTTATTACTCGTTTTCCTTGACTTATAGGTTGGTATGAGGCTGACCACCCATACTGTAAAAAATGGTTCACTTTGCCAATGTCACCCCTGTTTCAGGGAATGTCGGTAAGATATAGAAATTCATTAAAGTCTGTTTTATCATGTAATTCTTCTTGATTTATGTTTAATTTCTCTTTTCTTACTGATCACTTATATTTTTTATACATTTATTTTTAATCTTTTTATATTCATAATATGTATCTTGTAATAATCATAATATTTATACAATTTGTAAGCAACAAACTTCTGTACTACCTCTGTTAATCTAAAAATGTAAAAGGCTTCAGCCGTTTATTATAAATAAATAAATAAGAGTTGCAGGGCTTATGTTCATTTGAGGTTTGGATTTTATTTGTTTGTTCACAATCAGCATTTATAAGCGCGAACTACACGTGTTTGTTTGTGGGCATGCATCTGAGAGCTTTGAATGAATATATCCTTGCAACTTAGATTATAGATAATCTAAATTCATTACCGGTCCGTAGTTCAGTGGTAACACTTCGGAATCTGAATGGAAGGTTCTGGGTTCAAATCCCGGCGGAGCATAAAAAAATATAGCATTTATGTATTCAAATTTGCTCTTCGCTGGGTTGAAAAATTCATACACCTTTACCAATGACCGGTCACCAAAGGTCCATCCAGGTTGGTGTGAGGCCGGCCCCCTTACCCGTAAAAATAAATAGGTCCCGAATCGCCACATGCGATCCCTTCAGGGATAACTCAGGCAAGAAGTTAAACTATATGTGTAGCTTAGTTGCGTTTTTTTTTATTACGTCTCAATAAATAATCGCAAATGAGTACACGGTTCATTAGATTTCTTTCAGTGAGCTCGTGTGGCACATCGAGCTTACTTGTTGCGTTTTTTTGATTAGAAGTCCCAAAATTTCTACAGCAACGGGATCATGTCTCTACCTACAAGATGGCAGATAGTCTACGAACAAAATGGCACATATGTACTGTAATAAAATGTAAATTAAGACTTTGAAAAAAAAAAATGCCCTGAATTTTCATATAAAAAGCGAAGCAACTTTTTCCCCGACCTAATATATCTTTGAGACTTATTTCTAATCTAATCTAATCTAAGCTGCAAGGATATATACCATTTAAGATTTATATCAAATGCATTCCCACAAGCAGACATGTATAATTTCGCGCTAACACATGCCGCATATGGACCTACATTATAAGAGCCCATCTCAAATAAACATAAGCCCTGCAACTCTTGCCGTCCTTCCCTGATACAGGGGTGACATTGGCAAAGTGAACCATTTTTTTACAGTAGGGGTGGTCAGCCGCATACCAACCTATAAGTCAAGGAACATACATGACAAATTACATTATACTCGTATATTATAGAGATTGTTGGTATGCGGCTGACCACCCATTCTGTAAAAATGGTTCAATTTGCCAATGTCACCCCTGTCTCAGGAAAGGACAGAAAGAGTTGCAGGATGTATGTCCATTTGAGATTTGGTTTTTATGTTTTAGGTTCACATGCGGCATGTGCAAGCGCGAACTTGTACGTGTCTGGTTGTTTGAATGCATGTAATGTGAATCTCCAATGTAACATATCTTTGCAAATTAGATTAGATTAGACTAGATTATAGATATGGGTGCGTAAATACAATAACTGATTGATTTTGATGGTGTGGTTTACCGTCATTACGGATTATTTTACTAACGAATAAACCAGCACAGCGCTCCGCTACTACAGCTGATTGCTCATTACCGCTTATTGCAGATAATTGAATTAAATTGTGCGATGTCATTTCATCAAATCAACTAAAAACAATCATTAATGAACGCGACTCCAACAATCAATAATTATTCTGTTTGTTTTTTTAATACGAAGCTTCAATTAACAAAACAAATAATTGTATGTCATTTATTGTATATCGTACCTACTATCATACTATAATCTATAATCCAAATCGCAAAGATATATTAACATTTAAAGCTCATATGAAATGCATGCCCATAAACAAACACGTGTAGTTCGCGCTTACAAATGCTGAATGTGTACTTACAAATAAAACCCAAACCTCAAATTAACATAAACCTTACAACTTTTGTCGACCTTCCCTGACACAGGGGTGATATTGGCAAACATTTTTTACAGTATTGGTGGTCAGCCTCATATAGTCAATATAAGTCAAGGAATCTAGTGTGCAAAAAGTAAAAAATTAAGAATTAAAAAAAAAGTAACGGTCAAGCTTGTTGAGAGCTCTTGAGGTGCACTTACACAAAAACAGCGCTCACCAAATAAATCACCCTTAGGTATATTTATTTTCACCAAAACATAGGTTGTGATAAAATATAGATTTGGAACAAAAATAGAAAGAGGTATGCAAGGGTAGGTTCAAATATGAAGGCAATCTTCAGAGCCTCTGTGCTCCCCTTAGCGTAATGGCGACAAAGTTACAATTAAAGTTGCGTAGATTGGTATGAGGCTGACTAACCTTGCAACTAAACTGCATATTGAGAGCAACTTCTTTCCGCTTAATCGCCATAAAGGTTCGAAATGAAACAAAACTAATAAAACCTATTTATTTTCACAGGTAAGGGACTTTCGCTAACCACTGAAGATCGTTTGTTTTAGTACATTTAATTTAAGGAAATAAAAAATAAGGATGAATTATGCACTGAGCGATAGCTCAGTTGGTAGAGTGCTTGCATTCCATGCTGAGAGCTCGGGTTCGAATCCCGCCGAGGGTGTCAGAAACGATTTCCCGTTTCGGTGTTTATTTCAAAACCGAAAATAAATACCGGCAAGGTTAACTCAGCCTTCACAAGAAATGAGAACGAACCGCGAACCACCAGAAAAGAAACCTGCACTTCAACTGAAGTGGCCGACCCCCATACCTGTAAAAATAATTAGGTTCCACTCGGCACATGCGAAACCCTTCGGGGATAACGCGGCGCAAAGTTACACTATATGTGTAGCTTATTTGCGTTGAGAAATGAAAATAAATGTGGTAGGTAGACAATCGTAAAGTCGATATAGCAAGAGTAAGAAGACAGAAAAAGTGGAACTTCTAAGTAAAAACCTTTCAGCAAACAAACAGAGAGTAACAAAAACTTAGCCGCGGTATAACAGCGGGCGGATGAAGTTTCTCCTTAAAGCTAACCTAGAGCCGCCCTAATGAGGCCAATCATGACAGTCCGCGAATCACTTAAGGAACTGAGGTGAGACCTCTGTAACCTAAGTTGCAAAGGTATTGTTATAATAATTAGGTAAGAAAGAATGTAATTTGAAATAGGATGTGAAAGTGAAGGTACAAAATAATGTGATGAGATGGTTTGGGCATGTGGAAAGAATGAATGATGATAGACTGACAAAGTATATATACAAAGAAAGTGTGAAAGGAAAAAGAGGGAAGGGACGACCGAGAAAAGTATAGAATGATCAGATTGAGGAGGTTGTGAAAGAATGGGATATACAACGTGAGCGTAAAAGAAGAAAATGCATGAAATGGGTGATGGATATGAATGAATTGAAAGAGGTATGTCAGGATAGGAAAAAATGGAGGCAGCTCTGCAGAGGTTCTGGCCACTCCTAGCGGAATGGTGACAGAGTTACAGTTACAGTATTAGGTAGGTCATGATTATTTTTTATAGTTACACATATAGTGACTACTAGATTTATTTTTAGGGTTCTATGGTTTTTATATACCTACGTCCTGCATGTTACTTATTATTTGTATTTCCTTGACTTATAGATTGGTATGAGGCTGAGCACCCATACTGTAAAATATAATTAACGTTGCCGTTATACCCTGTGTTCATGGAAAGGTCGAAAAAAATTGGAGGGGCTATGTTCATTTGAGATTCGGGTTTTATGTTGTAAACCTATTTAGAGATTATTTATTTGAAAAAAAAATATATATATCAAGTTGTTACAAGGAGGTCAGCTTCATACTAACCTATGAGTCAAGGAACTATAATAATCTATAGTCTCACTATAAATAGGGACCAGATCTTTCTGCAGCCAATGGGGTTTTAAGCGTCCGTTGCATTGTGTACTTGTAGGTTTAGAGTTGACTCTGTATGTGAACCGAATGTAAAATAACGCAAACGCAAAAAACGCAACTAAGCTACACATACAGTGTAACTTCTTGCCGCGTTATCCCCGAAGGGGTCGCATGTGGCGAGTTAAACCTATTTATTTTTACAGGTAAGGGGGCCGGCCTTACGCCAACCACTTCAGTTGAAGTGGAGGTTTCCCAACTCCCGAGAGTGCTGGTACTCATTTCTTGTGAAGGCTGAGTAAACCTTGCCGGTATTTTATTTTGGGGTTTGAAATAAACACCGAAACGGGAAAGCATTTCTGACACCCTCGGTGGGATTCGAACCCGAGCTTTCGGCATGGAATGCAAGCACTCTACCACCTGAGCTATCGACCGGACATAATTTAATAATAAAAATAAATTGTACAAAATAAATAACCACTATTGGACCTGGTAAAATCATAACATTATTTAAGGTTCAGAGTTCACGGTCTTTGCTCGCATTTTCCATGCGATTACTGAGGTCTGACTTTAGGCACCTCCCCCTCAATAGATGAATGGGTTTACAAGGGGCCCTACCGAACAAAATCCCACGCCGGAGAAGTTTTGTTTTGGAAAACAGATTTCGAATTTTGAGTATTTGCATGCGAAGTTGGCGGCAAGGGATCGTCCCTGGATCAGGGCCTAAAGTATACAATTTTACACTCAAACTAAGCCTCGGTGGTTACCAAAAATCTATCAAAACTAAAACAGCGCTCAGAGTGAGCGTTTTGGTTACTGAACATTTTTGGTAAAACGTTTTTGTTGAGTATAATCGGGATCAGTGCGATATACATGGAGATATAAATCATCTTACTTTGTGCATAAATTGGTACTTCTTATATGTGCGAATCTGAAATTTCAAGTAAAAACTTTTTAGTTGTCTTTTTCTGGTAAGTCTAGTGTTTATAAGACTGGTGGATAGCTCAGTTGGTAGAGTGCTTGCATTCCATGCCGAGAGCTAGGGCCCGAATCCTGCCGAGGGTGAGAAAAAATGATTTTCCGTTTCGTTTTTTATTACAAACTCAAAATAAAATACCGGTTTACTCAGCTTTCAGAAGAAGAGAGAGTCAGCCAATAAAAATCACTAAGCTACACGTATATTGTAACTTCTTGCCGCGTTCTCTTTAAGGGGTCGCATGTGGCGAGTGGCCATATTTATTTTTACAGGTGATGGAGTCGGCGACTTCAATTGAAGGGAGGATTTCCCAGCTCCCGAATGAGCTAGTACTCATTTCTTGTGCAGGCTAAGTAAACCTTGAAGGTATCAATGAAATGGGAAATCAATTCTTAAACCTAGAGTAAAAAGTAAGAATTAAAAAAGTAGCAAGCTCTCGGCATGGAATGCAAGCGCTCTATCAACTGAGCTATCCACCGGACATTACAAAAACAATTAATCCGTTGATGCTAGGGAGATGTTTTCTGGAATCTGTTGCCGTGGTCTGTGGGAGCTGGAGCTTCCGGACGTTTCGCCCATGTCTTCTATGGGCTTCTTCAGCGCGAAATTTAAATGAGGAATATCTCTCCGCTAGCTCCAGTTCCCGCAGAAAACGGCAGCAGATCCAGGAAAACATATCTCTAGCATCATCAGCCGGCCGTGTTGGACTAAAACTCGTATTCCATTAATCCATTGATAATCTTGAGAATCACTTTTTCTCGTGAATAACACATTGTCGCTAATCCCCGCCTCTCTGTAGACAGTGACTTTTATTTGCTTTTTATTCCATGGCCGGCCTGAAATGCCCCCCCACATAATGCGCAGAGGCTTAGCAGATTAAGGGGGCGGGAGAAGGAAGGAGGCGGAGAAAAATAAGGAGGCGGAGAGAAGGTTCTAGCGCCCCCTCGCTATGACAGAAGTGTTACATCCTAAAAAGCTACGCAATGAAGTAGGCAGATAACTGTCATGACGCTTTCCCCTCAATAAAGAGAAGATCTAGAATAGTGTTACGATTTTTTTGGGGTTCGAAAGTCTTTCAATTAACAACACTGGTCTTCTTTTACAGTTATTTATTTTACACTTTTAAATTTATTTTAACAAAGACAGTCTCGATTATTTCATTACACTGGTTTTAGTTCACTGGTCGAATTTGTTCGTTGTATGGGTTAAGCTCACAGATGTCTGACTCTAGTGCAAGCAATAAGCGTCTTATATACTCTTCACAACAGTATTATCTAGAAACTGTATTCGCTAGACAGTTCCAGAATTAAGGAAAGATTAAAGTAGGTGCGTAGTAATCATTATTTCTAGACGCTTCAAGTACTTTATTTAATTATTCCTACCCACACATACTTATGAGGATTCCTATTACATAGCTATAACTAATACCTATACTTATTTTAATATTATTTATTTACATAACAATATCATGGCTTAATCAAAATGAAGACATTGTGGAATGATTTGCAATGTGTTTTTATATCGATATATTAAAGGGAAAACTGAATAAGTGGCACACTAATGACTAAGCTAACATGGGTTTCTCAGATAAATGCACCCTTCTTCCTATTTACACAGAAAACACAAAAAAAATACCGGTCCGTAGCTCAGTGGTAGCACTGCGGACTCTGAATGGGAATGTTGTGGGTTCGAATCCCGGCGGAGCACAAAAAAATATACCATTTATATTTTTAAATTTGCTTTTCGCTGGGTTGAAAAAAATCACACAACTATAACCAAAGACCGGTCACTAAAGGTCCATCCAACCTTACAGCAACTGGGTCTTGCTTTATTGTTTTTTATTTTACTGATTGGCGCTTTGTAGCGACGATTTATCTCGTACACCTCAGCGGCACTACAAAAAGTGTCATAGACCCATAGAGTCTCTAAAATCTAGAGTCTCCCGCACAGGATTTCTTTATAAAAAAAATGTGTGAAAATCCTGTAGTTTACAAGTTCATCATGAGCATTTCCTTATAATTATTCCACTACCCATGAGAAGTTACACGAACCTTTCTGGGAGAACTTACATTATTCTCGACGTTCGTTGGCGACGCAGCCAACGTCTTTAGGAGGCATGACGATTGAACATGATATTTTTTTCTGGATTCATATAAAATGCACGCCCACTGTAATGTAAACTGTAATTTGTAAAATGCACGCCCACTGTAAAATGTAATTTATGGTGTATGTTCCTTGACTTATAGGTTGGTATGCGGCTGACCACCCATGCTGTAAAAATGGTTCACTTTGCCAATGTCACCCCTGTCTCAGGGAATGACGGCAAGATTTGCAGGGTGTATGTCCATTTGAGATTTGGTTTTTATGTTGTAGGTTCACATGCGGCATGTACAAGCGCGAACTTGTACGTGTCTGCTTGTAAAAATGCATGTAATGTGAATCTCCAATGTAACATATCTTTGCAACTTAGATTAGATTAGATTCGATTAGACAAGCAGACACATGTAAGTTCACGCTAACACATGCCGTGTGTGAAAAGAGACGCTTTGGTTGTCAGATTTAGGAAAATAGATATTATGAAATCAGAATCATGATTAGAGAGAGAGGATTATGCAGAAAAACAAATAAGGAGAGAGAGAAAAGAAAGAAAAAATAATTCTGAAAAAAAAAATACATTTCAGAAAGATTTCCGACTTCAAAGTCAAACCCGTAAAAAGAAAATAAATAAAGGGCGTTATATATATAAACATAAACTGTACAAAACTTGGCTTAACAATTTCAACAAACACTGCAAAGAGCGAGGAATGAATAAAAAATGTTAGCAATGAGAGAAAAGAAGTGAAAATTCAGCCAAAATAAATATCACATACACACAGTGTTGAATGGCGGAACAATTCCCGTTTTTGTAAATTAAATTTCACAAACATGTTCAGGACTAAATGTTGCTGCGCGGAAATTGTGGAATTATTACGTGCGAAGAGCGAGGAGGGACCGAAGTAACATAATATTGTGTTTATTATATTATTATTCTTTAATTTATTTTTAATCTCAGAAAGTCAGCTCCCTGCAGTGTCGACAAATGGATGGATTTATGGGCTATCATAATAAACGCAACTAAGCTACACATATAGTGTAACTTCTTGCTTGCGTTATCCCCGAAGGGGTCGCATGTGGTGCTTCGGGACCTATTTATTTTTACAGGTAAGGGGGCCGGCCTCACACCAACCACTTTCAGTTGAAGTGGGGGTTTCAAAGCTCCCGGGGGGGCTGGTTCTCATTTATTGTGAAGGTTGAGTAAACCTTTTGAGATCAAATCCTTGCTCTCGGCATGCAATGCAAGCATTATACCTACCAATTGAGCTATCGACCTTTTTACGAGCTTGATCGTCGTCGCTGCAAAGCGCCAATTCTCAAGCAAGATTGGGCGTGGTCAGTGCTTGGATGGGTAACCGCTCAGGTACACCGCGTGTCGTTGGCATCTTGGACCGGTCCGTAGTCCGTAGTGGCAACACTTCGGACTCGTAAATGGAAGGTTGTGGATTCGGATCCCGGCGGAGCACAAAAATATACCATTTATATTCGAATGTGCTCTTCGCTGGGTTGAAAAATTCATAAACCTTTACCAATGACCGGTCACCAAAGGTCCATCCAGCCTTACAGCAACTGGGTCTTGCTTGAGTATTGGCGCTTTGTAGCGACGACCAAGCTCGTACACCTCTGCGGCACTACAACAAGTGTCATAGACACCTAGAGTCTTTAGAATCTAGGGAGTCTCCCGCACAGGATTTCTTAAAAAAAAAAAAAAAATCGCGCCAATTCTCAAGCAAGACCCAGTTGCTGTAAGGCTGGATGGACTTTTGGTGACCGGTCATTGGTAAAGGTTTTATGAATTTTTCAACCCGGCGAAGAGCAAATTTGAAAATACAAATGGTATATTTTTTGTGCTCCGCCGGGAATCGAACCCACAACCTTCCCATTCAGAGTCCGCAGTGTTACCACTGAGCTACGGACCGGTCTCATGGAGGTAATAATTCTATAATCATAATCATGGAGGTTATAATTCTATAATAATAATAATAAAATATTTATTCCAGCCCGTTCACGCGGAGGGTGCAATACGTGACTAGCCATATTAAAAAGAAAAACGTTGTCGAAAAATACATACAGGAAAAATAGAAACACAGAAAGAAAATATAAACAGAGAAGAAAATTACATTGAAAGAAAATAAACATTGATCGAAAGAAACATACTTATAAGAAATAGCATTAAGATAAGCCTTGTAACTCCTGCCACCATTCTTTGAAGCTAGGGTGGTATTGGCAAAATTTATTGTTTAAAAAAAAAATGGCGAGATTAAGGTTTTTATGTTGTAGGTTCACATGCGGCATGTGCAAGCGCGAACTTGTACGTGTCTGCTTGTGAGAATGTATATAATGTGAATCCCCAATGTAACATATCTTTGCAACTTAAATTAGATTAGATTAAAATAAAAAATAAAAAAAATACTTGTCAATACCATTTTTTGATCTCACCTCAGCGTACAGTCCTGAACAATAATGATAGCAAAATTTAATACGTTGTTTATCTTACACTTGTATGGACATTACAGAGCTAAGCTGGTGCGACTGTACCAAGTTACACAACAATAATAAATAATAATAATAGTCTAAGTTGCAAGGATATATTCATTCAAAGCTCTCAGATGTATGCCCACAAACAAACACGTGTAGTTCGCGCTTACAAATGCTGATTGTGTACTTACAAATAAAATCCAAACCTCAAATGAACATAAGCCCTGCAACTCTTGCCGAAATTCCCTGAAACAGGGGTGATATTGGCAAAGTGAACCATTTTTACAGTATTGGTGGTCAGCCTCATACCAACCTATAAGTCAAGGAACAACAACACAGGGTTAAATACAAAATAACCTTTTTTAAACAATCTATCATCAAGCTGCAAAGATATGTTTACATTTAAGCCTCATATTAAATGCATGCCCACAGACAGGCACATGTAGGTTCGCGCCTACACATTCTGCATGTGTGCATACAAATAAGCAAAACCTCACATGAACACAAACCTTGCAACTCCTGCCGCCGTTCCCTGAACCGGGGTGGCATTGGCAAAAGTGAACCGATTTTTACAGCACGGGTGGTCAGCCTCATACCAACCTTTCAGTCAACCTATCAAACAATATAATTGATTATACGTCATACTATTTAAAAAAAAAAAAAAAAAAAAAAATATCTTACTATCATTAGCATTTATATTTATATTCTTTTTTTTATTTTAATACTTATATTTAATGTCAACATTGTATGAAAAAATATCTTACTGTCATTAGTATTCATATTTATATTCTTTTTTATATTCTTTTTATTTTTAATACTTATATTTAATGTCAACATTGTAATTGGGAAGGTACAACATCAATTGTATATATTTTTATTATTGTTTTATATATTTTAATGTATTTTCCTGTTTTGTTGAATAAATTATTTAAAAAAAAAAAAAAAAAAAAAATGTTTAACATGGAACTGTTTTATAACGTTGTTATTCTCAAACAGCAAAACCACGGCTCATCCGCAGCCTACAGTGAATTTTCCATAAAAAAAAACGATGATCTGCAGATCAGCCATGGATAAAATGTTGATTTTCTTCATATTTATGTACCATGTGGAGTCCCCCCGACGTTGGCTATCACCTTCAACTTAACTGTTAACTGCCACTTCGACGGAACAGAACCGGTTTCGGAGACAGGGCTTTTAGTTCGGCTGGTCCATCCTGCTGGAATAGTCTACCTCTGGAGTTGAGAACAGAGACCAGTGTTGGCAGTTTCAGGAAGTTGCTTAAGACACATTTGTTTAACAGAAGCTTCAACACATAAAAGCGCCCTTGGGGTGGCTAGTGCCACTAAACGGCGCTGTATACAAATTGTCCAATTATTATTATTAGCGAACTTGTCCCTGTCCTGCGCTTGTAACTGTTACTCCATCACTATCTAGGAGTGCCCAGAACCTCTGCAAAGCTGCCTCCATTTCTTGCTATCCTTACAAAACCTCTTTCAATTCATTCATATCCATCACCTTTTTCATGCATTTTCTTCTTTCAACACTCACTTTGTAAATCCCATTCTTTAACTATCTCCTCAGTCTGATCATACCAAACTATAAGTCAAGGAATTATTAGAAGTTTAAAAGTAGTTATTTTTGTAATCTTAGCAAATATACTTTTGATGCTATCTACAGGGTAAATTGTAGATGGTTATGGATTCAAATACCGGCGGAGCACAAAAATATACTATTTATATTTCCAAATGTGCTCTTCGCTGGGCTTAAAAAATTCATAAACCTTTACCAAAGACCGGTCACTGAAAGTTCCATCCAACCTAACAACAACTGGGTTTTTCTTGAGAATTGGCGCTTTCTATAGCAACGACCAAGCTCGCAGAGGGCTCTTGAGGTGTGATACACAAAAAAACAGCGCTCACCAAATAAATTATCCTAATATTATGTTAGATTATCGATTTCATAGAATGAATTTTTACCGTACGTTACCTTTCTTATAGGACCATGTGCCTGTATGGGATGCTCGCCTCTGAACGATACGAAACTATAATCCTCTTAAGCGACATTTACACATATTACATTTTATATTTATACTCCCTGTTTATCCTTTGAAAGGATAGAAATTGAAGTTTAGAGTGTTGGGAGCAAATACATATATACGGGTTCTACGACAATTCGGTCACAGACAACTAGTCCACAGACAGCTCGACCATAGACTAATCGGTCACACGACAGTTCGTCCACACGACTTTTCAGTCAACGACATTTCGGTCACATACAATACTTATGTTCCTTAACTTATAGGTTGGTATGCGGCTGACCACCCATACTGTAAAAAATGGTTCACTTTGCCAATGTCACCCCTGTTTCAGTGAAGGACGGCAAGAGTTGCAGGACTTATGTTCATTTGAGATTGGGTTTTTATATTGTTGGTCCACATGCGGCATGTGTTAGAGCGAAATTATGCATGTCTGCTTGTGGGAATGCATTTAATATAAATATTAAATGATATTAATCTTAGCAGCTTAGATTAGATTAGATATGGTCCACAGACAGCTCCATCACAGAAAACTACAATTTAAACCCTAATTACAGAGGTTTTTTTAGAGTTGAAATTTTTTATGACGAAGCTGCTTGTGGGTCTATATTGCACGTGACCAAAATTAACTTGGACCGAAAAGTCGTAAGGATGATCTTTTGTGTGACCAAATTTTCCGTGACCGATGTTTCTGTAGACGAGTCACTGTCGTGTGGACAAACTGTCGTGTGACCTATTTGTCCATAGGCGAACTGTCTGTGGACGAATTACCTGTGACTGATTTGTCGTGACATGATATATACCATATCCAAGGAGTGTTTGATTTATATTTATTTTTTTTATTTAGGAAAAAACATTTACAGAGCAATATGTTAAGTAATAAATATGTTATCTATTTAAACCAGTGAATTTTACATAAAGTAGTTATACGAGTATCTTTTGAAACAGTGCACAAGATAAAATAAAAATTATATACCGCATCCAAGGAGTATTTTAAATATCGTATCCAAGGAGTGTTTTATATATCGTTTTCAAGGAGTACTTTATGTATCGTTTTTAAGGAGTACTTTATGTATCGTTTTTAAGGAGTACTTTATATATCGTTTCTAAGGAGTACTTTATATATCGTATCCAATGAGTACTATATATATCGTATCCAAGGAGTATTTTATATATCGTATCCAAGGAATATTTTATACATCGTATCCAAGGAGTATTTTATACATCGTATCCAAGGAGTATTTTATACATCGTATCCAAGGAGTATTTTATATATCGTATCCAAGGAGTCCTTTATATATCGTATCCAATGAGTACTTTATATATCGTATCCAAGGAGTATTTCTAATCTAATCTAATCTAAGTTGCAAAGATATATATCATTTAAGATTTATACTAAATGCATTCCCACAAGCAGATATGTATAATTTCGCGCTAACACATGCCGCATGTGGACCTACAATATAAAAACCCAATCTCAAATGAACATAAGCCTTGCAACTCTTGCCGTCCTTCCCTGAAACAGGGGTGACATTGGCAAAGTGAACCAATTTTTATATTATGGGTGGTCAGCCGCATAACAACCTATAGTCAAGGAACGACAAATTACATTTTTTAAATCAAAGAATAAAAATAACAATATATACATGGACATAAAAAACTAAATTATAAAACCAATTTCACTTTAACAAACCCTAGCCGCCAACATCACAGATCAACCGCCATTTCTTTCTATCCTTGCATACTTCTTTCATTTCCTCCAGAGTCATAACCTTCTTCATACAAGCTCTTCTTTTATTATGACTCTGGATATTCCATTCATTCGCAATTTCGGATATTTGGTCCATCCATACCTTTCTCGGTCTTCCTCTACCACGACATCCATCTATTCTACCAACATATACTTTCTTCGTCAGTCTTTCCTCATTCATTCTCTCGATATGCCCAAACCATCTTAACAAACTTCTTTTAATCTTCACTTTCACACTTTCTTTTGCACCACATTCTTTTCTTACAAAATCATTCCTCACCCTATCACTCCGTTTTTTCCCAATCATACTTCTTAGAAAGTCCATTTCAACAGTATGGACTTTACTAATTTCACTTTCATTCACCGTCCAGGCCTCGCTTCCATACATCAAGGTGGGTAAAAGTATGCCACTGCGTACCGCCAATCGAGCATTTTTAGATATGTTTTGATTTTTGGCGATACAAGCTGTGGCACCCAGTACACACCTGCCCTATATTATATATATAGTATTTTATACATCGTATCCAAGGAGTATTTTATATATCGTATCCAAGGAGTGCTTTATATATTGTATCCAATGAGTATTTTACATATATATCGTATCCAAGGAGTATTTTATACATCGTATCCAAGGAGTATTTTATATATCGTATCCAAGGAGTGCTTTATATATCGTATCCAATGAGTATTTTACATATATATCGTATCCAAGGAGTATTTTATACATCGTATCCAAGGAGTATTTTATATATCGTATCCAAGGAGTATTTTACATATATATCGTATCCAAGGAGTATTTTATACATCGTATCCAAGGAGTATTTTATATATCGTATCCAAGGAGTGCTTTATATATCGTATCCAATGAATACTTTATATATCGTATCCAAGGAGTATTTTATACATCGTATCCAAGGAGTGTTTTATATATCTTATCCAATGAGTTTCCAAGAAGTATTTTATAAATCGTATGCAATTTTCGGGTCCTATTTTATATATCGTATCCAAGGAGTGCTTTATATATCGTATCCAATGAATACTTTATATATCGTATCCAAGGAGTATTTTATACATCGTATCCAAGGAGTGTTTTATATATCTTATCCAATGAGTTTCCAAGAAGTATTTTATAAATCGTATCCAATTTTCGGGTCGGATACTGAAGTGCCATTTCTCCGTTCCTTCCTCCATTTTGTCAGACAATTTATTTTTAAGGACGCACTCCAACCATAGATTTCACATTATCTGCAGAAAATCCCGGAGCACATATCCTTCTCGCGCTCAGGTACATCAATACAAAAATAAAACACGAAGATTGAGAATCATATTTAAATCTAAAATTAGACATTTTAATGTACGTACATATATATATATATATGATTGTTCTCAATAGACTCCTAAACCCCTCAAAACATTTTGAAAAAAAACAGAAAATAGGTTAAAATACTCTCAGACTACGTTGTTCCTGTAAAGTTTGACATTGATTGGATTACAAACATTCATTATTTTTCATATAAAATGTATGGAAAAGTTATTCTTAAAGCCTGAAAAGCCTAGCTACAACCACGCTGCTCATCAAATTTTGACCAAATTTTCTCTTAATTGCATTGCTTAATCTAATCTAATCTAAGTTGCAAAAATACTCGTATTTTACATTGGAGATTCACATTACATGCATTCTCACAACTAGACACGTACAATTTCGCGCTTGCACATGCCTCATGTGAACCTACAACAGAAAAACCAAATCTCAAATGGACATACACCCTGCAACTCTTGCCGTCCTTCCCTGTAACAGGGGTGACATTGGCAAAGTGAACAATTTTTACAGCATGGGTGGTCAGCCGCATACCAACCTATAAGTCAAGGAACGAACTTAAACCATTTTTACGGGATGTAGGGCCGTACTTAAATCTATAATCTATAATAATAGAAACAACAGAACCTGAGAAATAAATAAAAAATGCTTTGGAACCAAACAAAGACCCTGCAACTTTCCCCACCCTTTCCTGAAACAGGGATGCAAGTGGCAAAAGTAGAGTAATTTTAACAGTGTCACACGCACTCATAAGTCCACGAAAACAATATTTATTATTTATCATATCTGTATGTTTTTTGCATTCAGATCTCCTCGTGGAAATAAGCTGGAAGAGAAGCGTCGGTACGCGAGCACATGGCACTGCTGCCTTCCACGTGGGTGTGCGGGGCTCGAACCCTGAATAAATCATAAGGTCTGGGTCTGGCTGGTGTTGGCGGCCAACCACTACACCACGGAGCCAGGCTTTGCATATCAATGCCGGTGGCAGGGGCGCACACTCCTCAGAGCACAAATCTACACAAATCGGGATGCCGTGGTGAGATTATAGCTATGGTTTTTTTTTACTTCAAAACGAAGCTCTGCCAATTTCAGAATGTGAATTATATTTCTAATCTAATCTAAATTACACAGATATGTAACATTGGAGATTCTCACAAGCAGACTCGTACAAGTTCGCGCTTGCACATGTCGCATGTGAACCTCAAATGGATATACTCCCTGCAAGTCTTGCCGTCTTTCTCGGAAACAGGGATGAATTTCGCAAAGTGAACCATTTTCTTCAGCATAAGTGGTCAGCCGCATACCAAACCATAAGTCAAGGAACATACACAACAAATTACATTTTTTGAATTATATTTAATTTGTTGTTATTGCACTCTTTTATTAATACTGGTAAGATTTACTTAGTTTCAATTTAATAAAATTTCTTTTTTAGTGTTAGCACAGTGAAAGTACATTTTTATAAATATTTAAAAATATAAATGGTAAAACGGGGTTATAGCCGCGGGGGCCAAGAGGGCTGATCTTTCTAGCGTGTTTCGAATGGAACAACGTTGGTTCGATCCCCGCTTGGGTCACTTGACTTTAACTTTGACCCTGGTTCAACAGATGTTATTGAGTAATTATTATTTAATAATTCATTAATAATAAACAATAATGAATTATTAAATGATGATATTAATACCTGTTTCTGGCCAGGCAGAATAGGTTGGTGAATTGCATTCCTCTTCACAAATCTATTTAAAAAAATAAAAAATAAAAAACCATATTTTAATTCACTTTATTCTCTTTTTTTTTGCTCGAATATTTTCGCCTAATGAGGTAACCATTTTGCTCTTGAAGATGCCTCATTAGGCGAAAATATTCGAGCAAAAAAAAAAAGAATAAAGTGAATTAAAACAATGTTTTACCATTTATATTTTTAAATATTTAAAATAAAATTTTGATTAAATTTATTTTACATAATTTATTTTAGAATTTGCTCACACATTCTTTACAGTTTAATCTTTTGTAGGTACTTCTCGCTTAACGGCTCGGGTGTTTATTGCGAAGTGAACCATTGTTTACAGTATGGGTGGTCAGCCTCATACCAGCCTGTAAGTCAAGGAATGCAATTAATAAATTATTAGTTTTTAAGTAGAAATAATAATCACGTTAATACACTTAATATGTAGGAATGTTCTTGGTGGTCGTTGCAATGTCTAGGAACCACCAATTAGACCCTTCTGGCAATTTAAATATGTACTCCTAGATAGGTCGATAGCCGCATACACCAGGCTAGACTTGTATTTAATAAAAAAGCAAAAATAATAGAATCAAACAACATAGACCTGAAACTAAGACTACTCCTCATCCAAAAAAGATAAACGAAGACTAGAGGCTTTCGAGATGTGGTCATATGGAAGGCTTCTAGGAATTTCCTGAAGAGACCACACCACGAATGAGGAGGTTCTCCAAAGAATCGAAGGAGGAAGGCACCTGCTCAGGACTTTGTGCGAAAGGCGTGCAAGATGGATCGGCCATGTAATACGACAAGAAGGTCTCTTGCATACCATAATGGAGGGGATGACCGAGGGGACCGACTCTAGGGGACGCCCACGCCAAGAATATCTGGAGGACCTGTTGGTGGACGTGCGCTGCTCATCATATGCAGAATTTAAAAGAGCCGCACAAGACAGGGAGGAATGGCAGAGAAGAGTGAAAAAAATTGCTGCAAGCCGATCCAAGGATTGAAACTGGGGAATGGAAGATATAGGGCAGCATTTGTCTTGATAGGAGAGTATTCACCTAAGTCAGCGAGACATTCTAGACTCTAGAGAGTGAGAGTGTTATGTGAATGTGAAAATTTAAAAATAAAGTACGTTTTTTACTTTAAATGAGCCCTTAAAATAAAACAATTCATTATTATATAGCATTCACCGTCACGTTCTGAAAGAACGACATTTCAGCTGTAGACTCACCAACACTGTGTCTCTGTTGCAGGCAAGCGTCTGCCTGGGTACCACGACAAAATGTCCATTGACACAATCTCCGCCGACAAAATATCCACCGTCAATATGACCTAAGTCAGCGAGACATTCTAGACTCTAGAGAGTGAGAGTGTTATGTGAATGTGAAAATTTAAAAATAAAGTACGTTTTTTACTTTAAATGAGCCCTTAAAATAAAACAATTCATTATTATATAGCATTCACCGTCACGTTCTGAAAGAACGACATTTCAGCTGTAGACTCACCAACACTGTGTCTCTGTTGCAGGCAAGCGTCTGCCTGGGTACCACGACAAAATGTCCACCGACACAATCTCCGCCGACAAAATATCCACCGTCAATATGTCCAACGACAGAATATCCACGCGAAAAAATGTTCACGCGACATTTTGTCACGTGGGCATTATGTCGGTGGAAACTTTGTCGTGTTGACATTTTGTTGTGAGGACATTTTGTCAATGGACATTGCGTCGGTGGACATTCTGTCAATGGACATTTTGTCGTGATACGGACGCGTACAAAGGAGGGGGGGAGAACAAAAAAAATCCGCCCTGGGCGATTCGCATCAAGCGAAATTTGCATTTTTATTTAATACCATAACCGGAGTATTGCCTGTGAAAAATCATCGCGCGAATACCGTACTCTGTTCGCGGATACTCTTTTTTTTTGCGAAATGAACAAAATGTAGGAAAAAAGGAGGCGGGTACTTGTGTACGGTACATATATATGCATACGTACATAAAGAGTCTTTTTTGTTTCATTGATAGATTTTAAATTGCTGGACTATGGACGACGGCGACGATTGCTTTTTTAAAGGAATTTTTCGGAACGTAAATGGAGCGTTTTAATTTTTTTTACGTATGTGAAATATTTTAGAACGTACTCTTTGTAAGTGGAGTATTTTAGAACGTACTCTTTGTAAGTGGAGTATTTTAGAACGTACTCTTTGTAAGTGGAGTATTGTAGAACGTACTCTTTGTAAGTGGAGTATTTTAGAACGTACTCTTTGGAAGTGGAGTATTTTAGAACGTTTAATTTGTAAGTGGAGTATTTCGAAATGTTGTACGTAGAGCATCAAAACGTTTGTGGAGCGTTTTGGAACGATCAAATTAGAGGTCATATCTTTGAAACATAATTTTAATAGAACATCAGACAAATCTGTCACAGATGCACGGACATTTCGGTCACACGGCAGTTTGTCCACGTGACTATTTAGTTTCGGACATATTTGTCGTAGACAACTCACTTAGTAATACATCATTCACGCTTTTACGAGCTTTCTTGTTAACAAACATGCCTGTTTTGTTTTCATTACATTCAGGAGCAAGCGTCTGGCCGTCTGTCTGTGGACGGAAATCTATGATTAATTTGTCTGTGAACAAGATTCCCGTAGCCCAATCGTCATGTGGACGAGCTGCCAAGTCGGGTGATCGAATGGTATGTGACCAAGCTGTCCTAAACTGAAATGCCCGTAATCGAATACGGAATAGTCGTGTGGAAGTGGAAATGAAGCATTTGAGAAGCATGACAGGAAACACTCTGAAGGATAGAGTTAGGAATGAATGGGTAAAGAAAGAATGTAAGCTGAAAGAGGATGTGAATGTTAAGGTACAAAATAATGTGATGAGATGGTTTGGGCATGTGGAAAGAATGAATGATGATAGACTGACAAAATAAATATACAGAGGTAGTGTGAATGGAAAAAGAGGTAAAGGACGACCGAGAAAAGTATGGAGTGATCAGATTGAGGAGATTGTGAAAGAATGGGATATACGAAGCGAGCGTAAAAGAAGAAAATGCATGAAAAGGGTGACGGATATAAATGAATTGAAAGAGGTATGTAAGGACAGGAAGAAATGCAGTTTTGCAGAGGCTCTGATCGCCCCTAGCGGAATGGCGACAGAGTTACAGTTACAGTACTGTCGCGTCATGTGACTGAATGTTCTGTGACCGAGTTGTCTGCAACTAAGTCCCGTGACAGAATAGTCATATGGATGAATTATCATGAGACCGCATTTATTTGGGGCGAATGTGAACATGTATATTGTATACAGCATTTGAGTACAACTTGGTACTTACATAGCGCTAGTTTGGGAACAACTTGGTACTTTGTAAGTATCATGCCGACACTAATGTGCCCTTGTAACATCCCTACTACCCCAGCTGGGTTCCATGATAGAAAAGCACAGTGAAAAAAGAACACATGACATAACGACACATGACAGAACATGTCAGAACAAAACATCACAGAAAACAGAGGCGTGCATCCTAAGTAAATCTAAATCTAAATCTAAGCTGCAAAGATATGTATCATTTGAGATTCATATTAAATGCATTCCCACAAGCTGACACGCATAATTTCGCGCTCACACACGCATGTGGACCTACACGCATGTGGACCTACAATATAAAAAACCCAATCTCAAATGAACATAAGCCCCGAAACTCTAGCCGACCTTCCCTGAAACAGGGGTGAAATTGGCAAAGTGAACCATTTTTTACAGTATGGGTAGTCAGCCTCATACCAGCCTATAAGTCAAGGAATAATAATTCCATGAAGGCAAATGCGCCTATAAACATTTTTAAAAAACAATGTCCAGTTTTCATAAGACACATTGGTCCAGTACATATACATTGTGTCTGTGAAGTTACCTCTGATTGACATAATACAAACAAGCACTAAGGGGACGAATTGGTGTCATCTCCAGGGGCGTGCATCCAACACAGGCACATGCGCCTAATAGGTAGGCAATATATGGTAAAAAAAACGCATTTAAGCTTGATATTGAGATTTAAAATTAAAAAAAAAAATTCGATTGGAGTCATCAATAGTACTTCAGTCAGTTTCAGATGTGTTATTAAAAAATCAAATGAAAAAAAAATCACATGACAAAAATGCTCGGTTTTAGGTATGTGATGTTTTCTCCTTGTGTTGGTTTGTCAAAGTGATGTATTTTACGTGTTGTTTTCTCATTGTGATGTTTCGTCATGTCGACTGCTCCAAGGAAGAAGGAAGTAGCTCCGAAATTTAGGTTTTTGACTTATTTCCATTTCTGAAGGTAACAAATCATCATCTTCATTCCAAGATGACAGCCGTGTCTCTATCTCTTTTAAATTCGTTAATAAATGAATGTAAAAAATAGTTTATGCATTGTACTCCATAGAATAAATAACATTCAATTGGCTTTCCTGCAAAACTATATTTTTTGACTTAGTGCTGTCTTCCTTGGAGCAGTCGATGTGTCGTTCTGTCATGTAACGTTATGTCATATGTTGTTTTGTCACTATGCCTTTCTAACCTGTCACTCCCCAGCTATACACTAACATCTCTTGTCGCTGTGAGAGCCGAATAGTGTAATCGTGTTACTTGTAAAGGTATCCCATGACGTCACACAGCTTCAAGCTACGCTAGTTCGCTAATGACAGACGTGTAAGGAGTCTTTAATAGTTGCTCTATGAAGGACACCATTGCGTGCTGAATCCAGTGAGTGCCGTACTGTACTGTATCCTGCCGCCGTTCCAATAGTGGTGGCCGCTACCTCCACAGATGCGCCTCCACTTTTTAATCCTCCACTCCACTTAAAATCCGCGAGCCCTAAACCCTCACGGCTATAATCTTTCAGTGTTTTCTGAGCCTCCTTTGCTATGTGTAAGCACTTGGGAAAGTGTAGCTTCACGGGAGGGCCTTCTGCCACTCGCATCTCACATAACTTTTGCATGCGAGTCCTGTGACACATCCCCGGATCCATCTATATCTATAATCTAAGCTGCAAGGATATGTAAGCATTTAAGGCTCATGGGATGGGATGGATAAATAGAGCGTGGGTCAGTGGAGGGAGAGACTGACCCTGAGATAAGGTGTCCTTACAAACCACTTTCATTTCCTCAATATTCATCACCTTCTTCATACATACTCTTTTCTTATTCTCACTCTGCAGGTTCCATTCTTTCGCAATCTCACCTATTTGGTGTAACCATTCTTTCCTCGGCCTTCCCCTTTCACGCTTTCCTCTGACATTTCCTTTGTACACTTTCTTCGTTAATCGTTCATCATCCATTCTTTCGAGATGTCCGAACCGTCTCATCGTACTTGTTTGTACTTTCATTCTCATATTCTCTTTTATACCACACTCGTTCATCACCCAATCATTACGTACCTACTCTCTCATTCACTGTCTTTCCAGTCAGGCTCTCAGGAGTGAAACATCTTTATTTTAACAAGTAATGAAACTGTTTACCGTCAAATGAATAAATAGTTTAGGAGCTCTCTCTTCCCGAGGGAGCATATCGACGGAAATAAGCGACATTTTGGTCAAAAATGAGATATGAATGCTATCCTTCTTAAATTTTTTCGCTCTTTCTAATGCGCTATCTAAACCTTTAAATTAAACCTTTACCAAAGATCGGTCACTAAAGATCCACCCAGCCTTCCAGCAACTGGGGTTTGCTTGAGTATTAGCGCTTTGTAACGAAGACCAAGCTCGTAAACACCTCCGCGGCACTACAACAAGTGTCACAGACCCCTAGAGACTCTGAAATCTAGGGAGTCTCCCGCACAAGATTTCTTAAAAAAAAGGCACGTGTAAGTTCGCGCTTACAGCTTCTGCATGTTGATGATGATGGATGATTTCTTTTGTGTGGCGCCATTGAATGGTCCAGGACCATCTCAAGGACGCCATCTATAATCTATAATCTATAATCTAAGTTGCAAGGATATATTCATTCAAAGCTCTCAGATGTATGCCCACAAACAAACACGTGTAGTTCGCGCTTACAAATGCTAATTGTGTACTTACAAATAAAATCCAAACCTCAAATGAACATAAGCCCTGCAACTCTTGCCGACATTCCCTGAAACAGGGGTGACATTGGCAAAGTGAACCATTTTTTACAGTATGGGTGGTCAGCCTCATACCAACCTATAAGTCAAGGAATACGAGTAATAAATAACATTTAAGTATAAGAAAACAACAAAACCTTAAAAATAAATCTACAAAAAAAGTAAAAAATGTCTTATGCAAAAAATGTAGCAAGCCAATAAACCAACATTAAAAATCAGCATTGCAGATTAGCCGCCACTTCTTCCTGTCCTTGCATACTTCTTTCATTTCATCCAGAGTCATAACTTTTTTCATACAAGCTCTCCTTTTATTATGACTCTGGATATCCCATTCACTCGCTATTTCGAAAATTTGGTCCATCCATACCTTTCTCGGTCTTCCTCTTCCACGACATCCATCAATTCTTGCAGCATATACTTTCTTCGTCATTCTTTCCTCATTCATTCTCTCCAAATGTCCAAACCATCTAAGTATACTTCTTTTAATCTTTACTTTCACACTTTCTCTTACACCGCATTCCTCTCTAACAAAATCATTCCTCACCCTATCACTCCGTCTTTTTCCAATCATACTTCTTAAGTAATCCATTTCTACCGTATGGACTTTACTAATCTCACTTTCACTCACCGTCCAGGCTTCACTTCCATACATCAGAGTGGGCACTAGTATACCACCGTGCACCGCCAGTCGAACATTTTTTGAAAGATTCTGGTTTTTGGCGATGCTAGCGGTAGCACCCAGTACGCACCTGCCTTTCATTATTCTTCTTTCAAATTCACCGGTCATTCTTCCATCTTTTTCAAACTTACTTCCCAGGTATACAAACTCATTAACGACATCAACATTCATTCCATTAATTTTAAATTCATAATTCATATTTTCATCATCTCTTTCAAAAATCAATACTTTCGTCTTACTTGCATTCAACTTCAAATGGTTACCTAACAAAGCTTCATTCAATCTAGAGAGCATTGTTTGCAATTCTACTGCAGAATCAGATACAAGAACTGCATCATCTGCATACAGTATAACACTCACTTTGCTCTCTCCTATCATCAATCCACAATCATTAAGTCTAGCATCCCTGACACACTTGTCCATAACTATGTTAAATAGCCATGGACTCATCACACATCCTTGCCTCACACCCTTATACACTTCAAACCACTCACTATACTCACCATCAATACGGACACATGCCTTACTATTTTCATAGTTTGCATGCACCGCACCTAGGAGAGCCCCATTCACTCCGTATGCTTTCAAAACATCCCATAACATACCTCTGTCCACTGAGTCAAAAGCCTTTTCCAGATCTACAAAGGCCGTGAACAGCTTCCGCCTCACCGACAATTGTTTTTCAACAAGTTGTCGTAGAGTAAAAATCTGATCAACACAGCCTCTACCGGCCATAAAGCCGGACTGTATATCGGAAATCCTTTCACTAGTAGTCAGAATCACATTTTTTATAATCACCTTACAGAAGACTTTTCCTGGTATACTGAGTAGACTGATTGGTCTGAAGTTCTGACAGTCTTTTTTGTCCCCTTTACCTTTGTAAATGGGAACAATGACTGCCTTCCTCCAATCCATCGGTACTACTCCTGCATTCACACAAAGCTTACATAATTCGTACATCCAATCTATCACACATTCACCTCCTGCTTTCAACATTTCACCATTTATACCATCAAACCCAGCAGACTTCCCATTCTTCAGACGTGAAATAGAGACTTTCATTTCTTCTTTCAAAATATTCAATTCATTCTCTTCATCTATCTATAATAATCTAAGTTGCAAGCATATATTCATTTAAAGCTCTCAGATGTATGCCCACAAACAAACACGTGTAGTTCGCGCTTACAAATGCTGAATGTGTACTTACAAATAAAATCCAAACTCAAATGAACATAAGCCCTGCAACTCCTGCCGACATTCCCTGAAACAGGGGTGACATTGGCAAAGTGAACCATTTTTTACAGTATGGGTGGTCAGCCTCATACCAACCTATAAGTCAAGGAATCTGTTCATAAATTCTTCTTTCACCCTGACCAAAAATTTCTTGAAAATAGTTCTTCCATCTCTTGCATACTTCTTCATTCTCCCATACCATCTCACCCATAGTTTCTGGAAAAAAGCAGTGTCTTCAGTCCCTTTTTGAAGGTGGTGGTAGGCTGTGTGTACTCACAAATTAAAATCCCGACAATTGCAAAACATTGCCAACCTTCACTGATTAAACATAATTCAAATGATTCAATTACACTTAGTGAAATTTAGCTCTTAAAAGCCCGCCCATTAATCTTCCACTTGTTAATTAAAATATTTTAAAAGTTTCAACTACGGGGCGTGACTTTGAACAGTCGGGCTTCATACACTTGATATGCCTGCCCTCCAACTTCGTCTCGCCGCCGCTGCGTGTCTCTCTATTAGCGCTCATACTCCAATCCAAACAATACGAGAGACTTCAAGAATTACAAGCATCCAACCGAGCTGGGACTTTCAAACAAAACTCCAATTATAAATGTTTAAATTTAGAAATAATCTAAATTTATTATTTCAATTAAATGTGGCAACTTTTTGGTTTTTGTTTGGGTTATGTTGTAGGTTTTGTTTGGGTTATGTTGTAGGTTTTGTTTGGGTTATGTTGTAGGTCTTGTTTGGGTTATGTTGCAGGTATCGTTTGGGTTATGTTTTAGGTTTTGTTTGGGTTACGTTGTAAGTTTTTGTTTAGGTTTTTGTTGGGGTGTAGGTAGTTGTTTGGGTTATGTTGTAGGTTTTGTTTGGGTTATGTTGTAGGTTTTGTTTGGGTTATGTTGTAGGTTTTGTTTGGGTTATGTTGTAGGTCTTGTTTGGGTTATGTTGCAGGTATCGTTTGGGTTATGTTGCAGGTATCTAATCTAATCTAATCTAATCTAAGCTGCAAAGATATATATCATTTAAGATTTATATTAAATGCATTCCCACAAGCAGATATGTATAATTTCGCGCTAACACATGCCGCATGTGGACCTACAATATAAAAACCCAATCTCAAATGAACATAAGCCTTGCAACTCTTGCCGTCCTTCCCTGAAACAGGGGTGACATTGGCAAAGTGTTGTTGTGTGTATGTGTATGTTGTAGGTTTTGTTTGGGTTATGTTGTAGGTTTTGTTTGGGTTATGTTGTAGGTCTTGTTTGGGTTATGTTGCAGGTATCGTTTGGGTTATGTTTTAGGTTTTGTTTGGGTTATGTTGTAAGTTTTTGTTTGGGTTTTTGTTGGGGTGTAGGTAGTTGTTTGGGTTATGTTGTAGGTTTTGTTTGGATTATGTTGTAGGTTTTTGTTTGGGTTTTTGTTGGGGTGTAGATTGTAGGAAATTGACGAAAGAATTGGAAAAGCGTGCTAGTAGAGGAAGAAGTGTAATGGGAACGATTGGAAGAATTGCAAGAAATAGGAAACTTACGAAGAATATGAGATTGGCGGTCCACAATGGTATATTGGTTCCGACATTGATGTATGGAAGTGAGGCGTGGACAGTTAATGAATGTGAGCTGAGTAAAGTATGTACGGTTGAAATGGCTTACCTGAGAGCAATGGCTGAAAAAACACTGAATGATAGAGTACGTAATGATTGGGTGATGAACGAGTGTGGTATAAAAGAGAATATGAGAATGAAAGTACAAAAAAGTACGATGAGATGGTTCGGACATCTCGAAAGAATGGATGATGAACGACTAACGAAGAAAGTGTACAAAGGAAATGTCAGAGGAAAGCGCGGAAGGGGAAGGCCGAGGAAAGAATGGTTAGACCAAATAGGTGAGATTGCGAAAGAATGGAACCTGCAGAGTGAAAATAAGAGAAGAGTATGTATGAAAAAGGTGATGAATATTGAGGAAATGAAAGTGGTTTGTAAGGACAGAAAAAAGTGGAGGCGCATCTGCGGAGGTACCGGCCACCCCTAGTGGAACGGCGGCAGGATACAGTAACAGTAACAGTAGGTAGGTTGTTGTTTGGGTTATGTTGTAGGTTTTGTTTGGGTTGTGTTGTAGGTTCAAATGCGCATGAGTAAACTTGTACCTACGTGCTGTCTAAAATTCAACTTCAAAAGTAATTTTTCACGCAGAATTTTCACAACCATAAATATTTTCTGCAATTAATATCAGTATTAAATATGTACGAGTATTAGAAAGTATACAAATTTAAGACCAACACAGAGTTTATTTTCTCAAGTTGAGAATTTATTTCACCTCGAGTACCTACTTTCTACTTGCCTACGTCATTCTCACATTATTTTGTACCTTAACTTTCACATCCTTTTCAGCTTACATTCTTTCTTAACCCATTCATTCCTAACTCTATCCTTCAGAGTTTTTCCTGTGATGCTTCTCAAATGCTTCATTTCCACCGTACATACATGACATTACATTCCATTACGTTACATTCCTTTACTTATGGGTTGGTTTGAGGCTGACCAGCCATACTGTAAACAATGCTTCACTTTGTCAATGTCATCCCTGTGTCAGGAAAGGTCGGCCAAAGTTGTAAGATTTAAGTTCATTTGAGGTTTGGATATTATTTTTAAGTACACATTCAGTATTTGTAAGCGCGAACTACACGTGTTTGTTTGTGGGCATGAATTTGATATGAGCTTTAAATGTTAATATACATACCTTTGCAACTTAGATTATAGATACTTTACTCATTTCACTGTCCATGCTTCACTTTCATACATCAAACCCCGATTATCGAGAATTTACAATGGATGATGTCACATAGCCGAGGTTTATTTTGAATGTTCGTACCTCATTGTCGAGCTTTGATAGGGGGGGAACTGGTAGGGGATACTGGGGTTTCAGCCTTGCATCAAAGGTGTCGGCATGAATAAATCAATTGTAAATTGTAAATTGTGACAAGGGCTGCGTCCCCCCAGTCCGAGTAATTAAACTGGAGGTGAACGGTTGATTGTTATTTGGCCATAAACAACCAAGCACACCGCTGCCTGCCAAAGTGTTTTACCCTCAGAGGCAACGATAAGTCAGCGAAACGTCGGAACACAAAAGAAGAAGCAATAAGAAAAATTGTGAAATAAAATATTGAAATGAAATAAATTAAAGGAGGGTTTGTATGAAAAGGTTATGGCTCTGGATTAAATAAAATAAGTATGTAAGGACAGGAAAAAGTGGCGGCTAATCTGCAATGTTGATTTGTAATGTTGGCTTATTCATTTATGTTAGATATTTTGTATTGGGATGTATTGACTTTTTTTATATAGATTTCATTTTAAAGTTTTGTTGTTTTTATACACTTAAATGTTATTTATTATTTTTGTACCTATTCCTTGACATATAGGTTGGTATGAGGCTAGCCACCCATACTGTAAAAAATAGTTCACTTTGCCAATGTCACCCCTGTGTCAGGGAAGGACGGCAAGAGTTGCAGGGTGTATTTGAGATTTTGAGGGTTTTTAGATTGATTAAAATAAAAGTTACTTTGTTTTAATTCACATGAGTTTTATTTTTGTACACGACCAGTTTTGGCAGAAGCAGTACCTCCCATCTTCATGTGTAAATATAAACTAACAAAGAATACAAAATTACTTAGTGTTTCAACTAAGCTGCAGTTGTAAAGCAACATCTTACCACGTTATCTTCTGAAGATTCGCATGTGACGAGTTGAACCTATTTATTTTCACAGTTAAGGGAGCCTGCCTTGATTCAACCACTTACATTAAATGGGAACTTCCCTGCTCCCAAAAAGACAGGTTCTTATTCCTTGTGAAAGCTGAGTAAAACATTACGATATTATAATTTTGT
Organism: Agapetus fuscipes; assembly: GCA_951799405.1. NCBI lineage: Eukaryota > Metazoa > Arthropoda > Insecta > Trichoptera > Glossosomatidae > Agapetus > Agapetus fuscipes. The sequence continues at coordinate 11,171,447 of OX637354.1, forward strand.
TTTTCAAATTGAATAGGTCATAGACTGTGGAATGCCATTATAAATATTTTATTCAAAAAATAAAAGTTCATTCAATTACTTTTTATAAACACCGAAACGGGATATCATTTCTGACACCCTTTGTAGAAATAGAACCAAAGCCTTATGGTTTTGAACGCAAGCGTTCTGTCAGCTAAGCTATCAAACATATAGGCTTTCTTTAAAAAATAAGCCAAAGTTCATCCTTTGGTAAAGACTGTTTTTTGTCCCACAGCTTGGGAAGCAGCCCCTTTTATGTGGGCTACAGTGTATAAGCGCCGAAAAGTCAAAGACCCGGGCTCGTTAAATTTCATATCTGAAGACGTGACCAAACTGCCGAAGCAAGATGGAGGTCCGGCCGTGTTGCTGCAGGAAACGGCGCGTAGATTGAATGGAAGGTACTGTCCTGTCGGCGAGAAGGGCTGACTAATAAAATGGCAGATGGCCAATACAGGCACCGCGTCCGAAGCGATCGATATATTGTAATGCTGTACCTTAGAGCATAAACAACGGAAGTCAACTTTTTTGCGTTTTTGAGTTAATGATGCAGAAATTATTATAATTAGCTGTTCTATAAGTGGTAAAAAATATTGGAGTCCTCGGACTCATAGTTACTGAGATATCAAGTGTAATAAATATGGGATGCACATAAAAGTGCGAGCATAAACCACGGAAGTTCCACATACATACGTTGTTCATGCTCTAAGCGGGAACACATTATTTCACATTAAAAAAAATATTGATAAAAGAAGAGAAATAGTTTTTACACATCAAAAATATCTCGTCTAGTTTGGAAGTTATGATGGTTAAAAGTGCACATTTTCACTAAAACTCGTCTCCTGCACATTTTACTAAATGTGACTACCGTTGTTTATGCTCTAAGGTACAGAATGAAAATTATTTTGTATTTGATTGTGTAACTGTTTCTGTGTCCAGTCACCAGTCCCCTATGGGTGGCCAGTATCTGCAGCGATCTGTTTCCAATTTGTTCCGTCTTTGTGGATTTTGAGTCTGAAGCAATGACTGGGTGATGAACAAATCAAATCTAATCTAATCTAAGTTGCAAAGATATGTAACATTGAGGATTAACACTACATGCATTTTCACAAGCAGACACGTGTAAGTTCGCGCTTACAAATTCGTAAGTGTACTTCCAAATTAAAACCAAATCTCAAATGAACATAAACCCTGTAACTTTTGCCAACCTTTCCTGAAACAGGGCCGGTATTAGCAAAGTGAATCATTGTTTACAGTATGGGTGGTCAGCCTTATACTAATGTATAAGCCAAAGTATCAGAAATGATTTCCCATTTCAGTGTTAATTTCAAAAATCCAACATAAAATACCGGCAAGGTTAATTCAGCCTTCACAAGAAAATAGTACCAGCCACCTCGGGAGACGGGAAACACTCAATTCAACTGAAGTGGTTGGCGTAAGGCCGGCTCCCTTACCTGTAAAAATAAATAGGTTCCACTCGCTACATGCGAAACCCTTCGGGGATAACACGTGCCAAGAAGTGGCAACAGATAAACAGATTGTCAATGCTTCATACCTGCAACATTTGAGTACCTGATTAGCTGTTTACGCGCGACATTTTTTATCGCTTTCTATCGGTAGCTATTTTGAGACTTCTCACCTTGATGTTCGACTTTAATACATCCATTGATCCATCCTTGGTTGCACACAAACATTAATTAGCAAAATTAGACGTCCCAGGGTCCCAAACTTGTCTCCACACACACTCCCCAATCACGACCAGGACTAACTCCGTCCTCAAGGTGTCAGGTGACGCACATACCACGAAAACACCTCAGCCTTCGTCCTATATTCGGCGCAATGTCCATGCGCTTAATGACGATAATCTCGACTTAGCATGTTTCAAATAAAATAACGCCGGTTCGATTTCCGACTTATTTACAATAACCGACGATTTTTACAATAAATAAAATTTACAATAAATAGACCCACTCATATACTTACATAGTGATATATTTCACACCTAAAAAAATAAAAGTTGCAAAAACATTTTAACAAGTAAGATTCATATTAAATGCACACTCACAAGCAAACGCGTGTAAATTCGCGCTTACACATGATGTATGTGTACTGACAAAATAAACCTAAATCTTAATGATCACAAATACTGCAACTCTTTCAAAGTGATTTTTTTTTTCAAATATGAGTGGTCAGGAACAAAAAAAAACGGAATGCGGCTTTAGCTTTTTCCAAATATAATTAAAATTAAACTAAAACAATAAATGAAAATACAAAATAAGATATTAAATACATTGTAAATACAACTTCTGAATGAACATTTCAAACCCTGATATTTGCATTTTTTTTACTCAAGTAGATTACTGGGAATCCGCTGCGGCTCAAAAAGTACATGTAAAATAAAATGCGGGTTTTAATTAAGCAAAAGGGTTTTGTAATCAGGCGGAAGGTTTGGGGACCTGTGGTTCAGGTCTCCCGTCCCTAATATGATTACGAAACCGCGCCAAAACAAAACTCGACTCACCTTTGAGAAGTTTGAGAACACGTCAGGAGCACAAGACTGAGAAGAGGTGGTTTAATAACGCCTTTAAAAATAATTATGTGAAATTTACAAAAAATAATTGATTTTTAACCGGCGGCGTTAATGAGAAAAGTTTATTTGAATCAAATAAGGCAATCAAGAATAATAATAAAATAAAACGCGACTAAGCTACACATATTGTGAAACTTCTTGCCTTTCGCGAGTAGAAACTATTGTTCATTACAGAGAAGGGTCCGGCTACTTCAGTTGAAGAGGGGGTTTTCCAGCTACATCATTTTGTGTGAAGGCTGAGTAAACCTTGCTGGTATTTTATTTTGGGTATGAAATAAACACCGTAACGGGAAATCATTTCTGATATTTTTGGTGGGGTTCGAACCCGAGCTCTTGCCATGGAATGCAAGTACTCTACCAACTGAGCTATCTACCAGACAAAATAATATTTTTTGGAAATAAATAAAAATTGAAAAGGAAATGATTTCTTGTGTTTCCGTATTTTTAATGTAAATCTTAATTGCCAATTTCGATTCTTTCCAAATTGTTTTATCACAATAAATACTCTAATAAATTAAAAATAATTTGAGATATTATTTATTTAACGAAAAACATTTACATTCTACAATACTAATTTTAATAAAGGGATTATAGATTTTACCAACATGAATAATAATTCTGATTATTGCATGTTTATATTTTTTAATTCAATAATAATTCAGTTTTAAATATTCAATTCATTTAATTGTATTATGAATAATTGAAATATCTCTGCAACAATAAAATTATAATCAAAAACAAAATAATTTTACAATCTCAATTTCAAATTGTTTAACGAGTGAGATAGAAATTGTATATTTTCTGTAAAGATACGTAAATGTTTTGAAAATTTGTGATCTTTTATTAAAATAAATATCCACGTAAATTAACAATCATTAAAATATAAAAATATATACACCCAAATTTATAAATTCCTTTAATAAGCATTGTTTATAAATAAAAAATTTGAGATATCAAAGCTTTTATAATTTTAATATAAAGGCATTTTTCTTATATTTAAAAGTAAAAAAGATTCTTTGTTAAAAAATAACTGGTTTACAACTTTAGACATTAAATTTCCTAGCCTTGGAATAATTTACAAAATTAATTTCAAAATATTAACAAGACGCGCGTAATTAAAAAACCAAAACAAAAAAGTAATTTATTCAAAAATTTACAAACTTTTATTTCGTCTCCACTTCGTCACACTTTTTCACGACTTGTCTCTCTTTTATGAAAGCACAGAGAGCGACAGTAGCGGAAGCGCGAGACACGTCCTCCCACCGCGACGGCTTGGGAACGAATGATTCAAATTTGGAACACAGAGAGCCTGCGACTACAGCCTTACCAACACTGACATAATAATATTATAATACACGTAAAGCTCACGCACACTAAAAAGCTTTTATCTCTTGCGGCGCGAGGTACGCTAAACTAAAAATATGAATTTTAAAAAAATCCTGAAAAGTATTTTTTTTTTTTTTTTTTTAAGAAATCCTGTGCGGGAGACTCCCTAGATTCTAAAGACTCTAGGGGTCTATGACACTTGTTGTAGTGCCGCAGAGGTGTACGAGCTTGGTCGTCGCTACAAAGCGCCAATACTCAAGCAAGACCCAGTTGCTGTAAGGCTGGATGGACCTTTGGTGACCGGTCATTGGTAAAGGTTTATGAATTTTTCAACCCAGCGAAGAGCACATTCGAAATATAAATGGTATATTTTTGTGCTCCGCCGGGATCCGAATCCACAACCTTCCATTTACGAGTCCGAAGTGTTGCCACTACGGACTACGGACCGGACCGCTGCAAAGGACTTAATTAACACAGACTTATGACATTTGCCCATCTGGAAAAATAGAAAATTTGAATTTAATTATTAATAAAAATCCTTTTTTTCCACTCCAAGGAAATCCTTCTCAGATATTTTGCCACTAAGCCAGCAATTCAGCTACACATATAGTGTGACTTCTTGTCACGTTATCCTCGAAGGAGTCGCATATGGCGAGTGAATCTATTTATGGGGCCGGCCTTACGCCAACCACTTCAGGAAAGGAGGGGGTTTCCCAGCCCCCCAGGGGGCTTGTACTCATTTCTTGTGAAGGCTGAGTAAACTTTGCTGGTTTTTTTTATTTGAGTTTTTAAATAAACACCGAAATCATTCTGCCACCCTCGGCGAGATTCGAACCCGAGCTCACAGCATTTCCTGCAATAAGGTTTGCAGCAAGGTACATGAATTGACAAAGGAAAAATCATGACGTCATTGTTAGGGAAAAGGCAAACAAATATTTTGCTCTTGGTTGTCCGTAGTACCGTTAATAAATGTGACGTTTACACGGAGAGAATGAAGTTCTAAATTCAAATTTGTGACGTGTAAGTCTGTTCTCGAGAAACATCTAATTTTATATTTAGCATGGACTTGCGAGTTTATTCCGGTGATCTATCTATCCATAATCTATAATCTAAGATTCAAACATATATTGACATTTAAGATTTATATTTAGTGCATGTCCCCAAGCAGGCACATGATAGTTCGCGCTTACACATGCTGCATGTGTAAATACAATTAATAAAACACTCCTCACATTAACATAAACCTTGCAACACCTGCCACCTTTCCCTGAAACAGCGTTGGCATTGGCAAAAGCGAACCAAGTTTTTATTGCATGGGGGGCAATGATATCTTTATTTGCTCAATCGTGGCGTTTTCAATTAAGTAACGATTTATTTTCTAATTGCTTTAAAAAATTGTGCAAAGCTTTATGCTTATATTCCTTATTGGCCGTACGACGTTCAACACAACATTAAAAAAAAAAACGTTTTTTTTTAACACACCTCGTTTACGAACTTTTCGATTCTGAATATTTTTTTATTTTGTTGCAGGATCATTTTTCGTGTGCAATGGTGCATTTTTATATTAGCAAGGGTTTTTGGAAGTTTTGGCGGGGAGAGCATTTTTTAAATTAAATTAAAAACTATCCTTATCCACAAAGCTTTGATATGTTACGGGCATTTTTTTTATAAAAACAGCCTACCTACTTGTAACAAAGAATTATTTTCCCACGGCGTTTGCACTTGCATTTTTTTATTCTACTGAAAACAAAGTCTTGATCTCCAAAAACAAAATAATTTAGAGCTTGTATGAAAAAGGTTATGACTCTGGATTAAATTTTAAATAAGTAAGATCAGGAAGAAATGACGGCTAATCTGTAATGTAGATTTGTTATATTGGCGGCTTATTCTTTCATAATTTATTGTATAACCATTGACTTTATTGTACAGATTACTTTTTGTCGTTTTTATATATTTGAATGTTATTTATTATTTGCATTCCTTGACTTCTAGGTTGGTATGAGGCTGACCACCCATACTGTAAAAAATGGTTCAATTATACTAATACAATCCATGTTTCAGGGAAGGTCGGCAAAGGTTGCAGGATCTATGTCCATTTGACGCTTAGATTTTAATTTGTAAGTACACATTCAGCATTTGTAAACGCGAACTTACACTTGTTTGTTTGTGGGCTTGCATTTGATATGAGTTGTAAATGTTAATAATATATCTTTGCAACTTCAATTTTAAGTTATAGATGTGATGGTAGGAGCATTTACCTGTGAAAACAAATATGTTCCAGCCATCGCATATCCATATTGAAACCAAGTGTTATCCCATTCTTTCACAATTTCACCAATCTTTTCTCGGTAATGAATGAATAAGTGAAAGAGATTTTATAAGGAATCCTGTGCGGGAAACACCCTAGGTATCAGTGAGTCTAGAAGTCTATGACACTTGTTGGAGTGCGGCACAGGTGTGGAAGCTATTGTAAGCTGGAAGAGAACTGAGGAAATGTGAAAGAAAACAAGGACGAATAAAGAAGGAGAAATATAAGGCTTGATCAGATTGGCGGAATTGTGAAAGAATGGGATGAACAGACTACAGAGTAAATGTTAAAGAAGGAAATGCAATTAAAAGGTGATGGATAAGAGTGAATCGAAGGAGTGTGAACGAGTGAACGAGGCTAGGAAAAAATGGAGACAACCTTGCTAAGATTTTAGCCACCCGTAGTGGAATGGCGACACAGTTACAATTACTGTATCAATAATAAACATGTAAAATATAATGTAAAAATTAAACAAAGTTTTGATTTATTTCTCGAGCGCTTTCGATGTTTTCACAACATTATTGAGAAAACAACTCATGAAAAATATATCTTAGTTTTTAAAACGTTTTGTTTCTTTTTTAAATAACGAACAGTACCTCAACAATAAAAATAGAAATAATAAACTTTTCAAAAATAAGTAAACGCGATACAAAAATTATATTGGTCCAATCAAACCTTTATCCCCTTTTTTGTTTCAATTTGAAATTGTGTGACGTTTGCCTTTTCGTAAGAAAGAAATAAAATAAAAAATGGACAAAAAAATGACGTAGATGTTGGAGGGAAAAGATGAATGAAGAAAAGGGGAAAATAAAAAATGTGTCCCGTAATAAAATGAAATATAATATCTGTGAAAAATAATAACGAGAAAGGGCAGGAAAAAGGGGAGAAGTACAAAATAACGTAATAAAGGGGGGGAGGGATATTCAACTTTCTTAATTATCGTTTATATTTCATTAGAACCGAGGTTACCCCATCTGTAGCCTGAAAAAAAATGAAAATAATTTAGTGATTTTAAATCCACCTGAAAATGTAGCTTTCATATCATAAATAAATCTCATTTTTTTATACATAGAATTGTAAGAATAAAGTAGTTTTTAAAACAAACCCATTTGTGATTCCATTAACTTATCTCATTTGTTTAATCCTGAATTTCCGCTTTTGATTCTGCATATACGAATCACTTGACACATTTCACTTTCACGTTTGCTTCCTTTCAATCCGGTTTACAGATGAGTGGTCAGTCTCATACCAACGTATAAGTCAAGGAACATTAAATTTGAAAATACCGGACGTTAGGTATGTGAAGCAAGACAAAGAAAATACTTGTGTATGAGATTGTAGGGTTTTGGGTTCGGAAAGTCTCTACATTAAAACATACTGGTCTTCTTGTGTTTAGGCTTTCACGGCCGGATCTAGATGCTTGATTTTTTGGTTCCGGGTTTTGACCGTGGTCCATGTTTTTGCTTGTCTTCTTCTTTTTTCTATTTATTCTTTCTTGAAGACTTTTTTGAAGACGTTCAGCTTATGTTTCGTCTCCTCTGTGGGCGACTTCTTCGGAGTTCTGCTCGCTACTGTAGCGAGCAGAACTCCGAAGAAGTCTCTTTTTGTTGGAAAAAACAGAAACAGGTAATGGTCTTTCACGCTACATTTCCAAGAAAAGACACAATTACCGAGTTTTCAGGGGATGATAATTAGCTCATGTCGTCAGGGGAGACATCTCTTACCCCCGGGGCGGCCGCAAGGGGTGTCAGTTAGAACGGCACAGTGACCTAAAGACACAGGACCTAACGACACATGACAGAACAACGCGTGATAGAACATCACACGGCAAAACATCACGACGGCAATATCTAAATCTAAATCTAAGCTGCAAAGATATATGTATATCATTTAAGATTGCGCATTCATACAAGCAGACATGTATGAATTCGCGCTAAAACATGCCGCATGTGGACCTACAATATAAAAAAAAAACAATTTCAAATGAACAGAAGCCATGCAAATCTTGCTGACCTTCCCTGAAACAGGGGTGACATTGGCAACGTGAACCATTTTTTACAGTATGGGTGGTCGGCCTCATACCAACATATAAGTTAAGATTTGAACTTTAGATTTAGATTTAGATAAGTTATAATACAGCAAACAAACAGTTTATACATTATTTATATTGTTACAAAAACATAATTAATACAATTCAAAAACCAGCAAAAAAACTACGTCATATAATTTAAAATAGATTAAATTATGTGTCGTTCTGTCATGTCAAGTATTCTCATTGTGATGCCAGGTGTTGTTTTGTCACTGAGCCGTTCTACCATGGCATTGCCTCAAGGACCCCGATCTATCCCGGGAGAGGTCTTTTGTTCCCCAACACGCGTCTGTGGTAGGAATTTCTTTTGTCAAAAGACAAGAATAATACGCCCTCCTACACGCTGTTCTGTTGCGTGTTTTTTCCTTCACACTTGCTGGTATTGTGCGCGTTACTTATTTATGATTTCACAAAGAAAAGAACCACAACTTACTCTATTCAATCTGAAATGTCAAAAGGATTTGACGTCAATTGTTGTTCTCGTGTTGTTTAATATTATGTTGTCGGTCGATAGCTCAGTTGGTAGAGTGCTTGCATTCCATGCCGTATACCACCGAGGGTGTCTGAAATAATTTCCCGTCTCGGTACTGTACTGTACTGTATCCTGCCGCCGTTCCACTAGGGGTGGCCGGTACCTCCGCAGATGCGCCTCCACTTTTTTCTGTCCTTACAAACCACTTTCATTTCCTCAATATTCATTACCTTTTTCATACATAGGTACTCTTCTCTTATTCTCACTCTGCAGATTCCATTCTTTCGCAATCTCACCTATTTGGTCTAGCCATTCTTTCCTCGGCCTTCCCCTTCCGCGCTTTCCTCTGACATTTCCTTTGTACACTTTCTTCGTTAGTTGTTCATCATCCATTCTTTCGAGATGTTCGAACCATCTCATCGTACTTTTTTGTACTTTCATTTTCATATTCTCTTTTATACCACACTCGTTCATTACGTACTCCATCATTCAGTGTCTTTCCAGCCATTGCTCTCAGGTAAGCCATAAGCTGGTGCTTATTTCAAACCCCAAAATGAAATACCGGCAAGGTTTACATACTGAGCCTTTACAAGAAATGAGTACCAACCCCCTTGGGAGCTGGGAAACCCCCACTTCAACTGAAGTGGTTGGCGTAAGGCCGTACCCCTTAAATGTAACAATAAATAGGCTCCACCCACCACATGCGAACCCCTTCGGGAGTAATGCGGCAAGAAGTTACACTATATGTGTAGCTTAGTTGAGGTTTTTTTTTAGACTTCAAGATGTCTAAGGAGCCGTGAAGTAATTCGTGGAATCACTTCTATCGAGGATTGGTGATCATCATTTCATAATGTAAATATTGCCATTTACAAGACCGTTCCGTAGCTCAGTGGTTCAGATTTGTAAATAGAAGGTTGTAGGTTCGAATCCCGGCAGAGCACACAAAATATCCAATTTATATTTTCAAATATGCTCATCGCTGGGTTGATAAAGTCACCAAAGGTCCATTCAGCCTTACAGCAACTAGGTCTTGCTTGAGAATTGGCGCTTAGAAGCAACGCCCGGCCGATCGCTCAGTCGGTAGAAAGCTTGCATTCCATGCCGAGGCCAAGAGTTCGTTCCTGTACCGAGAGTGTCAGAAATGATTTCTCGTTTCGTTTTTTTGTGTTTATTTCAAAACCAAAACAAATACCGCCAATGTTTACTCAGCCTTCACATGAAATGAGAACTACCCATTCAGGAGCTGGGGAGCCCCCACTTCAACTGAAGTGGATGCTGTGGAGCCAGCCCCCTTACCCGTAAAAATAAATAGGTCCCGAATCACCACATGCAACCCCTTCGAGGATAATAGCCGAATGTAGCGAAAAACCGGAAGCATTAACCACTAGACTACAGACCGGATATCATATAGGTAGACGGCAAGCTATAAAACAAAGCCGCGTTTGAACAGCTGGTCTGTTATTAGGACCCCAATGTGTACCCCTAGTGGAATAGCCACAGAGTTACAGCTACAGTAAATGATTTCCTCATCATCTTTGTATCAATCGAAACGTCAAAGATCAATGGAAGGAAATCAAATAGATATGTTCATCCCGTCGTCCCGCCAAGTCGCTCCGGATCAACCGAAAACCTCTCCGGCAATTTCTAATAATACCGGAAATAAAAAAAATCGCTCTGATTGCTTCCCGGACCGACAAATCAAGACGCAGCCTCATGCCAACCGTTCATCGCAACGGGGGGACACTAGGGGTAATAACTGGGCGAGGATTTCACTAAGATGAAGTGGATCGGATCAAATTAAAAAAATATATTTAAGGTGAAGAATGTACGTAGGCACTTTCTTTTTTTTCAGAATCAAGGGAATTCATATTTGCTCTAAAGTAGTTCATATTAAGGAACCGATTGCAAATGCAACTAGACTTCACATTTAGTGCAACTTCTCGCCGCCTTTCTTTGATTGTTGATTTTTGTTTCACGAAAATGTCTGACGGCATGTTACGTGCAGGAAAATGCAAAAATAATATGATAATCTATGTATAATCTAAGTTTCAAAGATATGTTAACATTTATAGTTCATATTAAATGCATGCCTGCAAACAGACACGTGTTGCATGCGTACTTACAAATTAAAATCCAAACCTCAAATCAACATAAACCTTGCAACTGTTGCCGACCTGCCTTGAAACATGGGTGCCATTTTCAAAGTGAACCATTCCTTTACAGTATTGAGGGTCAGACTCATCTAGTCATACCAACCTATTAGTCAAGGAATACAAATAATAAAAAGCATATACCTACGTATATAAAAACAACAACAACTTAAAAAGCATCATCTAATCTAATCTAATCTAAGTTGCAAAGATATGTTACATTGGAGATTCACATTACATGCATTCCCACCACCAAGACACGTACAAGTTCGCGCTTGCACGTGCCTCATGTGAGCCTACAACATAAAAACCAATCTCAAACGGACATACACCCTGCAACTCTTGCCGTCCTTCCCTGTAACAGGGGTGACATTGGCAAAGTGAACCATTTTTTACAGCATGGGTGGTCAGCCGCATACCAACCTATAAGTCAAGGAACTATCATGAGAAATAATAAAACAACTGGCATTCCTTTATATGAAAATCGGATCGATTAACAACTTCGAGTGATGTGGTTACCAACGAATGTAATTTTTTGTTTTGTAAAGATTGATCGATGCATTAGGCTTTTCATGTCACTTGATCTGTCGGAAATCCTCCGCTCATCTCTCGCACGCACATGTGTACGGAGCTGTGTGGGATGAGGAGGTGGCCAGGGGGGTCAGGGGGTGGCCAGGGGGTGACTGAAGGGGATGACGACAGTCCAAATTGGATTCCTCAACCGCTGATTAAAACTGCCCTCTCCCACAAAATCAAGTGGCATACCATTGAGTAACATACAGGAACAGAAACTAACTTACTGCATTGATACAAACTATAGCCCACATTTGTCTCAGTCCTGTCAAACATTGCATTGGTGTAGCCATACGAAAATAAGGCCAGTTTGTTCAAATCCATTTTGTGTTTCGACACCCAATTATAACACATGCCATAATATTTTAATTCATTAAAATAATGCCCTTTTCCTTTAAATTAATCAATTTAGCGATCACAATACATATTTACAACGCGTATTATCTGTCAGCTGGCAGCCATTATTATTTGCAATAGCATACACTTTCTAGGAACATTTTTACATTCTCCCGAGTTTTTTTGTACATATGGAGATGCAACTGTGAAGTTCTTTGTTCTCTTTCTTACTAATGACCATTTTCGTAAGTAGGCTGAAACGGAATTGTAATGTCTATTTTCGTTAAAATAATTTCTAGTCCACAGATATTATACGTCAATGTGTCACAAACATTTGTCTACGGTATGCTCACACATACGCAATATGGGAAATCATTTTTTCTGACAAAATAAGGAACACTGAAATAAGGAATAAGTGTAGTGTCGATAGCTTAGTTGGTAGAGTGATTGCATTTCATGCCGAGAGCTCGGGTTCGAATCCCGCCGAGGGTGTAAAAAATTTCCTGTTTCGGTGTTTATTTCAAACCCTAAATATAATACCGGCAAGGTTTATTCATCCTTAATATGAAATGAGAAACAGCCTCTTCAGAATGTGGGAAACCCACACTACAGCTGATGTAGTTGACGCAAGGCCAGCCTCTTACCTGTAAAAATAAACAGTTTCACTCAACATATCGCACGTTTAATAATAAAGAGCAATAACTCAAAAAACATGAATGTTGGGAAATCACGTTTGAAGTTCAGACATCCAGTACAACTTGTATGGGATGAAAAAGGAGGCCGATGGTCATATTCGTCCAAATTGAACGGCTGTCGCATTCTTCCTATTCTTCTCGCACTGTTCTTGCGTTTTATTACAAAATCTCGATTTTCCCAATTTTCGAGTTATTTCTCTTTATTATTAAACGTGCGATATGGTCCACCACATGAAAACTGGAAATTTACACTAACATTTTTTGCGTTTTTTTCGTAGCTCAGAATGTGTAGAATGTAATTCTTGGAACAATTCCAATCAAAGGTCATCATTGAATCAAATGGTAGATACGATCACCTTCAAAGTCGGCTTGCTCCCCTTTAAAGCACTGCGTGGGAGTGCTCTGGAGTACGTGATGGAGCTGGTGTCTCCAGGAACTATAACCTCACGCGGGCAAACACTGAGGTCAGCTGCATCAAGAAGCAGCTGCCTGGACATCCCTGCAAGAATGCCCTGCACTGTTTTTGGAGACAGGGCATTCAAGGCGGCCGCTCCAATGACTTGGAATGCTATTTCCGCCTCACTGAGGGAACTGGATTTGGACAGACTGTTTAAAAGACGTCTCAAGACTCACCTCTTCGTCCAATCATGTGGACAAGCGCCTTTGCAATGACACACTGTCATAAAAGTTGAGTATTTTTGTTGAGTCAATGCTTAACTTGTCAACGACGATACCATGTTGAAAGCACCGGTTCTCATCAGATCACCGAAGTTAAGCAACATTGGGCGCGCATGCTACCTGTATGCGTGTTCCCATTCCACAACGCAAAACGAATGTTCACTCACACATGCACACGGAAGTTTTGCCATAATTAAATACGTACAGCAATGGTAGGTATTACGCATTGTTTATTATTATATTTTTCTGTTTTTAATATTTGTTATTTTATCCTCGAGTACTTTTGACTGTCGTCATTTTCAAGAGTCATTTATATAGAAATTAAATAACAAAAACTTCAACTTTTCATTAAATGTAATCCAGCTGTCTTATTTATCAATTTTCAACACTCATAACTGTTTTTTGACTTTTTTTGTACCTATAGATTTCTTTTTAAGGTTTTGTTATTTTTATATTTAAATGTAATTTATTATTCATATTCCTTGACTTATAGGTTGGTATAAGGCTGACCACCCATACTGTAAAAAATGGTTCACTTTGCCAGTGTCACCCCTGTTTCAGGGAAGGTCGGCAAAAGTTGTGGGGCTTATGTTCATTTGAGGTTTGAATTGTATTTGTAAGTACACAATCAGCATTTGTAAGCGCGAACTACATGTGTTTGTTTGTGGGCATACATCTGAGAGCTTTGAATGAATATATCCTTGCAACTTAGATTATAGATTATTATAGATAACTGTGTATGTGCATTAAATTGCTTGTGTGCCAGTATATAGCTATTTGATAACAGTTGGTTTTCAGCTAGGTTCACTCATCTGCAATACTTCCGTGTGCATGTGTGAGTGAACATTCGTTTTGCGTTGTGGAATGGGAACACGCTACCTGTATGGGTGACCGCTCAGGTACACCGCGTGTTGTTGGCATTTCTTGGACCGGTCCTTAGTCCAGTGGCAACACTTCGGACTCGTTAATGGAAGGTTGTGGTTTCGAATCCCGGCGGAGCACAAAAATACCATTTATATTTCCAAATGTGCTCTTCGCAGGGTTGAAAAATTCTTAAATCTTTACCAAAGACTGGTCACTGAAAGGTCCATCCAACCTTACAACAACTGGGTCTTGCTTGAGAATTGGCGCTTTCTACAGCGACGACCAAGCTCGCAGAGGGCTCTTGAGGTGCGATACACAAAAAAACAGCGCTCACAAAGAAATCATCCTAATCATATTATTATTTATTATTATTATTTGACCTCGCCGTTACTATGATTTGGGTTGGATTTGGAAGGAGACACAGAAACGAGAACACCTGTCTGTTTCTTTTTGTTGAATTTGAACCCTAAACTTTTCATTTGCCAAATATGTGTTTTGTCAACTGAGCTATCTGAGCTCAGAATTGTGTTTGGTTTTCTTATATCTCTGTTTCCTTGTCACTGTCACCTTGATATTTATAATTTTGCATTAATCTCAGGTGTGCCGTTTAGCGCCTTTAAGTGAAACAAAATGTTAATTCAGGATAAGCCTGGTTTACGTGAAGACACGTGAGAGAGGCCGTCACTCGACACGCGACACGTGACGGCACGGAGCAGATGACACGTGACAAATGACACTCGCTGGACACGCGCCAGACTTACGGTGACAGCACCTTCGTCACGTCTTGCTCTCTACAGCAAGTATGTATGCGCGAACATGCCTGGGCTGGAAGTCTCATCGCCACGGTAATTCTTACCCACCGAATATCGGTAATATTTGTTTGAAAACAAATCAGCTGTTGACTTGCGGCCATCTTGGATTGACAGGTCTTCGTACAAATATTACCGATATTCGGTAGGTAAGAATTACCGTGGGGATGAGACTTTCAGCACTGGGTTTGCTGTGCGGGTAGTGTGACCGCACCAGGGCCCCCGTGTCCAAGGGGCCCTAAAAGGCTTTAAAAATATGTAAAGTACCTAAACAAGCTAAAACATAGATCTCTTTTTATTTTACAAAGAACTATACTTAAACGCAATCAAACTACGCATACTGTAGGTTCTTGCCGCGTAATTCCCGAAGGGTTTCGCATGTGGCGAGTGGAACCTATTTATTTGTACATGTAAGGGGGCCGGCCTACCGCCAAGCTCTTCAGTTGATGTGGGTGTTTCCCAGCTCCCGGGGGGCTGGTACTCATTTATTGTGAAGGCTGAGTAAAACTTACTGGTATTTTATGTTGGGCCAAAACGGGAAATCATTTCTGAGAGCCTCGGAGGGGATTAAAGAAATCATTTTTTTGGTGTAGATCTTTGTGAAATAAAAAGTGAGTTTTCACAGTGTTAATACGAAAAAAAGTTAAGAATAAATCTTTAGTTCCCGAGGCCACAAAGAATATAAAGTATTAATTAACAAAATAAATAATACAAAATAAGCCTCTTAGGGCCCCTTGGTCAAAGATGTGTCAAAAACTAAATAAGGGAACAAATCAATTCAACATAGAGGTGTGATCTTAACATTTCTTGTCCGTTCGATAGCTCACTTGGTAGAGTGCATGCATTGTATGCCGAGTGCTCGTACTTGAATCCCACTAAACGTGTCAGAAATGATTTCCCGTTTCGGTGTTTATTTCAAACCTCAACATAAAATACCGGCAAGGATTACTCAGCCTTCCGCGGTAAGATGTTATGCTATATGTATAGCTTAGTGGCGTTACAAGGTACCCCACTTCACATGCGCATGTGTTATCAGCCTCATACCAACCTATCATTCAAGAAACAACTAAAACTTCATTGCACATACTTATGTATGGTGCAAGCTCTTATGACGCTGTGGTACGTGTAACGTGTAAAATAAGGGGTACGTTGTAACGCCATACACCCTGCAACTCTTGCCGACCTTCCTTGAAACAGGGGTGACGTTGGCAAAGTAAAGCATTTTTTACAGTACCTATTGGTGGTCAGCCGCATACCAACCTATAAGTAAAGGAACATAGACAAAAAAATACAAAAACATTCTAGCTATCCCAGAGTCCCAGCCGGGATGTGACATCGTATCATTGATGTTGATGACGTCAAAGTTTTTTAAGCGGGGTTTTTTTCCATTCCAGAGTGGATAGGTTTGTGCAGAGGCAGGAAGTACTGGCTGGAGTCATTTAAAAATCAAATTCGTTTGTGAAAATCCAATCTCAGTTCCCGGCGTCAGCAGTTTACCCTGCGCCGGGCGCGGCCGGGTTGCTGGTATAACCATAGAGCGTAAAAACAATATTCAATACATAAACCCAAAAAACGCAACTATGCTTCACATATTGACCGGTGCGTAGTTGTGGAGGTTGTGGGCTCGAATCCCGGCGGAGCACAAAAAATCTACCATTTATTTTTTCAAATTTGCTCATTGAGTTGAAAATTTTATAAACCTTTTCCAATGACCGGTCACCAAAGGTCCATCCAGCCTTACAGCAACTGGGTCTTGCTTGAGTATTGGCGCTTTGTAGTGACGACCAAGCTCGTACACCTCTGCAGCACTACAACAAGTGTCATAGACCCCTAGAGTCTCTAGAATCTAGGGAGTCTCCCGCACAGGATTTCTTAAAAAAATGTATATATTTGTATATTATATATCTGTTGAGGGTTTTGGCTTCCTTTGGCGAATTATCTTGACATTTACTTTGAATGGTAGTGGACTGTATCTTTGTTGAAGGTGATGTTTAATAAAATTTCACATTTTAACATCGTAATACCTTTTTATTGCACAGAATATATATATGACGTGTTGTTCGGTTAAAATGCAGAATCGAAATAGGAAGAATCAAATACAAAAATAAATTAGATCCTGTAAGACAGTGAATGGGCGACATCTGCAGCATTAAACGGCTTAACAATATCTGTTTCAACTTACTTACATTAAAATAAGAAAGAGAACAACGAACTTCACAGTTGCATTTTCATGTGTACAAAAAAACTTGGGCGAATGTAAAAATGTTTCTAGAAAAGTGTCAGTATTGCCATCGAGATCGTGTGAACAGCATTTTAAGTATTTTTTTTTATTGAAATTAATATTGCGTGTAATATTGTAGAATTTGATATTTTTGTAAACCCTTCCACTTCTGAAAAAAAACACAATCGTTTTTTTTCTTTCATATCGCAACCCATAGACGCAGGTTGGCAAGAGTGCTGCCATAACTAATTTTACCACACTGAAAATTAAAAAAAAACGTCAAAGCCGTTTTTGGAAACAGTGCAGTTTTATGTTTTTTTTATGTAGGGCATCAATCGTGAATTTTCACGTTGGCGCCAGTGCTAGTCGGCTTATCAAAATCTGTGGTAGGTAGTTAATTCTCTAAATCCAAAAATTGGTGTATTTGCGATCAGTAGTTTCGCCTGGGACATACTACATACATACATACGAACGGACGGATGGACGGACAGGTTTGACAAATAAGGTTTATTTGCATGTCCTGGTGCAGGACAACTCATTTTCGTCGAAATCTCAATTTGTTTTTTTTCCGACGAATACAATACTTTATAGTTCCTTTGGACTGCTATAAAGTAAAAACTATAGACAAACCGAGCAGAACTTTTTTAGAGTAAAAAGCAGCTAATAGTGAAAGAAATAAATGTAAAAAGAAAAATTGAAATTTCAAAATAAAGTAGAAAGCGTTGTCACAGCACTCTGCGACAAACGCCCCCTCCCCAGATGAAATCTTTTGAATGTCGGAAAAATCACTCCGACTCCGTACACAATGCGCGCCCCCACTCAAATTAACCTGTCCTCTCACCTGCCGGCTCCTCCCACCCTTCACTTGTGTGCAGAGCACAATCTCTCCTTTGTATTGTAATGCTATACTGTGTATTCTCTATATGTATATATTTAAAACTATTTTCCTGAGAGAACTGGAGATGTTGGTACGAGTCTGACTCCCCGTGCAGTAAAAAAACAGATCCCTTTTGTCAATGCTTCCCCGGTTTCAGGGAAAGGCGACATGAGTTTCATGGTTTATGTTTATGTGAGTTTAGTTTATTTTATAAGAACACATACAGCATGCGTAAGCGCGAACGTACGCGTGTCTGCTTGTGGTCGTGCATTAAATATGAGCCCTAAAAATCAATCTATCTTTGCAACTATGATTATAAATTATAGAGACATACGCGACTATTCTTAGACATTTTAGTCGTCGGTTGAGCCTACGCTTTGACAAAGTAATGATGCATTTGTCTAAAGACCTGTCAATCCAAGATGGCCGCAAGTGAACAGCTGATTAGTTTTCATATAAATATTACCAAAATTTGGTAGTTAAGAATGATCGTGTTGATGAGACTTCCAGCGCAGGCATCATTAGTTTGTCAAAGCGTGGGCTCAACGGACGACTAAAATGTCTAAGAATAGCACCGATAGAGATTTAACTTCAAAATTACGTCAGAAGCTTAGGCCAGTAGCCTGGGCTGTGGACTCTTGATCGGAAGGTCTTGGGTTCGATTCCTGCCGAAGCAAAAATTATGCTCTTCGTTGTATATCAAATATATTATCTATCCAGTCAATAGCTCAGTTGGTAGAGTGCTTACTGCTTACATTACATACTAAGAGCTCGGGTTCGAATCCCACGGAGGGTTTCAGAAACGATTTTCCGTCGGTGTTTATTTCAAACCCAACATAAAATACCGTCTACTCAGTTTTCACAAGAAATGAGCACCAGCCCCACCAGGATCTGGAAAACGCTCACTTCAACTGAAGTGGTTGGCGTAAAGCCGGCATCCTTACCTGTAAAAATAAAAACGTGACCCCTTCGGGAAGAACGCAGTAAAACTTGTATCTTAGTAGCGTAGATGAATTAAAAAATCATAGAACTCCTCTACCAAAGGTGCACCCAGCTTGCTTCCATCAACTAGGTCTTTCTTGAGAAATTGACGCTTTCTATAGAGTCCATTATTTTGCAGAATGTTCCCTCTATGTTATTGTATTATTATATATTAATGTGTCATCTTAAGTTTTACCGGGAAATTCAGATTATTTTCTCCGTAAAAGCTTTACTTCAACTAACATTAAAAATTCCCGACTTTTAAAAATTCCCGACTTTTGAAAAATCCCCGACATTTTTCCTTTACCTTGTCGCGTGGCTTTTTATAAGCATCCCAATTATTCACATCAGCCCGGCGGGCAAATAACACACTTTTTCACAATCCTGACCGTTTTTCTTTGACACAACGTCCCCTTAGTCCCCCTAGTGCTTGTTTGTCTTATGTCCTTTAAAGGTAATTTTAAAACTACTAAGCGCCCTTAGAGTGGCATTGAGTCACGAAACGGCGCTGATAAAGAAATCATCATTTTTGACCGGTCCGTAGTCCATTGGTTAACACTTCTGACTTGTAAATGGAAGATTGTAGGTTTCCCATTCCGGCGGAGTACAAAAAATATACCATTTATATTATCAAATATGCTCTTCGTTGGGTGAAAAATTCATATCCCTTTAACAAAGATCGGTTACTAAAAGTCCATCCAGCCTTACAGCAACTGGGTCTTGCTTGAGAATTGGCGCTTTTCACAGCGACGTCCAAGCTCGCAGTGGGCTCTTGAGGTGTGATACATACAAAAACAGCGCTCACTAAATAAATCATCCTAATATTATTTATTATTATCATCATCATCAATATTTCACATGAGCAATGTTTGTATGTGTACAAGACCAATGTGTCTTATGATAACTAAAAATTGATTTTAAAAATATTCAAAATTTCTCTCACATTATCTTGTTTTACGTTTTTTTCTTAGAAAGTTATCTTTGAATCAAATTGTAGATAAGCCAAACAAGCACTGGGGTGACGACAGCCCGACTTGTAAATGTAGCTTTTAATTTTGCATACATTTCAGCACTTAAATTTCTAACATTTCTGACGGATGAAATCTTCTTTAAAAGCGAGTACTTAAAATGATTGTGAGAGATGAAATTATTTCTCTTAAAAATGTCGTTTTGCTTTTCTTAAATTTTTTTGTTTAAAATATAACAAAACTTTTTTTCGTTACAAAAAACTTAAACACCTTTTCACGTGCTTTCTTGTAGGCATGCAACAAATATGAGGCATCTATAATCTAAGTTGCAAATATATATTAACATTCAATATTGAGTTATACCATCATTACGCTCATGTCATGGTCAAGCGGACAAGGCGTTGTCATTTCATAAGGTAATGGACATAAGACAAACAAGCACTAAGGCGACGAACGCAACGCAATTACATAAGTTACAAATATAGTGTAACTTCTTGCCTGCGTTATCCCCGAAGGGGTCACATGTGGCGATTCGGGCCCTTTTTATTTTTACGGTGAACCATTTTCAGTTGAAGTGGGGGTTTCCCAGCTCCCGGGCGGCTGGTTCTCATTTCTTGTGAAAGCGAAGTCGTCGGGTTTATAGCCGCGGGGGCCAAGAGGGCTGATCATTCTAGCGTGTTTCGAATGGAGCAACGTTGGTTCGATCCCCGCTTGGGTCTCTTGACTTTAACTTTGACCCTGGTTCAACATAATATGTTATTGGGTAATTATTATTTAATAATTCATTAATAATAAACAATAATGAATTATTAAATGATGATATTAATACCTGTTTCTGGCCAGGCAGAATAGGTTGGTGAATTGCATTCCTCTTTACTTTATAAAAAGCTGAGTACACCTTGGGATCGAACCCTTGCTCTCGGCATGAAATTCAAGCATTCTACCAATTGAGCTATCGAGCTTTTTACGAGCTTGGTCGTCGCCGCTACAAAGCGCCAATTCTCAAACGAGACCCAGTTGCTGTAAGGCTGGATGGACCTTTTGATGACTGGTCTTTGGTACAAGTTTATGAATTTTTCAACCCAGCGAAGAGCAAATTTGAAAATATAAATGGTTCATTTTTTGTGCTCTGCCGGGATTCGAACCAAGAACCTTCCATTCACAAGTCCGAAGTGTTACCACTGGACTACGGACCGGTCGAGTTGTTACACAAATTGAGATTTAAGGCCCCCCATCACTGTCTATCAAAAAACAGTTGTTTTGTTCTCGTTAATCGAGAGCTTAAAATAACTGCAGTTTAATTATAAGCTCTCATTCAGCGCTGTAATGGCGGGAACGCCTGCGTAATGAAAATGCATTCCCGCGCTTTTAATAATGGAATATATGGTGCACTTTGTCATGCGACAAACGCACAACCGGTGTATGAACTTGGTGGGAGGAGGTGGGTAAAGTGCCGGCCAGCTTATTGCCAACTAACTCCGGTCTATATTTCTCCATCTTTTGATCGTGTTCAGGTAAGAATTGAAATCTTACAGACAGAGCAAACTTAAATTAATAAAAGTGTGTTTATTTATTTTGCATTTATGATGTTCGATTAAATTAAATTTTAATTTTAAATTAATGGAAATTATATTCACTGAATTTTTCTAGAACTGTCCAAATTTTACACTGTGTTTAATTTGTCCAATTTTTTCGATTTTACTTATTTCTTAGTTGATTTTTTTTTTTTTAAATATATTTTGTTAATAATTTAATTAAACCCGTACCTGACCACATTTGTTATAATTTTACTTGTCAATGTCCCCCCTGTTTCAGGGAAGGACGGCAAGAGTTGCAGGGTGTATGTTCATTTGAGATTTGGTTTTTATGTTGTAGGTTCACATGAGACATGTGCAAGCGCGAACTTGTACGTGTCTGGTTGTGGGAATGCATGTAATGTGAATCTCTAATGTGACATATCTTTGCAACTTAGATTAGATTAGATTACTTGGGTGCTTTTTAATTAAACTGCGATTTATTAATTTAACAGTATTTATTTTGCACAATATACGGTAGGGTACACAGTACTAGCTCTATCGGCTTCGCGTCACAATGTTTCCAGCGTCCTGGCTCTCCACACCATTGCGGCTCGTATATATAGGTACGAAAGAGACGATTCTTGCATGTTCTAGATTATTCCACATACTTCTATAATGGATTTTTCAAAGCACTTCCCGATTGTTCGACACACGTACACGACACGCTTAGGCTTAGATTAAAGTGTGGATATAAAAATAGCGCACAATTTGAGGGCTGTGACCGGTAGAATCACCGACACAATGTCAGACAGTGTGTGTGCGGCAGGAGATACACACACTGACACACATGAAAGCTGCTGTCCAGGAATTTTGGTGAGTGTGCAAGTGGAAGTGGAATTTGAAATAATTGCCGCTGGAATTCCAGCACTTTGTTCACAGACTGTTGTGCACATCTCTTTTCAACAAAGGCTGATTTGTTTGAATGGTGGATTTCCAAAATGGCACTAAATACCATACGGCTTAACAAGGGAAACTTTTAGAACGGTTCACATTCATCTTTTTGCAGCCGATATCAAAAGTTTAGCGGTGCTATTCTTAGATATTGAAGTAGTCCGTTGAGCCCACGCTTTGACAAAATAATGATGCATTTGTATGAAGACCTGTCAATCCAAGATGGCCGCAAGTGAACAGCTGATTAGTTTTCATACAAATATTACCAAAATTCGGTAGGTGAGAATGACCGTGGTGGTGAGACTTTCAGGCCAGGCATCATTAGTTTGTCAGAGCGTGGGCTCAACCGACGACTAAAATGTCTAAGAACTTAACCTGTTGCACCAACCTCCAATCAATATTTGATTGCTTAATTCTGGTAAGGAGATCGGTTAAATATTATATTTCTCGGAAGTGAGTAATAATATGATAGAATTTGAGCAGGAAATATGATGTACATCAGCTGATTTAGGTAAATGCAACCAAATTTTTGATGTGCTGGGAGAAATCACACTTAATTTTGATTTTTGTTTGATTGGAGTTTGATCCAGCAGGCCCTTAGTGTTTTCAAATGACTGGAATCTATAGAGTAAGAAAAAAAGAAATATGCATGAAGAGAGGGATGAATGTCGAGGAAATGGAAGAAGTGTGCAATTTGTGAACGACGATACCATGCTGAAAGCACCGGTTCTCATCATATCACCGAAGTTAAGCAACATTGGGCGTGGATAGCACCTACTTGGATGGGTGACCGCTTAGGTAGACCGCGTGTCGTTGGCATTTATTAGACCGGTTCGTAGACCAGTGGCGACACTTCGGACTCGTAAATGGAAGGTTGTGGATTCCGACCCCGGCGGAGCACAAAAAATATACCACTTATATTTCTAATATGCTCTTCGCTGGGTTGAAAAAAATCATAAAACCTTTATCAAAGACCGGTCACTTAAAGGTCCATCCAGCCTTACAGCAACTGGGTCTTGCTTAAGTATTGGTGCTTTGTAGCGACGACCGAGCTAGTAAACACCTCTGCGGCACTAAAACAAGTGTCATATACCCCTAGAGTCTTTAGAATCTAGGGAGACTCCCGCACAGGATTTAAAAAAAGAAAAAATGATTTCTATCAAAGTGGAAACACAATATCTACGGAGGTAATGGCCAACCCAAACGGAATAGCATGTATGAGTGAACTGGATACAATTATAAGTGCTTTCATAAGGCCACATTGATATCTGTCTGAATAACGGGTTACTTTTTAGGACTCTGAATGATAGGAGCACTTTATTGATAGATGTATATAGACGTGTAAGGGCATTATACCAACATATAGCCACGTCTATCTCCCCAATTAGTCGACGGTCCCTATAATTACAATCAGGGATCGTAAAAAGTCGCTGCGGGAGCTTAAAGAGACCGCATCAGAGGAGACCAAACCATTTCATTTCTTTTTTTTATATTTTTAAAAGGTATTCTGTTCAGTCCAGTGAAAGTCAGTTGTATATTTTTTTACACAAATTCAATAGAAAACACATTTAATTTCTTAACGCAGCGCAAATAAGCTGCACATAAAGTGAAACTTCTTGCCGCGTTGCTCGCGAAGAGATCGTACGTTAATGGGTAATCTATAATGAGACACGTATAAGTTCGCGCTTACACATACCGCATGTGGACTGAAAAAAATAATCTGAAATGAACATAAGCCTTGCAACATTTGCCGAAAATAGTGGTGAAATTGACAAAGTGAACCATTTTTTACAGTATCTATGGGTGGTCAACCTCATACCAACATATTAGTCAAGAAACACAAATAATGAATTACATTGATTGTTTTATAATTAAACTTTATAAAACAATCAGTAAGTGGCGAGTGGAACCTATTTATTTCTATCGGGGCTCTCTTACTCCATTTCATATGCAGTGTGTGTTTCCCTGTTCCTGAGAGGGCAGGTTAAAATCAAAACAAATTGCCGGTATTTTGTTTATGGTAAATAAAAACCGAAACGGGAAATCATTTTTGACACCCTAGGGGGGAACGAACCCTAACTCTCTTGCACGGAACACCAGCAGGAGAGATAGAAGGAGCTAGTATTTGTACTGTGATAGTACACATATCGACGGTTAAAAGGACGTAGGGCATAAGCGACGTTGTGGTCAAAAATGAGTTCTGAATGCTATCTTACTCAAAAAATTCCGCTCTTTCTAATGCGCTAACTGCCATAGCTCTACGATGTTTTTTTTTCGTTTATGCCCAAGCAAACAACTGCGTTTTCGAAGTATGGTTTTAGAGTAACCGACAAGATTATGGCCTTTTTTGTCCTAAAGGAGCTTGTGACAAAAAAAAATCGTAAAACATCGTAAAATCACATTAAAAGGAATGCCAATAAATGCCTTATTTTTTTTAATTTTAGAGCTGTTTTGATTTTAACGATATTATAAAGAATAAAAGAGTTTTGCCATTTTTCTGAAATCTCAAACTTTAAACTGCTCTCCTGAACAATTTAGTTTTTGTCGCTTATGCCCTATTGCCTTTTAACCATCGAATTATCTTTGTATAGTGTTTGGAATAAAGTATGGCTGGATCTTTGGCCAGTGGTTGACACATGGCTCGCAGGTCATTCACCCCATACAGTGAAGACAAACCCTTGGGGGTGTTTTAATATTTTACTGACAATAACATTAATAATGAAAAATATATTGCTGTGACGTCAGCGCGTGGTCTAGCCGAGGGGCGAGCCGAAGGACTGCGAAAGTAGTCGTATTCATTCGGCTCGACCCGAAGTCTATCGAAGCTGCATTCGGCCTGAGCTTGGAAACGCCAGTCTGGATAGCTATTCCCAATTTTCACAAAAATCTCGAGTCCCCGAAATCAAGATTCACAAAAAATGGCCGCCTCGTATTCTGCAATGCAAGTGTTTCTGTCTAATACGATTCTATCAAAACGATTTGGCAACGTTGTTTTTGATCATGCTGTCTCACTCTAAATCATATATTTTTATTCGCTCTCGCAAAAGTCAGCTGGGAATTAAAAATAATATTATTATTTACGTATTTTGGACAATGTTATAATTTTCTGATATTATTATCGTGTTAAATAACGTTGCATTGGAATTGCAATAAAAGTACTTATAATGCTTTCATCGACCAAGTTTTTCACCTTAAAACCACGAATTCTAAATTAAAAATATGATACTGAAGTACTTCTTAATATTATGATATGTTATTTTACGGAGGAATAACATTTCGCCTTTTAAAAAATACAAACTTCTCAAAATCTTCGCAACATAACCTCCGTAACATAGATCTTCATACATTTTGAGCGCTCGAGATGCAACTCACCGGCAAAATGGCTCATGATTCTTCTCTAATGACAAGAATCGAGGTGAGACCTTGTGGAATACCGTTTATGGCTTTTTTGATATATTTTCGTAAATTCTAGAAGATTATTGTCTAATCTAATCTAATCTAATCTAAGCTGCAAAGATATATATCATTTAAGATTTATATTAAATGCATTCCCACAAGCAGATATGTATAATTTCGCGCTAACACATGCCGCATGTGGACCTACAATATAAAAACCCAATCTCAAATGAACATAAGCCTTGCAACTCTTGCCGTCCTTCCCTGAAACAGGGGTGACATTGGCAAAGTGAACCAATTTTTTACAGTATGGGTGGTCAGCCGCATAACAACCTATAAGACGTATAAGTCAAGGAACATAAATGACAAATTACATTTTTAAAATCAATAAACAACAATATATACATTGACATAAAAAACTAAATCACAAAACCAATTTTACTTTAACAAACCCCAGCCGCCAACATCACAGATCAACCGCCATTTCTTTCTATCCTTACATACTTCTTTCATTTCCTCCAGAGTCATAACCTTCTTCATACAAGCTCTTCTTTTATTATGACTCTGGATATTCCATTCATTCGCAATTTCGGATATTTGGTCCATCCATACCTTTCTCGGTCTTCCTCTACCACGACATCCATCTATTCTACCAACATATACTTTCTTCGTCAGTCTTTCCTCATTCATTCTCTCCATATGCCCAAACCATCTTAACAAACTTCTTTTAATCTTCACTTTCACACTTTCTCTTGCACCACATTCTTCTCTTACAAAATCATTCCTCACCCTGTCACTCCGTTTTTTCCCAATCATACTTCTTAGAAAGTCCATTTCAACAGTATGGACTTTACTAATTTCACTTTCATTCACCGTCCAGGCCTCGCTTCCATACATCAAGGTGGGTAAAAGTATGCCACTGCGTACCGCCTATGTCTATGGGTCAAATGGGAATAGCAGCCCTGGAGCGAGACGTGACCGAAGGTGGATGTGCGAAACAACACTGTGAAATGCAGCACGGCAAGATGGCGCACTGTAAACGAGGTACGTGGCTGGTCTAGCTAGATGGAACAACAATAGGCCTTCCACCCCTTCTTCGTGGATTTCCTGCCAGCAAAAGCCTCCTTTGTTCATGTTAAATCATGTTTTAATTTATGCAACCTTTCCCAAAATATAATAAGCAATACCGCTGGAAGAATTCCCAGGCCCTGAGTGTGATGATGATGAGAGCGAGCCGGAAGTAAGTATCCTGGTTACATCCTGGAGTACTTCTTAATCATGTGCATAACATACATTTTCTACATCATAGTACATATATCATTTTGGGGTTAAAAAAGAGGTGAGTTTATAAACTATCATCTAAGTTGCAAAGAGGTATATATAGACATTAAGACTCATATTTAATGCATGTCCACAAGCAGGCACATTATTACACATGCTGCATGTGTACCTCGAAAAAATAAACCCAAACTCGGCAAGAGTTGCAGGGCTTATTCATCTGAGATTTGGTTTGTAAGTTCACATGCGGCATGTTTAAGCACGAACTTATACGTGTCTGCTTGTGGGCATGCATTCGATTTGAGTTGTGAATGTTAATATATCTTTACAACTTATATTATAGATTATTGCCTAAAAGGGATGTGAGATAGCGTACCAGCACATAACTGTCCAACTATTTGACGCTCGTGGGTCTAGAATTATTGGATAACGGGCCAACGTTGGCCGTGGCTGCATTCATATAGAGATAAAAAACAAATATTCCGGTCAGCGTGTCTGTTGATAGAACCATTAAGAGTTGCAGTGAACATAAACCATTTAAGCTCAGATGTCACATTATCCATACAAATGAACTGGGACGTATAAAGCACAATACTTAAAATGTCGTACATCAAAATAGGAAAAAATACCATTTATTTGGTGAGCGTTGTTTTTGTGGCCACGTAGATTCTCGGTTAGTCGCATTCTGGGGATTTGATTATAATCAGTTAAATGAAGCAATACAAAACTCAAAAAATCAGAAAGTAGAGGGTTCGATTTTTGGCGGGGTACAGAACAAGTAACATTTTTTTCAAATTTTCTCTTCGCTGGGTCAAAAAGAAATTATCTATCTTAACCACAGACCTGTCTTCAAAGATCCATCGACCCTTACTGCAACAGAGCTTTCTTGAGAATTGCCCCTTTTTAAAGCGACAATCAAGCAAGCAGACTACTCTTGAGGTGTGATTTACACAAAAACTGCGCACATACAATAAATCATATGTAATAACAGCCACCCTGTAAAATAGGTTCACTTTTGCCATTGTCACCGCTGTTCCAGTGAAGGTCAGCAAAAAACGCAGTGTGTATGTTCATTTGAGATCATGACGTATAAGCGTAAACTCAAACATGTCTTCTTGTGGGCATGCATTTAATATGAATCAGATTTTTTCATTTTGGAATTTAGATTAGTTATATAAAGATTAAGCTTTAAAGAAAATTGAATCTTTCTTACCCATGTTTAGTTTTTGAATTCGGAAATTGTACTCTAATCAAAATGCAATAAACTTATTGTTAATTGGAAGTGGTTCATAATTTTAGATACGTCTCTTATAAAGCCACGCACTATACGACCCTCGTCAACTTGTGTGGCGACTGAGAAACCACAGAAGGACGTAAATTAGGACTAACACAGCCACTACTAAACCATTAACTTCTTATAAAGGACGGCTTTGTTTCAAGACGTTGAAATGTCACATTAAAATATGTACCTAACTTGGAAAGTAATTTCTTGTAAGTAACGTTTTATGTACTCAAATAGATCACTTCATAAAAGTTTCTCCCCCCAGTGCCTCATGTGGAATTACCTCTGAAATCTTTGAAAAATTCTGCTATACCTACTCCCTTTAAATATCAATTAAAATCGGAGTTTACTAGCGCTTGCAAAAGAACTCCGTAGATAAAAAAAATCACAGTAGGTACACCTTTTTTTGGACACGAATCGCTTCAGAAATTTAGTAGAATAGCGCTTCTGATGGACATAAGACAAACAAGCGCTTAGGAGACGAGTTGGTATGACAATCTGGGATTGGTCTTGGCATCGTCTTCTTCTTTTGTTGCCACTTCTATCGAAGATTGGCGATTATCGTATATACATATGAAGCCATCCATGGCTTGGCTCCACCTTATCTGACTGACATGATTTCGCCTGTTGAGATGGGTGTGAGGAGGCAGACACTCAGATCTGCGGGCGATGGTGCAATCAATTTGGTTCAGCCACACCGTCAGATCCGTACAAATCTTGGAGACCGTGCTTTCTGTGTTGCGGGTCCGGTGGAGTGGAACAGACTTGTCTATTTTAACATTGGATGCTGCGGCTCGAAACAGGGATGGTCTTGGTATTGATCAACGTAAAAGAGATTGATGGAGCATCACAGCGGTTTTGCGTGCTAAATCCCTGATGCCCTAGTTCATCAGTGAACTATTGTCATGGCTGTTTGTTTAATGGTTTTCCATGACAGAATATTTTACATTTTCTGTTTTTGTATTTGGTACTATTCTCTTTATTTATAACGTGTTACTACTGTGAGTGCATTAATATTACTTTTGTATGTTTGGTATGAGGCTGACTCCAATGCTGTAAAAACTAGGTTCACTTTTGCCAATACCACCCCCGGTTTTAGGGAGAAGCGGCAGGATTTGAAAAGTTTATGCTCATCTGAGGTGTGGTTTATTTTGTATGCAATAAGTTTCATTGGATTCCAATGAATCCCAATATGTTCCAGTGGGTTCCAATAAATTCCACAAAGTCATGGAAGGTTACAATAATTCCATAAGTTCCAATGAGCTACAGACGGACCAGGGAGTTTTAAAGGATTCTATTACGTTCCAGGAAATTTTATGGAATTTCAATCGCCTCAAAGCCAATGGGTGTAAAATAATTCCAGGGCTTACAATAAGTTTCCGAGGGCGTAATAAGTTCCACAGAGTTCCAATAAGTTCCGTGATGAGTTTAGGAACAGAACGGTGGAATATTTTTGTTTAATTTACATTTATATTGCTTTATCGGGAACTGGAGAGATCCTGCCGACTGTTTTATTCGGCATGCATACATTTTGTTTGCGGGTTGTCCCGCGACAAAAGCAGACACGTACATTTGCCTCTCTCTCCGCATTTATACAGGTCCGAATTAAGGGCAGTCAGAGTGGTGCGATCGAACCAGGGCTGGAAGTCTCATCACTACAGTTATTCTTACCTCCCGAATATCAGTAATATTTGTATGAAGACCTGTCAATGCAAGATGGTCGCAAGTGAACAGCTGATTAGTCTCGATGCAAATATTACCGATATTCGGTAGGTAAGAATTACCGTGGTGATGAGACTTCCAGCCCTGGTGTCCTCGCTGGTTGTAAATTTTCATGTTATCGTGATGCATGTAGGTAAGGTAAGAATTGGTACGGTAAGTAAGAATTGCCTACCAAATATTGGTAATATTTGTATGAAGACCTGTCTATCCAAGATGGCCGTAAGTGAACAGCTGATTATTCTTGATACAAATATTATCGACATTCGGTAGGTCAGAATTACCGTGGTGATGAGACTTCCAGCCCAGGTCCCCCGCGCCCAGGTGGCCCTCAAAAACCTTGAAAATTTTCTGAAAGGTAATCTTATGGAATATTTGACTTTTCATAATCACTAGGGCCCGGATTAATATGTATCAAAAATCACGAAATATGTAAATATAATATGGATATAAAAAACTGAAATATGGAAAAATATGGAATAAAAAACAACTGTTACCCAGTACAAAACCCTTTATTTTAACATCAAAGAACATAAAATATAAAATCAAAGAACTTAAAGTGCCTTATATTTACTCTGCGTCTATCTTTTTAGTCGAGTTGTTGCAGTACACAATAACATGTTTCTTTAAATTTTCAAAATTAAAACCTTGTCTGTTTTTTCGAAACATCGCCTTATACTGACTGAAAGACCTTTCAACATCACAGGATGTGATTGGGGCAAACTTAAATTTGCACAACTCTGAGGGTGAATATGCCTCCTCTGGATTGCCAGCTGCTGTTCCATTTAGCATGTTGTTAATTTTTTGTAGCGTTGTATACCCTTTATTTTTTTCAAGTACAGACTTTATTTTGTTTTTTACCAATTCAGCAACAGGGCCTTCCGCCTCCATAATTGTGGTTTCAATTGTTTTAATGATCTTAACATTTTCTTTTAATGATGTTGATGGATTTTCCAGTGCTTTGATCTGATGGGACAGAAAACAAAAATTGCTTCTTATGTAGATTAGATCATTTCGAAGAGTTTCATTTTCGAAAAGTTCTTTTGCATTTAAAATACTAGCGGATTCATCTTCTAATTCAAAAACAATCGTTTTAATCTCAGTATAATACTCGCAGTAGTACTCAACCGCTGCTAACCACGTACCCCAACGCGTCAGCACAGGTTCTGGTGGCAAAGGTATGTCTGGATGCATTTCTTTAAATTTTAAAATCCGACTTGGTGCTTTCAAAAAGATTTTCTTTACATTTGATACCAAACTATCAACATTTTTAAACTGGAATCTCACGCATTCGGCTAGTCTATTAATTCCATGTGCCAAGCATGTTACGTGAATCATTTTAGGATACAACACTTTAAGGGCATCTCCGGCTTTGACCATATAAGGAGCAGCATCGGTCAGTAGCAAGAAAACTTGTTCATGTTTAACACCATCGGACCACAAAACACTCATTGCATCGTTGAACAGCTTGGCTGATGTTTGATGGTTGCATTTAGGAAGTTCTTCGCATGCTATCAAAAAAGATTTGCTGGATTTTTCTTCCACTAGGAGCCCAATAATCACATTTCCTATGCACCGGCCCATGGCGTCCGTCGTCTCGTCAATTGCAACCCATATAGGTCCGTCCTGAATTTCTTCTCGAATCGATGCCAAGCAATCCTCGTAAATATCATTTACGATTTTTTTCCGAAATGTGGATTCGTCGGGAATAGATTTGCCTGAGTACTTTTCAAGAAAGCTTTTCAATACAGGATTGTTTACTTTCCACAGAGGTATATCTGCACTCATCATGGCATGACACAAATCTTTCGAGAAAGTATGACTTTGAGAACCGCTGGCTATTGCTTCAGAAAAAAATTGTTGTTTGAATTTGCTATTCCTTGAGATATTCATCTTATGTTTTGTGGTAGATACATGCTGTGATATTAAGAAACGCTGCTCAGTCGAAACGGATTTTTCGCAAGCATTACAAAACAGTACATTACCATCTGTACTCAGAGACTGGTTTGGGAAATCTTCAATATATTTTCCTAATTTAAACCGCAAAGGTTGTTTGTCCTTGGGCATTATTTCAATGGGCACAGTTAAATAATTCGGATATAATAATATGCAGGAGAATACTTAAATCACGACGCAAGACAAAGAAATTCAATGTGCGCGACACAAGCAGGCGACACGAGTACGCGCGACGATTAACAAGTTGTGACTGGCTGACGACGAGCTGACGTTCGGCCTTCGGGCGAACGCCCGGCCGAGCAGTGAACGGCGAAACGATTCGTTCATTTTTTACTCGTTGTTTTCAGTATTTGCCGCGCCAAACCGCGAACTAATTATTTCCGAAGCGCTATGAAAGCAAAAATTATTCCGTTCTCTCTAGTTTAAGTACCAAACATAGAAAATATGGACTAATGTGATTTTCGTGTGCAAATATGGTCTTAACCTAGAAATATGGAAAAATATGGAAAATAAAATCTGCATTTTCCAGCTCAAAACATCATAATCTATGTAGAAAACTAAATAATTAATGGAAACTATTGAAATAAAAAATATGTATTTACATATTAATCCGGGCCCTAATAATCACTTTTGACTCAAAAAGCTACGTTTCCTAGAAACAAAGACACCGTTAGCAAAGAATTAAAAGTTTCTTACAGGGTACCCTTAGGGACCTCAAATGACCTGAGTGGGGCCCCGAAAATTTCAAGGAAAGTCCCCAGTAGCAATGTATATAGTGCTCCTTCATGCGCATTTCATGGTTTTTTTTATTAAACCATGCAATCGTACTTTTTTTTTTAATTCGATAAAAAAACGAAGTTTTGATTCACTTTTATTAATTTTTGGCCTTATTTAGCGAAAATGTTTGGGCAAAAAAAAGTTAGCTAAATCTTAGTTTTTTCTAAGGAATTTATAAATAAAATATAATGGACTTTCACTGTGTTAACAGAAATACCCTTAAAAATAAAAGTATTTATTTATTAAAATGCATTTTTTGCGTTTCAAAAAAGAGGGGAATATTTTTTAACACGTGGAGGCTGGGGGGAATTTTAAGGAGGGGTGGATGTGAGGGGCTCATAGCTTTTTGCTCCGCACCAGGGCCCCAGAGGGTTTAATCCGGACCTGATTATACTCCAATGAATATTTATTTCACTGTTCCAATGGTAGAAGGGGTGGGTCGTGTCTTCTAGACTTCTAGAGTATTTAAAAGACAGATTCAAGAAGTAAGAAGATCGACCTACAAGTGAAGAATAAGTTTACCTTAAAGTGAATGTTAGTCAAAAAATACTTGTAGGTCAAAAGAGCTGTAACTGTCGCCATTCTGCTATGGGCGGCCTCTGTATATTTGCCTCCATTTTTTCTTATCCTTGCATACATCTTTCCAATAATTAGGATCTAATAAAATATTAATATCCTAATTAGAGCGTCGCTGGTATGGTCGAGCGGATAGGGCGTTGGCACTTGAATAAGTGTAATTGAAACAGGCAAATCCCGTCGTGTCCTATCGACAATAAGCTCGACCCTGGTTCAACAGATGTCATCGTATACTTATAAATAAATAATTCAATAAAAAATGAAGTTTTAATTGATGATTTTAGTATAATATGATTCTGGCCAGCCAAAGCACAAAAATGTATACCATTTATATTTTCGAATATGTATGCTCTTTGCTGGGTTAAAAAATTTATATACTACCTTTACCAAAGACCGGTATAGCGACGACCCAGCATGCAGAGGGCTCTTGAGATGTGATACACACAAAAACAGCGCTCACAAAATATATTTTTTTTACACGCGTTTGCTTGTGAGCGCGAATTTATTGTGAATGTTACGTGGTATCTTTGCAACTTAGATTTCAAATAAATTACCTTGAAGCATTTGAGATTCATGACAGGAAAAACTCTGAAGGATATAGTAAGGAATGATTGGGTAAAGAAAGAATGTAAGCTGAAAGAGGATGTGAAAGATAAGGTACAAAAAAATTTAATGAGATGGTTTGGGCACGTGGAAATAATGAATGATTATAGACTGAAAAAATATACATGCAGATGAAATGTGAAAGGGAAAAGAGGTAAATGAACGACTGAAAAAATGGAATGACCAGCTTGAGGAGATTGTGAAAGAATGGGATTTACAAAGTGAGTGTAAAAGAAGGAGATGTAGGAAAAAGGTGATGGATATGAATGAATTAAAAGAGTGTGTAAGGATAGGAAGAAATGGAGACAGCTCTGCAGAGGCTCTGCCTGGAATGCAAGGAGACCATTTTTTTATTTAAAATCAAAATTATATTAACAAATGTGTTAGCGCCAAATCATACATGTCTGCTTGCGGGAATGCGTTTAATATGAATCTTAAATGATATATATATTTGCAGCTTAGATTTATATTTAGATTTAGAATGTGTTACGTTTTTCGTGGATCCTTTTTTTTATCATCATCTGTATTTTTGAGAAGTTAATTTGTAAGAGATGGAATTAATACTGGGGCATATTTTGAAAAAAAAGTATGATCAAGGACTCAACACTTGAGCAAGGAGTCCTGCAGATGTGGATAGTCCTCTATGCCAGCTATGTTCAAGCATCTGAAATCAATGCATACAACGTTGTTTCTACTGCTAGCGGAATGGAGAGTTGCAGTTAAAGTTGCCTACTTTAGATCGTATGCTATGCACGCTCCTGCTATTCTACTAATCTAATCTAATCTATTAAAAAATGATAACAAACTTTGTTTAGTTCTACTTTATTTATTTTTATTTAGTTACAAACAAAAATAACGAGTTGTGACCGGTTTCGGCCTCTTGGCCATCCTCAGAGAAACTGAAATCTTAAAATAATGGGAGACTATATAAAGCAAAATGAATATTATACACACAGTAGAATTAGGAGAAATATGAAAAATTATACAGAATAACTTTGTGAATTTATCAAGTTGTATACTAAGAACAGTATGGACAAAAACAAATAGTTAAGTGAAGAGTAGGAAATTTACTAAGAATAAATTTAAGTAAATTTAACCCTTAACAAGGAACAATACAAAATTATGAACAATTATAAAGTAACTTTATTTACCAATACTAGAAAATTGACAAGTGTAAGATAATGTTCTGAGAAATGAACCATTAAGAGGGTTAAACAAACAAGAAGGAATGAATGTTTTATGTAAATTTCCAAAGAGAGCTAAAGTGAGTGTACCAAATCAAATACAAAGAGAGAAAAAACAACAAAAAATCAATAAATCAATAAATCAATCCAAGTGTATCTGTCAGAAACAAATTAAATACAAATAATCAGAATAATCCATTAGTTTATTTACTCGAATTGAAGACAGGTAAAGTGTTGATCAATGGAGTGAATGGAGGGATTTGGTTATTTATAATGTTAACACCCAATTTTTTTGCTTTTAGAATTTCGATAGCTTCTAATCTATTTAGGGTATAGCCATTATTTGACAAATGCAGAAAAGCGGTGTCTTCACTGACAAAAGTGTGGTCATGTTCTAAACAATGGTTTGCCATTTCTGAGAAGATGGTTCTGTTTTTGAACGACAGTTTGTGTTCTCCAATTCTTTTCAGGAATGTCCTACCTGTCTTTCCAATATAGGATGCATCACAGTCTTTGCAATTAATTTTGTAGATAACAAATTAGATTTTAGAATATACAGGAAACCTACCCATACTGACACTACGATTCACGCTCTTTCCCAACACCCAATAAACCACAAACTTGCAGCTTTCCGTTCCATGATCCATCGAGCCATTTCCATCCCTATGACAGATTTTAATTTTAATAACGAAATTCTTATCATTAAGCAAATCGCAACAAATAATGGCTACGAAGTAGGGTTGATAGACAGACTCTTGGCTAGCAAACAGAGGAAACATGCTATCACTACTCATGTCTTCTCAAAATCAAATTATAAATTACTTATCAAAACTAAAACAGAAAACAAATTCCAATTTAATAAACCCTAGCCGCCAATATTACAGATCAACCGCCATTTCTTTCTGTCCTTACACACTTCTTTCATTTCCTCCAGAGTCATAACCTTCTTCATACAGGCTCTCCTTTTATTATGACTCTGGATATTCCATGCATTCGCAATTTCGGGAATTTGGTCTATCCATACCTTTCTCGGTCTTTCTCTACCACGACATCCATCTATTCTTGCAACATATACTTTCTTCGTCAGTCTTTCATCATTCACTACATTAAAAAAAAAATATTCGGTAGCATCGGGCTTATTTTTGGCACCGAAATGAGAAGCATTTATAAACGGATACAAATGATTATAAAATAGACCGTAGTTTGTGATTCGCACACTCGTAAGTAACGCGATATCGAATTCCGCACAATTTGCGGAGAGTTGTTGCAAAGTAAGGCCCACTCCCACCTCAGCCGCCACTAGGGAACGGGATTTCAGGACCCAAGTACACAACTTTACGTTCAAACCTTAACAAAATATGTATGGAAACTAACAAGCACACTAGAGGTGCTGTGTTAATTTCTATACATCTTCTGTAAATCGTTACAGTTTAGTTTACACATAGTGTTTTGTGCTTGTGGTATGAAATTTAAGGCAAACACCGTATCATGCCTTTATTTCACCGAAATATATCATCATATCCCGGTACATCGTACGACAACGACGAAACGATGTTAAAAGCACAGGTTCTCATCAGATCATCGAAGTTAAGCAACATTGGGCGCGGATGCTACCTGGATGGGTGACCGCTAGGTACACCACGTGTTGTTTGAATTTCTTGGACAGGTCCGTAGTCCAGTGGCAACACTTTGGACTCGTAAATGGAAGGTTGTGGATTCGAATCCCGGCGGAGCACAAAATATACCATTTATATTTCCAAATGTGCTCTTCGCTGGGTTGATATTGAATGAATAAACCTTTACCAAAGCACGGTCAGTGAAAGGTCCATCCAAGCTTACAACAACTGGGTCTTGCTTGAGAATTGGCGCTTTCTACAGTGACGACCAAGCTCGCAGAGGGCTCTTGAAGTGTGATACACACAAAAACAGCGCTCACCAAATAAATCATCCTAATATTATGATTATCACATGTGTGAGTCTTAAAGATAAAAAGGTCGAAATCTAGCATGTTTTCCAAAATAGAGATATTCTTCTTCTTTTTCCTCAGCCTTTTTAGTCCACTCCTGGACGTAGGCCTCCTCCAATCCTCTCCATTTCTGTCTATCAGCTGCTGTGTTCAGCTAATCTCTGCCTGCAGTTCCCTTGATGTTGTCCAGCCACCTCAGTTGGGGTCTATCCATTCTATTGACCGAAATTACATGTTTGATTAATTTGTTGAGTGTCATTGTGCATCAGGACCTCTACGAGCGAAACTGAAAAAGAATGAAAAAGAGGAGATATCCGGCCGGAGAGTTTCTCGGATCTTGGCAGAGCGGTGGTGAGTCCAATATTTGCTTTACCATCTGATGAAAGTTTCGACTTAAGCCTGGTACTCCCTCGCCTGAGAATTACAAATTGCGAGGTTAACCTCCCAAAGGAGAAAAAAAAATACAGTCCACTTTTTAATCCAACCCACATTCGCCCAACTAGCACCTTTTCTGACTTTATGATATATTTATGCTAAAATTCGTGTGGATGGCCCGCCTGAAGCAGTTTACAATTCCTGAAATTACTTACATTCCGGTACATTTGAGGCGCGTCATTTGCGCCGCGCCGTTAGCCGCGCTCTCGGGGTCTGACGCACGTACAACGTGACGCCGTAACCAATCTCTCCACAGCATTAGGCGGGAGCCTGTGACGTCACTCTCACATGACTTGTACCGACTCCGGGCGAGGTCCATACATCAAACAGTTGTGGATAAGTTTCCTATCTGTCGAACCCACCGAGGGACATGCTGTTCCGCGAGCCGTTAAAAACTACCTACGTACCATCGTGATTAGGCACTGGCAGCGAGACTACGAGACTTTTTCCCTCCTTACGATCCCGACTGGAGGCTGTATGGCTCCACCCGAACCACTACACCAGCCAGAATGCACGTGCGGCGGGGTCACGTAGGATGTGCGCCACATACTGTGGGACTGCCCGCCCAGACATTTCTTTATAGCGGTGAGCCCGGGCATAGGCCCAGTAGGTTACGCCGACTTCGTGTCCACTAGGGATAACTACTGAGCCTTCAGGTGCTTTTGCGCCTGCTACGTGGACCTGGACTGGATCTACTCCCAGTCAATTGAGGACGCCATCAGCACATTCTTTGTGATTGGCACAAAGTTGTGAAGAGCGCATCTTGACTGCATTGCATCGAGTCAGTAACTTCTGGTTTTTGCTATTTTTTCTAGTGGACAGGTAAAACTAGAATCACCGCTGGTTTGGGTCACGGCCATCGGGAAGGCCTTTTGCCACAATAAGTTATAGCATTGCATGAGCGTTCTGTGATGTAAGTGTACAAACGGAACGAGTATGAAGCTGGGTTTTTGCAATGTACCCGTAAAGGAGTGTCACACATATTTCCTGGTAACAAGAAGAGAGGCCCGTGGGAAGACAGGCTATCAAGGCCTGTGAGACAGCCTCATACATCTTCAAGATTGCCTGACGTGGGCCGGCATTTCAAGACTTGCTGTACCAAAGATGGGCAGTGAATCAGTAGGACGAGACTGGATGATCATAAGGAACATGATGGAGTCCATATTTAAGGATGCCAGCAACGAAATTCTGGTATGCTGCAAGTAGCTAGCGAAGAGTAGCTCTGATGACCGGACTGTGGTTTTCTTCTTTTTCAAGAGGTCCCAATGTGATTGGAGGATCATCCTGCCGATATCGGCATACGGGGGTCCAGGACTATTTCGGGACGGAACGAGCCTAAGAGAGGGGCAGTGTAACGAATGTATAGGTTCATGTCTGCGTGTTTTTGTGATTGTGTGCCTAAGCGTGTTCACTTGCTGTGTATGTGTGTGTGCAGACGTAAGTGTTTGACACTTTAAACTGTTGATACTTCTGGTACTCTCTGAAAATATCCATTCTAGAGGGGACTCGAACACGCGAAAATAGACTTTGGTCACATATAAATACAGGCTGCGGTTCTGTAGAGCTGCAGTGATCCATTAACGCCCAAGCCGTGAAACCGACGAAAGATCGATTTGTGGAAAATAAGTTCAACTACTTACAATTTAATTTAAAGTGAACCCGGAATGAATCAAAACAATATCGGATGATTCTGTTTTTACTTACCTTTCTTTTCTTGCTCAATCTTTGTAAAGGCATTTTCTGCCATTCATGCACGTATAGTAAGTAATACGAATATTACTGATATGTAAAAAACAAATACATATAAATGTTAGGTAGGTGTATTAGTTATAGCCGATGAGAGTTGGAGTAATTATTATGAGTACCTAGGAAATAGACATTCAATTATGTCCCTACTGGAAGCTTTATGTTTTGGAAGGTCCCAGCAAAATTGGCTTCTAGTAACTACTGTCTTTGGGAGTATAAAGGGCTGCAAGCGGCTAGCAAGAGTTAGTCTTGATGATGATGATGATGATGGATGATTTCTTTCCTGTGGCGCCATTTAATGGTCCAGGACCATCTCAAGGGCGCCATGGCTTCTCGAGAAAAGTAGTGTCTTCAGTTCCTTTCTGAAGGTGGTGGTAGGCTGGTTCTTGATTATGCTAGTGCTTGATACGACGCTTTGCTTTTGAACAAGAAAGACATTGTAAGTGAAGACCAACTGTGAAATAAATGTAAAGTGCTAAACCATAAATCCGAATTGTAAAAATAAATTGTTAAATAAATCTAAGTGTCAAATAAATATCCTTGAAATAAGACCAGTTTTTTTTTTTTAAATTTAAAGACTTTTCCTAAAAACACACCATTACGCAAAGTTGGAGGGAGCGTGTGGACGCGGCTTTCCTTCCCGCACAATATGACGATTTATTGAAAACTCACGAAAGCAATTTTTATGAAAAATTACCCTCCCACTAACATCACAAACAATACACAGGCTCTGCGGGAAACATGA
This sequence comes from Agapetus fuscipes, assembly GCA_951799405.1. Taxonomy (NCBI): domain Eukaryota; kingdom Metazoa; phylum Arthropoda; class Insecta; order Trichoptera; family Glossosomatidae; genus Agapetus; species Agapetus fuscipes. Next base: position 11,211,530 of record OX637354.1, read on the forward strand.
AACGAATTTCATCGAGCGACGCCTAACTGCGCTGAAACAAAGACAATAAATATGAGAGAGCGCCGCATGTGTTATTTTTTAAGTCAATCATCAATTTCCTTGACTTATAGGTAGGTTGGTGTGAGGCTGATTACCTATACTGCTAAAAATAAGAAAGAATATGTAAGACATCATTATTGTTTCAAATTTAATGTTCTTATTTTTGACGTACAAAAATATCATACTCGTACTTTGTATTTTGTTTTTGAGTTATAAAATAATATTGTAAAAAATACCGTTTTACCCCCCTGACTCCTGAAGGAGAAGGGTTGGAAATACAAATTTGTAGTATGTTTATCCTCTTATTAATATGTATATCGTATCATATTTGTTTACTTTATTCCCATTGCTCATACAACTTACTTCAAAAGACCATTTTTTTATATTTGACAAAAAAATGACCGCATTCAAAACGCTCCAGGTTTATATAAAACTAGATTATGTGTCGAGTAAATGTAAATCGCAATTTAATTAAAAGAACCCCAAGTCAAATCATACCAATATCTTTGCAACTTGGATTATAGACAGATAGTTTGATGGTTGATTTTGGAAGCGAAAGGATATTCATCAGAATTTTCAAAAGGATATCCGAATCAACAGTCTAGACTCTAGAACACCGTTATCCAAACTCCAGCGTGGCATGTCGCCCTGCTCTGGGCCCCTGTCTATCTATGTTACTCTCCTCTCTGTCTATCTACTCGCCTCTCTGTCTATCCACTCTCCTCCCGGCTTTGGTGCAGCTTTCATTTCCGGTGTCGAGATGGCGCCAGATACGCCGGAAGCGGTAGACAAGATGGCGTCGCCGGAGAAAATGGCGCCGCTTCCGGTGCTTGCATTTCTGCACAATGGCGTCACCAAACATCTATTTGTAAGTTTATTTTGCATCTCCTCTACAGTGTTGATGTTCTGACTGACAGCGTTACGCCTTTTTCACGCAGCACAATATTCCTTACCTTAAAGGTTGGTATGAGGCTTACCACCCTTCTTCTTCTTCCTCTTGTTGTAGACCTAGGATCTGTTTATTTCGGAACTCTCTCTTGTGATGCAGAAGACCAGCTGTTCTTCCATCTTTTGGGAAGGCGACCTAGGGCTGGAAGTCTCATCACCACGGTAATTCTTACCTACCGAATATCGGTTTTAATATTATGAAGGCTAATCAGCTGTTCACTTGCCGCCAATTTTGGATTGACAGGTCTTTATGCAAATATTACCGATATTCGGTAGGTAAGAATTACCGTGGGGATGAGACTTCCAGCCATGGTAGACGCTGGCCGCCTGGATTCCTGGATCCTGTGCCAAGATTCTGATTCACCCCTGTTTCAGGGATGGTCGGCAAGAGTTGCAGGGTGTATGTTCATTTGAGATTTGGGTTTTTATTACATTTTTAACAATCTGTTTGTGAAAATGCATACAATGTGAATCCTTAAATGTTACATATCTTTGCAACTTAGATTAGATTAGACACTAGCATTCATCGACCTCATTTCGCTGCCTTAGTTCTTGTTTACCGTATACGCCATTGAGAAAATTTTACATGAGCAATGTTTGCATTTGTACTGGACCAATGTGTCTTATAAAAACAAGAAATTTATTTAAAAAATATTTAAAAGAACTCTTACATTATCGAGTTTTACGGGTTTTCTTAGCTCAGATTGTGTAGAATTTGATTCATAAGATAACTGCATGAAAAAGTCATATTTGACAAGATTGGCGTATACGGTAAACAAGAACTGGGAGAGCGATTGTCTGTCTTTTTTTCGTTCGCAAGATATTTTTCCGAGTTTGAAGGCCAATGGACAATACGGGTCGTCAAACAATCAACACTTATGAAACAAACGAAAAAAAAGTGACGTCACTGTCAAAGCCGCCCTCATCGTTCATCCTCGTCAAGTTTTGTTTAAAAATGAAAAGGGGTCTGTGACGGGGGAGACACTGTTTTCAAAATTTTCTGGCGCTTGTGCCTGCGTCGACAAATGAATGCGTACAATTGTAAGAAACCGTTTTTTTTTGGGACCTCAAAATGTATTCATGTTATAACTTGTGATTTATGATTACTTGGGCCCTCAAATATTCCGTAAAAATGAGGTCAAATTAAAAAAAAAACATTTAAAAAAAATTATGAATGTATTGATTGCTTGTATTCCTTGACTGATAGATTGGTATGCGGCTGACCACCCATACTGTAAAAAATGGTTCACTTTGCCAATGTCACCCCTGTTTCAGGGAAGGTCGGCAAGATTCATTTGAGTTCATTTGAGATTGGGTTTTTTATATTGTAGATCCACATGTGGCATGTGTAAGCGCGAAATTATGCATGTCTGCTTGTGGGAATGCATTTAATATGAATCTCAAATGATACATATCTTTGCAGCTTAGATTTAGATTTAGATTTAGATGATAAGGAAGTCTGAATTTTTTTTTAATTTGAAACTTTTTTCTCGGCGAAAAAACGTCAGTCCTGTATGGGACTGCCGTGATCCTTAGCAATCGATAATAAAATACCTGTTAGCCTTTTTCCTATCAACCTGGGGTGGAAGGCTAATTATAAGGAAGTGCTCATGAAAAACTTCTCAACAACAGGATTTTCTCACTTTTTTTAATGTTTTCTCCCTTAAAAAAAAGGAAAAAAAGATGCAGTTATCTGAAAACCCACGTTAGCTTAATACGTCACTTATTCAGTTTACCTTTAAGGTATCGACATGTACCTACAACGCTGTGAAATAAAATGGCCAATAACTTAACACGTCACCTTACATTAAAAAATAATTAAAATCAAAATTTATGTGTTTTATTAATCACGTAAAAATAGATTAAAATTAAAATGGGATCAAGGTTGATCCAGTTTGATTACTGGTGATAAAAATACGCAACACTTAAATGAATTCAGCGTCTACTTACACGCATATTCAGAAACCACACTATGAGAAATTTAAAGGCTTAATGTGGCTGGTAAATACAGTCTTTTGACATGATACTTTTCTATATTTTGCTTTAATAACATACGGGGCTATTCTTATACATTTTAGTCGTCGGTTGAGCCAACGCTTTGACAAACTAATGGTGGCCGGTCTGGAAGTTTCATCACCACGGTCATTCTTACCTACCGAGTTTTGTAATGTTTGTATGAAAACAAATCAGCTGTTCATCTTGGATTGACAGGTTTTCATACAAATGCATCATTAGTTAGACTAAAATGTCTAAGAATAGCCCCGATAGGGTATATTTTACTGAAGCCATTGTTAAAACAGCATAGTGACAAAACAACACATGACATAACATCACCATGACAGAACAACAAATGACAAAACATCAGATGACATTACACCACAATGAAAATACATCACGTGACCAAACATTACATAACGCAAAACAGAAAATACTAGAAACGGCAAAAGGAACATGAGAAAAATGGAACACATGAATATATTTTGGATAAATTTTACAACTTATGCCGCCTGTACCTACAATGAGGAGGAGCAAAGGCATAGTTTACAATTATTGGAAAATGTTTGTGATGTTTTTTCATGTGCCGTTTATTAAGTGTTCTGTTTTAGGTATATGCTTGTTTCCGTCCTGTGGTGTTTTGTCCCAGTGTTGTTTTGTCATCGTGATGTTTTGTCAGGTAATGTGCTGATTTTGTGATATAATCTCATGTACTGTTCTGTCACGTGATGTTCTGTCATGTAATGTAAAGTCATGTGACGTTATGTCATGTGTAGTGTTGTCGCTGTACTGTTCTATCCTGTCACCTGTTTTGTTAAGCTGATAGTGTCTTAATCTAAATCTAAGTTGCAAAGACATGTATCATTTGAGATCCATCTTAAATGCATTCTCACAATCAGGCACAAATAAGTTTGCGCTAACACCGCATGTGGACCTACAATATAAAAATCCAATCTCAAATGAGGCCCTGCAACTCTTGCCGACCTTCACTGAAACAGGGGTGGCATTGGCAAAGTGAACCATCTTTTTACAGTATGGGTGGTCAGCCTCATACCAACTTATCTAGTATCTTCGTGTGAAACAAGTCTTAGATTTAATGAATGTGGTTATGTAAGAAATGATCATTTGGCCACAACATGGCTGGAAGTCTCATCACAACAGTAATTCTTACCTACCGAATATCGGTAATATTTGTATGAAGACCTCTAAATCCAAGATGGCCGCAAGTTAACAGCTGATTAGTCTTCATACAAATATTACCGATATTCGGTAGGTAAGAATTACCGTGGTGATGAGACTTCCAGCCCTGGTGTCCTCGCTGGTTGTAAATTTTCATGTTATCGTGATGCACATCTGAAGTTTTTGGACAGCACCGCGACAGCAAAGTATCCTACAGCAATTCCTGACACTGCTCCACACAACACATCCCACCAATGGTGCCTGTGGTCCGTGATCCTCGTGAAGGAGCAAGTCAAGGTCCAAGCTGTCACGCACAGCTGCAGAACAGGACACAAGAGACGAGGTCCCAAATTAGAGGCCCGCTGCTGCAGGTAACAAAACAGATAGAGCCCCATAAAGAAAGACATCGCAGAGTGGCCAGAGATGAAACTCTTACTCGCGTCATTCTTCTGCTCTTTCGTAGCCACTTCGTTTGTGCAATTAAAATTATGGATGTATTCTCCTGGCGTGCAGTTGAAACCTGCATCTGGTCGACACGTGTCCAAAAAATGTGGTCGTGGTTCTCCAATCAGCATCTTGAAGATGTCAGTTGTTGTGATGCTGAAGCAGAGTGCCAAGATGTATTCTCCGTACCACTTGAAACTCATCCTCAATGCAGCCTTGCATCTTTCATTTGTGAACACGAATGATTCAGGTTGGCACAACATGAACTCTATTGGTAGGATGACCATGAGAGGAATGAATAGTGTGACTCGAATCAGATTTGCCACTGTTATTGTGTCACCAGCATACTTGAACGACAGTTTAGGATCACCGCAGTAGAATCCTAGTTCGTGATGAGGTGTGAGGTTCATCTCTCCGAGTGTCATAAAGGTGAGGAGGACAATGATGATGATTCCGTTGAAGACGTAAGAGAGCCATTTGATGCTCAGTCGGACTCCTGATCTCCTATTTTCCGGTGGAGTAACCTGATTGATTGAGGCTGCGTTCTCCAAGCCACCTTCTTCCACCAGCATCTGTCGCGCACTTCCTGGATCTTCAGTGGTCTTGTTGGCCTGGTTCTGCGCCATGAGTGCCATCTGTGCTTCGCCATCCATGGGAAATGTTGATATTGCAAATTTCGACGACACAAATATTTCACGAGACTTCTCCCCGTATCGCAAATTAGAAACTAATGCAGTAATAACGCAAAACCACAAATAGGAATAGAAATTTTAATAACTTCCGTGGCACGAGTGGCATTGACAGCATAATATATGATTTAGATAAACCTTGCATGGGCCGTTAAATCAGTTTTATAGTCGAACATGTGCACTGAAAATTTACGCAGAAAGGATTCTTAATTTTCTTCCAGCTGGTATTTCAAATATTTCTAAATATCAAAAAAAAAAACTCTAATGAAGCTCAGTGGTAACACTGCGGACTCTTAATGGGAATATTGTGGGTTCGAATCCCGGCGGAGCACAAAAAATACACCATTTATTTTTTCAAATTTGCTCTTCGCTGGGTTGAAAAATTCGTAAACCTTTACCAATGACCGGTCACCAAAGGTCCATTCAGCCTTACAGCAACTGGGTCTTGCTTGAGTATTGGCGCTTTGTAGCGACGACCAAGCTCGTACACCTCTGCGGCACTACAACAAGTGTCATAGATCTCTAGAGTTTCTAGAATCTAGGGAGTTTCCCACACAGGATTTAAAAAAAAAAAAAAGTATGAAAGCATTCAAGAATTTTTACCTTTAACGAGATTAAATTTATTTAATTGTATTTCATTGTCCCTACTCAAGAAAAGACGATACATTTTTACAAATAAAGGTTGGTATGAGGCTGACCACCCATACTGTAAAAAATGGTTCACTTTGCCAATGTCACCCCTGTTTCAGGAAAGGTCGGCAAGAGTTGCAGGGCTTATGTTCATTTGTGATTGGGTTTTTTATATAGTAGGTCCACATGCGGCATGTGTGAGCGCGAAATTACGCGTGTCTGCTTATGGGAATGCATTTAATATGAATCTCAAATGATACATATCTTTGCAACTTAGATTTAGATTTAGATTTAGACTTGACATTGTATCTATTAATGCAGTGGTACTTAATCGATAGTCAGCATACCACAAGTGGTCGGTTAGGCTGCCCCATATCCTGATGAGAAAAATGGAACAAGTCGGCGAGGTCCTTTGTCGAAAGAGGTAAAGTAGCAGTGTGCTGATGTCTTCAAGGTGGAGACACAAAAACCGGTGAAAGGCTGGTCTTACCTTGGAAGCGTATACTTTTGATTGATAATAAATAACATCTGTTCCTTAGCTTATAGGTAAGTGTGCAGCTGACCACCCAAACTGTAAAAAATGGTTCATTTTGATTGTATCGCCCGTGTTTCAGGAAAGTTCGGCAAGAGTTGCAAGGTTTATGTTAATTTGAAATATGGATTTTTATGTTGCAAGTTCACATGTGGCATCTGTAAGCGTGAGCTTATTCGTGTCTACATGTGCGCATGCGTTTACGCATGAATCCTAAATGTAATCTATATATTTGCAACTTAGATTATAGATGATAAACAGACCATCTGTGTAATGCATACTGCGAAATATTTTACATTCTTACAGTAAGGTAACTTCAAAAATGTAAGAAATCTCGTAGAAAGTGCGATTGTGATCGTTCAATATCTACCAAATATCGGTAATATTTTTATGAAGACCTGTCAATCCAAGATGGCCACAAGTGAACAGCTGATTAGCCTTCATACAAATATTACCGATATTCGGTAGGTAAGAGTTACCGTCGTGATGAGACTTACAGCCCTGGTTTACAAGCCCCATAGTTACCTTGTTTCTTAGTTACGCCTAAACTACGATTAAGAAAAGAAATATAATAATTTCCCCTCCCTGTATTGTTTACCTGTACTCGTTTACTTCATGGTAATTAAACAGCTGACTATCTACACAAGGTATATCTAACCATCACGATTCAAGGCGGATATACTGATAGACATGTGAGCTCGTTGGTAAAGTGCTTGCATTCCATGCCGAGAGCAAGGGTTCGATCCCCACCGCGGGTGTCAGAAACGATTTCCTAAAAATAAATACCGGAACAGTTTACTCAGAAATGAGAACACGCCCCCTCGGGAGCTGGGGAGCTGACGTAAGGCCAGTCCCCTTACCCGTAAAAATAAATAGGCCACGAATGCGAACATGCGAAACCTTAGGGGACAACGCAGGCAAAAGGTTACGCTATATGTTTAGCTTAGTTGTGTTTTTGCGTTGCGTTTTACTTTTAAAAAAATCTCCATTTTGTATATTCCAAATCCATAATAAAATGATTTTAAAAAACCTCGTACCCTCATTTTTTTAAAACTTTCTTCTACCTAGAATACTCAAGCAAGATCCAGTTGCCGTAAGGCTGGATGGATCTTTGTTGACCGGTTTTTTTTTTAATAGAAATACTTTTTCGTGCTCTGCCGGGATTCGAATCACAAGTCCAAAATGTTAACCACAAGACTACAGGCCGGTCAAAGAGAGTAGAATTTCCTACCTATTGATGTACTTCACCCATCTCAGATAGCGATGATTGCTTGGGCACACCGAGCGATCACTTAGTTGGGTATTTTCTCATTAAAGTATCAGTTACCGCCGCGGGCTGTTGTTTGCCACCCCTGCTCACAGCGGTAATGGAAATCTTACATCCTGATCCTTCAGGGAGCAGGGTCATCACCCAACAAGATTTTTTTCCACTTCTAGAACAGTTATTTCATTGAATAGTTATTCACATGAAATTCCTTGACTTATAGATTGGTATGAGGCCTTTATTCAAAATCAGGACGCCAAGCCTGATTTTGAATAAAACCGGATTAAATTGGGAAGGTAACACAGATACTGGTAGATTATTCCATAAACGGGCAGTTTAGCAAAGGAATGAGTCATGAAAACGCCAAGTTCTCATAGTTTTGAGATTGACTGAAAAGGGTCGAATGACAGTCGTACTTTGAGTTTCCATTTCTGAAATGTGAGGGGAAGGGATTGCTTGTGAAAATCATTCGTAGGAATCCGGACGGGGGTGGGAATTCGGAATAAATGAAGAACACCGGAGACGACTACAACTCGCAAAAAATAAATTCGGTGTTTCACACCAAATATTCGTCAAAATTTACACACGCCGGCAACCCAGCCTTCTGGTAGGAGGTCAGTACAAAAGAGAAAGAGCTTACAAACAAAATGACAGAAGACACAAAAACGTCTTCTATTTCTATTTTATTTCGATAGCTATAAGAGCTATATTATTTTAGTTTGACAATCTGTCAATCTAAATTAAGACCAGTCATTATTAAAGTCATTGTGTAAATAAATAAAAAGATTAATTACAGAATTAATTTTGGTAATTTTGGCAACCCTGCGCACCACTCAGATGAAACAATTTCCTGTTACAATTGCCAGGGACTGGAGTGACCAGTAAATTAAAGGAAATGCTTTCATTCCGTGAGTCAACAATCAGTTAAGCCAATACTACGCCAACTGCGGATGGGGCTTTACACGGTTCCCGGAAACCAAGGGTTGCCTATCACTGATCTGTGTACCTATACATGAAGGTATGCCGTTTATAATTTGGACCTCAATCTTATTCTGTTTTTAGTGCTACTTCTATCGAAGATCGATAATCATTATTGCCGTATTAATCTTGCTTGCATCCTATTGGAAATCCATATGGGCGAAAAAAAATAATTAAAAACCAAGATCTGATCACTCTGCCACACCAGGAGGTCCTAGGGTTCAATCTTCGTAGAGAACTATGGACGACCTTAAATAGGGTCTGTTATGTTTAGATGGAAAGGTATCTCCAGTATGTACCTTCAGGATACTTACTTCCGGCTAGCTCTCATCAGCATCACTCTCAGGGCGTGGGGTTCCTTCTTTGGGTATTGCTTACTTGTATCTTGGGAAGGTTGTATAATTAAAAGATAAGTTTAACATGAACAAATAAGGGTTTATTTACTTTAGTAATATGGGGGAAAAAGGGGAAATAAGGGAATGGCTCGACCTGCATCTCGTCACTAAAATACTCCCTACTCCGTTGACTGGAGTTCCCAACTGAAGCGCCCCAGGCTAGCGGCGGCTCACGAGGCGGACGCCTCCACACGTTGGAGCCCCTGGGTGGGCGCTCCTATGCACTATGTCTCCTATGCCTTGACTAATAGGTAATATTTTACTTTGCCAATTCCCCCCCTTTTCCAGGGAAGGTCGCCAAAAGATGCAAGTTTTATGTTCAATTGGGGCTTGGATTTTAATTTGTAAGTACACATTCAGCATTTGTAAGCGCGAACTAATGCGTGTTTATTTGTGTGCATGCATTTGATATGAGCTTTGAATGTTAATATACATTTACAACTTAGATTATAGATTATTATAGAGAGAGCAAGGCCGTTGCATCTCCTTGCTCCACAGATGAGGATTAGCTCCATCTCCAGGGTGTGACTGTGGGGCGGAGAACCAGACTGTCCGGCACATAGTGGAGGAGTGCCTCATCAGAAAACACTTTAACGAACTGAAAGACCTCCATGAAGCCACGCCTGGAGCAGGGAAGTGGATGGAGGGCTTGGGTCTTCGCCTCTGACGCGGCCAAATGGCCCCAAGAAATTTGTTGCGCTTGCCGGCCATACGAAAAATAAAGTAATAAGTATTTATGAGTATCTAAATGAAAAAAGTGTCTTAGCTGCGATGCACAATCAACTTCTACCCGCATCGCCCCCAAAAGTGCGTAGAACTCATTTATTTTTACAGAAATGGGGAGCGGCCTTACTCCAGCCACTTGCAGCTGAAGTTGGGGTTTTCCAGCTGCCGAAAAAGCTGGTTCTCATTTCTTGTGAAGACTGAGTACACCGGTGGCTCCCAACATGGAGGAGAAATTACTAAGGGGGCGATTTGGGGGTGATGGAGCCATAGGGGGCTCAATAGTTCCCTGAAACCTGTGTCCGTGGATTTATCTATTTACACATACAGGGGCGATGAGCAAAACAAGCTTGCCGGTATTTTTTATTTTGGGTTTGAAATAAGCACCGAACCCGGAAATCATTTCTGACACCCTCGGCGGAGATTGAATCCTAGCTCTCAGGCATGGAACGCAAGCGATTCTATCAACTGAGCTATCGGAATCAAGTTCATTTTTTTTTGCATTCTCATTTAATAACAATAATAATATTAGGATTATTTATTTGGTGAGGCTGTTTTGGTGGGAATCACACCTGGACTTATAGGTTGGTATGAGGCTGACCATATTGTAAAAAGATGGTTCACTTTTCCAATGTCACCCCTTTTTCAGGGAAGGTCGGCAAGAGTTGCAGGGCTTATGTGCATTTCAGATTGGATTTTTATATTGTAGGTCCACATGATGTGTGAGCGCGAAATTATGCGTGTCTGCTTGTGGGAATGCATTTAATACGAATCTCAAATGATACATTTCTTTGCGACTTAGATTTAGATTAGATTTAGACACCTCAAGAGCCCTCTGCGAGCTTGGGCGTTGCCAATTCTCAAGCAAGACCCAGTTGGTGTGAGGCTGAATGGACCTTTGGAAAGCGGTCTCTGGTAAAGGTATATGAATTTTTCAATCCAGCTAAGACGTTTACTTTTAAACTTGCCGACTGTTTTTCAGTGCTGTTGGTCACACTGGCCGGAAGTTCAGCATGTACCTACATTGGCTGGTGACGTAAAGAATTATGTTTGTATTGAAATCAGGAAGACCTGCTGACCTCTCATGCAAACGACGTCACAGGCAAAGCAAATCCCTGCCGGCCTGTGGCGCAAACAATTAATTCATTCAACAACAGAAAATTAACTCGGTTACAAAATTTTACAAAGAAAATTTGCTATGACTGAATGGACAAGGCGGTGGCACTTTTACTGTCGTGTTTGAAATAAAACGGTGTCGGTTCGTATCCCATCAGTACCCTTAGTACTAGTTGCAAAACTTGAGTAATGTAAAGTTTACGGCAATTATTAAAGAGTGATTTCCCCCAAAATCTGCGGTTTTTGTTTGTTTGAACTTGATTTTCTTCATCACTGTAAGTCTTTCGCTAAGGCCATAAAGTGTGAGAAACAAAAACGGCAGATTTTGGGGGAAATCACTCTTTAATATTTTCCGTAAACTTTACTCTTCTCAAGTTTTGCAACTCGTACTAAGGGTACAGGGGTGGAAACCTCGACGACTGTCGATAGATCTTACCGTATCTGTTTGTAAGATAAGACGGAAAAAACTGATGGCGTATCAACAGATGATACATTTTATAAGAAACAACGAGCTGCTGCAACAATCAGCTGTTCAAGCATCGCCATGTTTTATTCATGTTTTATGTAAGAGCTGACCGATCTATGAACCTTGAGTTAACATGAGGACTTTTCACACCTCAATAACTTGTTTCTTGACTTATAGGTTGGTAGGCTTATGTTCATTTGAGATTGGGTTTTTATATTGTAGGTCCACATGCGGCATGTGTTAGCGCGAAATTATACATATCTGCTTGTGGGAATGCATTTAGTATAAATCTTAAATGATATATATCTTTGCAGCTTAGATTAGATTAGATTAGATTAGATGCGGCTGACCACCCATATCGTAAAAAATGGTTCACTTTACCAATGTCACCCCTGTTTCAGGGAAGGACGGTAAGAGTTGCAAGGCTTATGTTCATTTGAGATTGGGTTTTAACGTTGTAGGTCCACATGCGGCATGTGTTAGCGCGAAATTATACATGTCTGCTTGTGGGAATGCATTTAATATAAATCTTAAATTATATATATATACTTGCAGCTTAGATTAGATTAGATTAGATTAGATTAGAATATCCATCTGTGAGCTTGGTAGTTTTTATACAAGGCACTAATTAATAATACAAGCAAGGCCCAGTAAGGCGTAAGGCTGGATCTACCTTTGGTGGCCGGCCTTTGGCAAAGCAGATTAAATTTTCTACACAGCAATAAGCACATTTCGAAGAATTTTTTTTTTTCTTGTCTTAACGTGTAAAATTAATTTGAAATGCAAGTTCACAAACAGACATGTGTAAGTTTGCAATTACACACGCTGAATGTGAACTTGTTAAAAATAAAAAACTAGATCTAAATTTAACACACACTCTGCAACATTTACCGCCTTTCCCTAAATCGGGGCTGGAAAAAGAAGGGTAAGTAATGAAAAAAACTTTCACAGGCATGGATTGGAAGCATCGAAAATATTAATAAAAATAAAAAAATATTTTTTTGTACAATAAAGTCTTTTTTTTTACTACACCGGTCGATAGCTCAGTTGGCAGAGTGATTGCATTCCATGCTGAGAGCTCGAGTTAGAATCTCACCGAGGATGTCAGAAATGATTTCCCGTTTCGGTGTCTATTTCAAAACCTAAAATAAAATAACGGAAAGGTTTAATTAGCCCTCACAAGAAATGAGTTCCAGCCCCCTCGGGAGCTGGGAAACTCCTCCTTTAACTGAAGAGGTTGGCGTAAGGCCGGCCCCCTTACCTGTAAAAATAAATAGGTTCCACTCACCACCTGCAAAACCCTTCGGAGATAACGCGGCAAGAAGTTACACTTTTAACGTAGGTTAGTTTTTTTTTTGCGTTAGTCAGGCATAGGAATCATAAATTTCAGTAGTTTCAGAATTTAGTTTGATAAAAATAAACCTGTAATTTAGTCAGATAGAACCAAAAACGGCATTGTGGATTTTGTTCTAACTTTTTTTTTTTTTTTGGCATCTCACCCTGAAGGATATTACAGCCGTGGATTTATTTGTTAGTTGCAGGAATGTTTAAGAATTAATTTTTAACAAATTTGTGTTAATTTTAAATTTTTATACAATTTGGAATATAGAAAACGGAAATTAATATTTTTATGGTTCCATCATCTTATTTTTTATCCTGAATGTCCGCTTTTGTTTCTACATATACGACTCAATTGACAAATTTTATTTTGACGTTTGTTTGCTTGCAATCCGGCCCGATCTTCATTAGCATACTGTTTCCTTATGTTTATAAAAGGCGCGCTATTCTGCTAAACTGACAGTGCCTCCGTCCATTCGCGAGTCACTCATTCTATCTTTATAAAGTCACTTATTCTGTCACTCATTTGATTATCACTCAACCATCATCAAGAACCAAGTCAAGTTTGGCACTCAGAACTCTGTGTGAAGTCAAGTTTGGCACTCAGAACTCTGTGTGAAGTCAAGTTTGGCACTCAGAACTCTGTGTGATCAAGAACGAACCAACAAAACATGTAAGTGCAAAATTAAACAATATACATTTCATCGGCATTGAATCTGAGCCTTAAATGTTAGTATATCTTGGCAACTTAGATTATAGAAGCGATAGGTAAAAAATATAATTTGTAAAGCCATTACAGGAGCATTAATAAAATAACAAAGGATTTTGCACAAATTTGAGTCCTGAACTTTTTTCCCGGCTGGCAAACAACACTCCTGTTTGGGCTTTAATTCTTGGCAACCATTAACAAAATATTTGTGTCAATTCAAGTACAGGCCTCTTTGTTATGTTATTAGATAAAATTACAATTGTAATTATTTTGTAGAAGCCCTAGAAAAAAAATACAATTGTAATGTTGGGAAAAATTGAGGAACGTCTACTTCCTTATGTCTCCAAACCAGGGCTGGAAGTCTCATCACCACGGTAATTCTTACCTACCGAATATTGATAGTATTTGTATGAAGACTAATCAGCTGTTCACTTGCGGCCATCTTGGATTGACAGGTCTTTATACAAATATTACCGGTATTCGGTAGGTAGTGATGTGACTTCCAGCCCTGGTTTGGAGACATAAGGAAGTAGACGTTCTTCAATTTTTCCCAACATTACAATTGTATTTTTTTTAGGGCTTCTACAAAATAATTACAATTGTTATTTTATCTAATAACATAACAAAGAGGCCTGCACTTGAATTGACATAGATAAAATTGTGACGTCACACGGCCGGATTGTTAGGGAAAAGGCAAAAAAATATTTTGTTATTGGTTGCCAAGAATTAAAGCCCATACAGGAGTGTTGTTTGCCCGCCTGGAAAAAAGTTCAGAACTCAAATTTGTTCAAAATCCTTTGTCATTTTATTAAAATCCTCCTGTTATGGCCTTACAAATTATACTTTTTACTTACCGCTCCTATGATCTAAGTTACCTTGATATAGGACTGACATTTAAGGATCAGATTCAATGGATATTTACAGACATACACGCGTAAGTTCGCTCTAACACATGCTGTATGCGCACTTACAAAAAAAAAATCACTTGAACATAAACCTTACAACTCCTGCCGCCCTTCTCTGAAACCGGGGTGGCACTGGCAAAAGTGAACCATGTTTTGACAGTAGTATGGGGTAAGCCTCATACCAACATTTAAGTCAAGGAACTTTCATAATCCAAGTACAATTATATTGTTATCCAATATCACCCCCACTTCAACTGAAGTGCTTGGCGTAAGGACGGCCCCCTTACGCGTAAAAATAAATAGGTTCCACTCGCCACATGCGAAATCCTTCGGGGATTTCGCGGCAAGAAGTTACACTATATGCGTAGCTTAGTTTCGTTTTATTACAATGAGGTCCGAACATTCAAAATATCCCTCATCTATGTAACGTCACCATAGTAAATTCCTGATAATCTCAAGATTTTTTTTGTTGTAAAATATCACGACGAAATACACATTTATAGTTATATTCATTTTAGAGAATATTTATGGTTTTGAAGTTTCTATGCCAAATTACTTTTTAAACTGAATTTCTTGCATATTTTAATTTACTCGGATAATATGTCAAACATAAATCAGTCGTTGGAATAATTAGAAAAAAACATTGTTATTTAACCCAAGTAAAATTATATAATCTTTGAATTATTTTGCATATTCATCAATTTAGCAAGTGTGTTCTCTTACTTCGCATTAAAACGACGTACTTACAACATGCAATAAGTTCGTTTAGGATTAAACCTCCAAAAGATGTGACAGATGAAAAACCATTGTATCATTTGGAAATTTGGAAGGAATTCGGCCAAATCATGAGGTTAATTTTCGCGACCAATTCAATATTCCGACCTCATTGTATAGAATCAAAGGCAGAAAGCTAGGATATTTTTGGCATTGACATTATAATTATGTGTCACCAATCACCACTCATTTGTAAAAACAAACAAACATTGAGCCTTTGTAATTCTTACTGGTGATTCTATAACTGTAACCTGTCGCCATTCCGCTAGGGGTGGCCAGAGTCTCTGAAGAGCTGCCTCCATTTTTTCCTATCCTTACACACCTCTTTCAATTCATTCATATCCATCTCCTTTTTCATGCATTTTCTTCTTTTACGCTCGCCTTGTAGATCCCGTTCTTTCACAATCTCCACAATCTGCTCACTCCATACTTTTCTCGGTCGTCCCTTACCTCTTTTTCCTTTCACACTACCTCATTATACATACTTTGTCAGTCTATCATAATTCTTTCTTTCCACATGCCCAAACCATCTCAACACATTCTTTTGTACCTTAACTTTCACATCCTCTTTCAAATTACATTCTTTCTTTACCCATTCATTTCTAACTCTACCCCTCAGAGTTTTTCCTGTCATGCTTCTCAAATGCTTCATTATAATTTAATTACAATTGTAATAAAAGCCATAAAAATTTGTAATTTGTAAATGCAGCTAAAAATTATATGATTTTAATTGTGTTTTTATTTAATATCATTACAATTATAATTCTTACTTGTGCTTTTATAATTGTAGTACAACTGTATGAAGACTTAAAAATTGTAATTTGTAACTGTGGCTTGGAAGGGTTTAATTTTGTTTGTATTATTACCTAATATCATTAAAATTGTAATTCTTACTGGTGCTTTTACAATTAGATCACACTTGAAAAAATTGCAATATGTATCTGCAGTGGTATAATTTAAATTGCATTTTTACCTAATTTTATTACAATTGTAATTCTTACTGGCGCGGCGCTTCGACATAAAAAAGAATTACAATTTTATTTTTGTAATCGCTGATGGTTTATAACGGCATTAGGTACAATATTGTCCCTTACAGCATACTTGTTGTTCATTACATATTGTAATTTTTACTATTACTGTCTACCACTACAAGAAGTCAAAGGTCTCCACCTCACCTTAATACACAATGACTTGAATTTTAATTGTTTGTAACAAACGGTCATTAATTATAACAAAAATCTATAATCCAAGTTGCAAAGATATACTGACATTTTAGGTTTTTATAATACAATCCATGCCATTTCCTTGACTTATAGGTTGGTATGAGGCTGACCACACATACTGTAAAAAATGGTTCACTTCGCCAATATTGCCCCTGTTTCAGGGAAGGACAACAATAGTTGCAGGGTTTGTGTTCATTTGAGATTTGGGCTTTAATTTTTAAGTACACATGCAACTTACAATTAGTGTCTCTTTGTGGGCATGCCTTCATTAGGAATTTTAAGTGTTAATATTTCTATGTAACTTTATATTATATCTTATTATTATCGATTGACTGGTCCGTAGTGCAGTAGGCTCGTAAATGGAAAATTGTGAGTTCGAATCCCGGCGGAGCACAAAAATATACAATTTATATTTTCAATATGCTCTAAATTTATAAACCTTTACCAAAGACCGGTTATCAAAGGTCCATCTAGTCTTACAGCAACTGGGTCTTGCTTCAGAATTGGCGCTTTGTAGCGACGACCAAGCACCTACAAGATCCGGTCAATAGCTCAGTTGTTAGATTGCTTGCATTCCATGCCGAAAGCAAGGGTTCAATTCCCACCAAGGGTGTCAGAAATGATTTCCCGTTTCGGTGTCTATTTCAAACCCAAAATAAATACCGGCAAGGTGTAGGTACTCAGCGTTCGCAAGAAATGAGAACCAGCCTCCCGGAAGTTAAGAAACCCCCACTTCATCTGAAAATGGTTGGTGTGAGGCCGGCTCCCTTACTCGTACAAATAAATAGGTCCCGAATCGCCACATGCGATCCCTTCAGGGATAACGCAGACAAGAGGTTATACTATATGTGTAGCTTAGTTTCGTTGCGTTTTGAAGCTCATAAATGTTTCCACCAAATTAATTCCCAAATCCCATTTTACATTCTTTGTAGGTCAAACATATACTTTTATACTGTCCCTCTTTGACCAAATTTTTATTTTACAAAAAAACACGCTTTGTACACAACCTTTGGCCCTAGTCTTGCAATATTATTGAAATGAGTTTGCCCTTACATACTTTAGGATCAAAAAAGTTAATTCCCCGCCTCGCATATGAAAACCGTTCCCCTGAATAGCTATAAAATATTTAGAATTATTCAAGCCTATTGTTTTGTGTTTTTACTGTGGAAACAATGACACAAATGCTTTATTATAACAAAGTATAATTAATTTAAAAAAAACGCTAAGCGTGGGCAAGAATATTTTAAACCCTCTTATTGTATTAAAAACTTTCGTTCATAAAAAAAAATACTTCCGTACTTTTTCATTTTGCTTTTGAGTTTTACGGCCTAATTTATAAATCATCTGTTTGAAGATATTGAGTTCGATTCCCAGCGAAGCACAAAAATAAAACATATAAGTTTACTCAAAAACTCTTTTCGATTGTTGGAAAAAATTATCCTTCTTTACCAAAGGCTAGTCATTCAATTAACCCCTGCAACTGCTACTAATGCCGACCTTCCCTGACACAGTGGTGACATTGGCAAAGTACACAGTTTTTACTGTATCGGTGCTCAGCTTCATACCAACCTATAAGCCAAGCAAATGAGTCTTGTTTTAGAATTGGCGCATTCTCTAGCATAACCAAGCTCGTATGGGGGGCTCTTGAGGTGTGATTCACACAAAACAGCGTTCAACAAATAAATCAGCTTGGCGCGAGGTATGACTATGGGAAAAAAAAATTAAAAAGGAAAAGTAATTTTATGGACAAGATGTTCGTGATTTTCATGAACAAAATAAACTTTTGAAAATTGCGTACCTACCCCCACCCCCGTCGAATTTTCCAAAAAAAACCTAGAAAGGGAGGCGCGAAAAAAAAATCTGTTTTGGGGAGGCATGGTAGTATAAAGTATGGAAACCATTGTTGTAAGATGAACATGAACGAACGATAAACGACTACGAATATCTCTTGCAACAAAATTGAAAAACATTTATTTATTTCTCCTCGCCGCGGAAAATTTCTTACAAACTTTGCAAAGAATTCGGTATATATTGGGAGGACTTAGCTCATGTTCCCCTTTGTTTACAGCATGGCTCCCAATCCAGATCCTGTCGAAGTGCCGTCCGGTCACCGGCTGTCCCATCCCAAACCTGGAGACGAGGTCTGCATCACAGGAGCAGCAGGCTACTTCCCCGATTCCGACAATGTCATGGAACTCAGGGAGAACCTCTTCAACAAGGTCAGAAAACAAACTTTTTTTATTCAAAGATGACTTTCAAATGATGTTGGCTTCATAATCGCATTCTACACAATCTGAGCTAAGAAAAACGCGTAAAACATGATAGAGTGAGAGTTGTTTTTGGTATTTTCAAAATTAATTTCCAGCATTCATAGCACACATTGTTCCAGTACACATACAAACATTGTTCATGTGAAATAACCTCTGATGGACATAATACTGTTACGAACTATGAAATCAAAGTACCTACGCGCACCTATACATGTACCATGTGTGGGTAGAGCAATCTGGGAGTAGTTCATGATGGTGGCATAGAACAGCGTTTTGGTGTGAGCGAGAAATCGAATAATGATCTGGAATATGCGAGAAAGATCTCTTTTGTACCTATATATAGGGACTGCAATGGTGCGGAGAGCGATTAGTCATAAGCAGAGATTATCAATTGTTGTAGATTGTGAACCAAACCGTGTAAAACAAATTTTGTGCAAATAAATAAATGCAGTTTAATTATAAGAGAACTCCAGTAAAATCATAACAATACAAACAAGCACTAAGGGGACAAACTATTCTTGAAAAATTTGTCGAAAATAATCTGAAGCAATCCTGCAGGAGCAGTACCCTGAGTACGAGTTGCAAAACTTGAGTAAAGTAAAGTTTACGGAAAGTATTAAAGAGTGATTTCCCCCAAAATCTGCCGTTTTTGTTTGATTAAACATGATTTTCTTCATCACTGTCACTCTTTTCTTAAGACCATATAGTGTAAGAAAAAAACGGCAGATTTTGGGGAAAATCTCTCTTTAATACTTTCCGTAAACTTTACTTTACTCAAGCTTTGCAACTCGTACTAAGGGTACTGGCCCCAAAAGCCTGAGCAAAGTCCTGTCTTTTGTATACACTTTACTAAAAACTTAGAAAGTAGTAGCAGATTTCCTTTTACATCAATGTGTTTTATCCCACCAGGTGGATCTGATCTCCGAGGACGATCGTCGCTGGAAGCTCACGCACCCTGAGATCCCGCAGCGCACGGGCAAGATCAACCACGTCAACAAGTTCGATGCCTCGTTCTTCGGCGTCCACTTCAAGCAGGCGCACACCATGGACCCCATGTGCAGGATGCTGCTGGAGAAGGCATACGAAGCCGTCATCGATGCCGGTAAAGCTAATCCCATTGTCAGTTAAGTTGCATTTCCTGCCTCTTGCATGGCCGGCCCTGGGCTGGAAGTCTCATTACCTACCAAATATCGGTAATATTTGTATGAAGACTAATCAGTTGTTCAGTTGTGGCCACATTTTCGATTGACAGGTCTATACAATATTACTGCTATTCGGTTAGTAAAAATTACCGTGGTGATGATATTCCTTAACTTATAGGTTGGTATGAGGCTGACCACCCATACTGTAAGAAATGGTTCACTTTGCCAATGTCACCCCTATTTCAGGGAAGGTCGGCAAGAGTTGCTTATGTTCATTTGAGATTGGGTTTTTTATATTGTAGGTCCACATGCGGCATATTATACATATCTGCTGGTGGGAAGTGTTTAATATGATTCTTAAATGATATATATCTTTGCAGCTTAGATGAGATTTCTAGCCTTGTGCTGTAGAATACCCTACGGGGCTGTCCATATATTACGTCATTCACATTAAGGGGGGGGGGGGGGGGAATCTGGTCTGCGGATGATGGCAAATGATGTACGAGTACCAAAAGTAACGTCGCTCTTGTAAATACCAATTTCTACAAAATATACCAAATATTATGTAAGTAATATAACATTATTAATTATTAAGCTCATCTATTATTACAGCAAGAGGGGGAGGGGGGGTCATAAGATAATGACTATAGGATGATTGTAAGGGGGGGGGGGGGTCCGGAAATCGGCCAAAATCGATGACGTAATTTATGGGCGGCCCCTACTCCGTGAGCTTAGAGCCGTTAAGAGTGCAAGTGCGTTTAGGTCGGGATTGAAAACATGTTTGATTCGGAGATGTTACAGTTAAATAGTGCCCTTGCAGTGGTTTATCACTAAACGGCATTATTCTATCTATTGTCTGTATATTTTACCCGATTTCTCAAATGAAAAGATTCTCATTTGTGTTAAATGTTTGTACTTGGAATCTTCCTATTCTTGTGCTAGAAAAGATTGTCCCTATCCCTTCGTTGCTAAGGCAAACCGGCAGAGTCTGTTTCTTGTCTGTTGCCCCACCTGTTATTATCCTCAGCACTCAATCTGAACTTGCCCCTCGATGATGATGATGAGTTGATGATTTTTTTACAGCGATTTTTCATGATGTAGTCACTCCAAGTCACTCTTATATCATTTATCCAAAATCGTCTTCTTGCTCTTCCTAATGCCACAATATTACAGATTTTCTTCAAATTCAACATTCTTTTCTCACGAAGTTTTTCTGCCCGTGAAACAAAAACGGTTCTCTTTTACAAAAGTTATATAGGCTCCGTAACTTGGAAATCCTTTGGTGACCATATAGGAAGAGCCTACAACTTCAAGGAAGAAAGGCTAAATGTAACTAGTAGCTAAAACCTGCCAGATGATCTAGTAAAAAAAGTCTAGACAATATTTAGAGGCAGTGAATATGTAATAGCTGTTTTTCTAGACCAAAAATGGTAACCACAATGTACAACATCTAATCTAATTAACAATTTTATGTTTTCCAGGTATAAACCCTCGTCAGCTGCGAGGAACCAAAACTGGAGTCTTCATCGGTGCCTGCTTCTCCGAATCAGAGAAGACCTGGTTCTACGAGAAGATGCAGGTCAACGGGTTCGGCATAACAGGGTGAGCTTTGTCATGTACATATCTGCGAGCAGTTACTTTTACTTTACTTTCTTCGGCTCAGAAGCCTTGAAGGCTCAGGGCCTCCTGCACCACAATCCTCCAGAACTCTCTGCCTTGTGCTGCTTTCCTTCATGGTCCTCTAACTAACAGAACTTCAGCTTCGGCTTCGACGTTGTCTGCCCATGGCATCCTGGGAAGTCCGAGTGGTCTAACGCCGGAGGAGTCCTTTGCAAGTGCTACATGTCCGGCCCACTGGAGTCTTCTCGATTTCATTACAGACACAATTTTTGGGTCTAGAAACATGGACCTCCACTCAACCTGCCACCTTCAGATAAAGGTCCGCAGGCGAGTGGTTACTGATGAATGAAAAATAATAACGTGCAAATCTAATCTAAGTTGCAAAGATATATTACATTTTAAATTCATATTAAATGCATTCCCACAAGCAGACACGTATAAGTTTGCACTTAAAAATTCCACATGTGGACTTACAATATAAAAACCCAATGTAAAATTAACTGAAGCCCTGCAACTCTTGCCGACCTTCCCTGAAAAAGGGGCGACATTGACAAAGTGAACCTCATCGACATCTTAAAAGACTTCCTTTCCTTTTTAACTATAGACAAATCAACAGTTGGCGATAAATCTTTCCCATCATTTGCTTCATGCTGATCATTTTAATTCAGGTGCTCCCGTGCCATGTTGGCCAACCGCATCTCCTACTGGCTGGGCTGCACTGGTCCCTCCTACACCGTGGACAGCGCCTGCTCCAGCTCCCTGTACGCCTTGGAGCACGCCTACAGGGCCATCAGAGACGGACACTGTGACGCTGCCATCGTGGGCGGGTCCAACTTGTGTCTGCATCCATACGTGTCCCTGCAGTTCTCCAGGTAACCACTTACCAAACTATTTTCTCTTCGATGACACTTGAACGCTCATTTCAAAATTCTATTATACTGTTACAATTCTATTTAATTAAAATGCCAGATTTTTTAATAATTTATTTTTCACAATTTACAATATTTATTTTAACACTTGAGAGTCACTAGATATATGTATGTGATGCTTAGCAAAGTGCTTTCTTGCGACTGCTTGATGTCCTACTATTTTGACCTCTTACATAGTAAAACGGAGAGATCTTTCTCCCGATTACGAGACTATTCCACCACCAGAACATTTACGCACACACAATCACTAAAATGTCATTCCAAGGCACGAATACTCCTAGATGTTTCTGTATTACGTGCTTCAGTATATGTAATCATTTTGACGTGCGCACGTACTCCAAGTTCGTAACAATATTATTTTTGTGCTCAGCCTAGAATCGAACTTCTGATTACGAGTCCGTAGCTATAGGCTACACCGACTTCGTGTCCACAGGGGATAACTATCGAGCCCTCAGGCGCTTTTGCGCCTCCTACGTGAACCCTGGACTGGATTTCCTCCCAGTCGATAGAGGACGTCATCAGCACATCCTTTGTTTCTATTTGGACATCGTCCTTTTTAATCTCTTTCGACAACCAATACGAGCTCTGTCAATTCATCATTTTTGATTTCCAATCCTTTGAAATGCTTTGCTACCTTTGTTACTCTCTTCTTACAATCGCTTGAACAATTGGATAACACAATCACTTGTTCCTCCAGGCTTGGAGTATTGTCACCGGAAGGACGTTGCCGCAGCTTCGACAAGCACGCCTCAGGATATGTCCGCGCTGAAGCCATCGCCGTGGTGTTCCTGCAGAAGAGCCGGGACGCCCGCAGGGTGTACGGCCAGGTGCTCCACGCCAAGACCAACTGTGACGGCTACAAGGAGCAGGGCATCACGTACCCGGCGGGCAACGTGCAGAAGATGCTGCTCAGGGAGTTCTACGATGAGTGCAAGGTCAACCCGGCAGAGCTGGAGTTTGTGGAAGCCCACGGAACAGGTAACTAACATTCCACTTTCAAGCGAGTTGGCTCATCGAAGGCCTTCTGCCACTCGCATCTCACATAAATTTTGCATGCGAGTCCTGTGACACATCCCCGGATGGGATGGATATACAGGGCGTGGGTCAGTGGAGGGGAGACTGACCCTGAGAGAAGGTGTTGTCGGTTCATCCAGTTCATTCATAATATTAATACACGTAGAGCACCTGTTTATTATTACTATTTGTGATAGTCCAGTCGATAGTTCAGTGCTTGCATTTGGGGTGTTATTGATATGAAGTTTCGGATATGGATAAGGATATTGCAATTACATTAAATAATAATAATAATAATTGGACAATTTGTATACAGCGCCGTTTAGTGGCACTAGCCACCCCAAGGGCGCTTAACATTATTTCGGTTACAGATATGGATATTAAATTATTTTGAATATCCGCTTGTTTCGGATAGTTTCGGTTGCGGGTATCAGATTTTTAAGGAATTCTTTTTTAAACTGCGTTTTTCACTCTGCGTAGCACGTGTTTTAGTACCTGTGGTTTTCAGTTTTTACCTACTTGGTTGTTGAAAGTCGACGGGGGAAAACGAAAACTTGTCAAAAAAATGTTTCATTTAGATTCTAACATTAACCGAAACTTTTATTTCGATTTCAGTTACGGATACGAATATTTTTTTTATTTCGGATATCCGATAGTTTCGCATACGGATAAGGATATCCATAACATCCCTGCTTGCATTCCATGCCGAGAGCTCGGGTTCTAATGCCATAGATCAGAAAAATGATTTTCCGTTTCGGTGTTTATTTCAAAAACCCAAAATAAAATACCGGCAAGGTTTACTCAGCCTTTACGAGAAATGAGAACCAGGAGCTGGGAAAACCAACTCCTTGTCTTCCCTATATATTGCCTTTCAGTATCAGTCGGAGGAGGTAGTACTGTTCTCCGCGTAGTACAGAATAAGATGGAGAAGCATTTTCTGAGGTACCGACTAATCTCATCTAATCTAATCTAAGTTGCAAAGATATCTAACATTAGGGATTCACAATATATGCATTTTCACACACTTTTCATTTCAAACACGTATAAGTTTACGCTTAAACAATAAACATGCCGCATGTGGACTTACAATATAAAAACCCAAATCTCAAATGAACATGCACCCTGCAACTCTTGCCGACCTTCCCTGGAACAGGGCATTGGCAACGTGAACAATTTTCTACAGCATGAGTGGTCAGCCGCATACCAACCTATAAGTCAACGAACATCACACACAAAAAATCACATTTTAAAAATAGACAAATAATATTATGTATAAACATCAAAACAAATACAAAACACAAAACTCTAATTTAAAAAAAACCCTTAGCCCTAACCGCCAACATTTCAGATCACCCGCCATTTCTTTCTGTCCTTATATACTTCTTTCATTTCATACAAAGTCATAACCTTCTTCATACAAGCTCTCCTTTTATTGTGACTCTGGATATCCCATTCATTCGCTATTTCAGGAATTTGGTCCATCCATACCTTTATATGTCTTCCTCTACCACGACATCCATCTATTCTTGCAACATATACTTTCTTCGTCAGTCTTTTCTCATTCATTCTCTCCATATTTGGAAACCATCTTGACAAACTATTTTTAATACCTAACTCTAGTGAAATGATCACTAGATACACAACAAGACAAGACGGGAGTGGAATTAGGGATCCTCTGTCGTATTGACCTTGCAGTAATTTATACTAGTGTGGAGCCGCATGACAAGCTGTTGAGCCTTTGTTAGCTTCCCGGAGCAATTGTACATGTAAAGGGTTCATCATAATAATGTAAACTATGTTTCTGATAAACTAAATACCTGCCTAATTTATTCTGACGTTTGCCTGGCTCGTCCTGACGATGACAGTACAACTGCAAGTGGATGTTTACTTGCCGAAAACGTTTAACCACAGACAAGAGACAAATTTGAATCTGAAGCGGGTATTTTCATTGTAAAAAGTACTCACCTAGAATTACGCTAAAAAAACAAACGTTAAATTCTCAATTCTACATAAATACCCGTGTAAAATGCAATATAACACAAACAGAATTCAAAAGACTTAGTCGAAAAAACAGACATTATATTTTCCATTCTACTAA
Source organism: Agapetus fuscipes (assembly GCA_951799405.1). NCBI lineage: Eukaryota > Metazoa > Arthropoda > Insecta > Trichoptera > Glossosomatidae > Agapetus > Agapetus fuscipes. Next base: position 11,236,950 of record OX637354.1, read on the forward strand.
AAAGTCCGTTTTTAGTAAGTTTAAGTAAAAGTGTGTATTTCAAGATTTACTAACGTAGAGGTTACCTTGGAACCTATCTATAATAATCTACAATCTAAGATGCAAAGATATATTTACATGTAAAATTCGTATTAAATGCTCTCCTAGGTGCGGTGCATGCCAACTATGAAAATAGTAAGGCATGTGTTCGTATTGATGGTGAGTATAGTGAGTGGTTTGAAGTTTATAAGGGTGTGAGGCAAGGATGTGTGATGAGTCCATGGCTATTTAACATAGTCATGGACAAGTGTGTCAGAGATGCTCGACTTAATGATTGTGGATTGACGATAGGAGAGAGCAAAGTGAGTGTTTTACTGTATGCAGATGATGCAGTTCTTGTTTCTGATTCAGCAGTAGAATTGCAAACAATGCTCTCTAGATTGAATGAAGCTTTGTTAGGTAACCATCTGAAGTTGAATGCAAGTAAGACGAAAGTATTGATTTTTGAAAGAGATGATGAAAGTATGAATTATGAATTTAAAATTAATGGAATGAATGTTGATGTCGTAAATGAGTTTGTATACCTGGGAAGTATGTTTGAAAAAGATGGAAGAATGACCGGTGAATTTGAAAGAAGAGTAATGAAGGGCAGGTGTGTACTGGGTGCCACAGCTTGTATCGCCAAAAATCAAAACATATCTAAAAATGCTCGATTGGCGGTACGCAGTGGCATACTTTTACCCACCTTGATGTATGGAAGCGAGGCCTGGACGGTGAATGAAAGTGAAATTAGTAAAGTCCATACTGTTGAAATGGTCTTTCTAAGAAGTATGATTGGGAAAAAACGGAGTGACAGGGTGAGGAATGATTTTGTAAGAGAAGAATGTGGTGCAAGAGAAAGTGTGAAAGTGAAGATTAAAAGAAGTTTGTTAAGATGGTTTGGGCATATGGAGAGAATGAATGAGGAAAGACTGACGAAGAAAGTATATGTTGGTAGAATAGATGGATGTCGTGGTAGAGGAAGACCGAGAAAGGTATGGATGGACCAAATATCCGAAATTGGGAATGAATGGAATATCCAGAGTCATAATAAAAGAAGAGCTTGTATGAAGAAGGTTATGACTCTGGAGGAAATGAAAGAAGTATGTAAGGATAGAAAGAAATGGCTGTTGATCTGTGATGTTGGCGGCTGGGGTTTGTTAAAGTAAAATTGGTTTTGTGATTTAGTTTTTTATGTCAATGTATATATTGTTATTTTATTGATTTTAAAAATGTAATTTGTCATGTATGTTCCTTGACTTATAGGTTGTTATGCGGCTGACCACCCATACTGTAAAAAAATTGGTTCACTTTGCCAATGTCACCCCTGTTTCAGGGAAGGACGGCAAGAGTTGCAAGGCTTATGTTCATTTGAGATTGGGTTTTTATATTGTAGGTCCACATGCGGCATGTGTTAGCGCGAAATTATACATATCTGCTTGTGGGAATGCATTTAATATAAATCTTAAATGATATATATCTTTGCAGCTTAGATTAGATTAGATTAGAAATGCATGCTCACAAACAGACACGTGTAAGTTTGCGCTTACAAATGCTGCATGTGTACTAACAAATAAAAATCCAAACCTGAATTGAACATATACCTTGCAACTTTTGCCGACGTTCCCTGAAACAGAGGTGACATTGGCAGAGTGAACCATTAATTTACAAAATACACATCTAGAACTTATCTGTTATTTTATAATTATTATTTAATTTATAGTTACTCATATCAATTTGGTTGTATTGATTAAATTTGTAATAATCTTGTTCCTTGACTTATAGGTTGGTACGCGGCTGACCACCCATGCTGTACAAATGGTTCACTTTGCCAATGTCCCCCCTGTCTCAGAGAAGGACGGCATGAGTTGCAGGGTATATGTCCATTTGAGATTTGGTTTTTATGTTGTAGGTTCACATGCGGCATGTGGAAGCGCGAACTTGTACGTGTCTGGTTGTGAAAATGCATGTAATGTGAATCTCCGATGTAACATATCTTTGCAACTTAGATTAGATTAGATTAGATTGGTAGATTGTTTAAAAAGTTCAGCATGTTGGTTTTCCACGTCCGTTGTTTGTTATAAATACTGTCTAAGTTACCGCTTAAGCTACTGGCTAAGCTACAGTCTAAGCTACTGTCTTAGCTACTGTCTAAGCTACTGTCTAAGCTACAGTCTAAGCTACTGTCTTAGCTACAGTCTAAGCTACTGTCTTAGCTACAGTCTAAGCTACTGTCTTAGCTACAGTCTAAGCTACTGTCTTAGCTACAGTCTATGTAAGTTACTGTCTTAGCTACTGTCGCTGTCTCTGTCTGAAAGAACTGCGAACTGTCGGTACACAGGTTAACGTCGTTACCGACGGGCTTCTTGTTTATTCTGTAACAGATGTCAAGCAACAATTTGATCCGGGAATGTGTTTGCATGCGATTAGTGTCGCTATTGCCTTCATTATCTCCCAACTGCCGCCATATCTAACAGCCCATAATGAGAAAGTTAAACATTACTCACTAGCACCATATGTACTGAATAAATAATTACTTAGGATGGTTTATAAGCCGGTTTTGTGTGCATCATACTGTAAAAAAAATGGTTCATTTTGCCAATGTCACCCCTGTTACAAGGAAGGGCGGCAAGAGTCGCAGGGCTTATGTTAATTTGAGATTGAGTCTGTCTACAATATATTGTAGGTTCACATGCGGCATGTTTATAGGTGTCTGCTTGTGGGAATGCATTTAATATAAATCCTTAATGTAATATACAACAAGCCGCTGGAGGATGTTACAACCAACCATGAGCTTGATTTTCAACTCCCGAAACAAGTCCCTAATGCTTTTTTGTATATGCTAAGAATTTCTTACAATTTAACCCTTTAACTGCAAGTGACACGCATAGGCGTCAAGTGTAAACTTGCACACAGTGCGGCTGTCAATTATAGACGTCATCCAACTTTGAACTTATCCCTGACATATTTGTTCAAGACTTTAAAAGTCTGCAAGTGGAAATATGTGCTAAACCCTTGTGATTTTTGTTTTTGAATAACTAATACATGTTACTGTTTACATAGTTTTAAGTGTCGTCAATCAATGAAAGTAGGAAATCAATACATGTTTTTTTTAAATGTACTTAAAAAAAGTATTCCTTTATAGACAGAATATTCAGCAGCGAAAAGGTTAGAACAATCTCATTGAAAGGTAATCTTTGAATTAAAAAGTAGATAAGCCAAACAATGACCGGGGGGAGGATAACAGTTATCGCTCCCCTAGTTCTTCTTTACCGTACGCCAATCTTGTTAAATATGACTTTTTCATGCAGTTGTCTTATATATCAAATTCTACACAATCTGAGCTAAGAAAAACCGTAAAACTCGATAATGTGAGAGTTCTTTTAAATATTTTTTAAATACTTTTTTTGTTTTTATAAGACACATTGGTCCAGTACACATGCAAACATTGCTTATGTAAAATTTTCTCAATGACGTATACGGTAAACAAGAACTAAGGCAGCGAGTATAAAGCAGAGTTGAGATTATGATGACGTTGATATCCTCACACTGGGAGTCCCTGCAACCGTAATGATCGACGTGTGTGGTTGGCACTGCCTGGAGGAGGTATTCAAGGGCTGCAAACACATCCGATGTGGCATATTAATGAGCCACTTGTGCCCACAGCACCCTCGGCCAGAACAGGGAAAGGCCTTCTGGCCTGTAGCAATCTACCAAGGCCTCCTGGCTAATTGACTACAAGAACAATACTCCAGAGGCGTATTCTGAAGAAAGAAAACGGCTGTGAATCTCCTTCGAAAATAACTTGTGTGTAATGCATTAGCTTTTATATCATCTTTTTCTAGTGTCGTGTCCCCGACGTTCCCGACGTCGACTATCACTTGCAAAATATATCTACAAACATTTTAAATATGAGAGAAATAAAACGCAACTAAGCTATAAATATTGTGTAACTTCTTGTCGCGTTATCTCCGAAGTGGTCGGATGTGACGAGTTGAACCTATTCATTTTTACAGGTAAAAGGGCCGGCCTTACGCCAACCGCTTCAGTTGAAGTGTGGGTTTTCCCAGCTTCCAAGAGGGCTGGTACTCATTTCTTGTGAAGGTTTAGTCAACCTTGCCGGTATTTTATTTTGGGGTTTTAAATAAACACTGAAACGAGAAATCATTTTTGACACCCTCGGTGGGATTCGAATCCGAGCTCACGGCATAGAATGCAACCACTCTACCAACTGAGCTATAAACAGGTCAAATCCTATCTCGTACATCGTGACGGTTCATAGTTTTTACTTCAAGGGTCCATGATTCACACCGCAAATCAAAAACATGTCTGAAAACTAAATGACACTCAAGGTAGGTACACATATGGGGCTGTCCATATATTACGTCATTCGCATTAAGGGGGGGGGGGAGTCTGGTCTGCGGATGATGGCAAATGATGTACGAGTACCAAAAGTGACGTCGTTCTTGTAAATACCAATTTCTACAAAATATACAAAATTTTATATAAGTAATATAGCATTATTAATTATAAAGCTCATCCATTATTACAGCAAGAGGGGGGGGGGGGGTCATTAGATAATGACTATAGGATAATTGTAAGGGGGGGGGGGGGGGTTCGAAAATCGGCCAAAATCGATGACGTAATTTATGGACGGCCCCCATGGTGTAACTTCTGCCGCGTTATCCCCGACAGGTTTCGCTTTTGGCGAGTGTAACCTATAATATGCCTTAGTGCTGTCGTATTTTTTTATTTTTTATTTACATAAACGAAATAAGATTTACGCAATGTTTTATACCCGAGACACAGGTATCTTCTGATAACAAGTCCAGTTTGATAACGTCTTGTTTACGATCTTTCGTAGATTGTTACGCCACTGGGCGCACATTCGTCACTTCCCTCGTACGCTGCGGCACAGTTTATCAAACCGACTTGCGTCTGACAGCCAAATTAATCCGATATTCTAATTCCCAGGCCAGGCCGGTGCGTCTGCTGAACGCTACGCAACCCTCTACGGGTAGGGCCTACGATACATCGTAGGCCGTAGAACCAGTACACAAGAAGGCGCTCCTAACGCGCAACGCAACTAAGCTACACGTACAGTTTAGTTTCTTAAAGCGTCATCCCCGAACGGTTTGGCATGTGACAATTGGAACATATTTATTTTTACAGGTAAAGGGACCGCTTCAGTTGAAGTGGTTACTCAATACCGACGGGGCTGGTACACATTTCTTGTGAAGGCTAAGTAAACCTTGCCTGTATTTTAATTTCGGGCCGATACGAAAAAAGCATTTTTGACACCTTCGGTGGGGTTTGAACCAAAGCTCTCGGCATGGAATGCAAGCACTCTACCAACCGAGCTATCGACCGGACAGTTGTAGGAAAATTATTCTTAAGTATTTTTTTATGATAACAGAGAAAATTACGTTTAATCAGAAAATATTGTTACGAACTATGAAATCAAAGTACCTACGCGCACCTATACATGTACGATAGTGTGGGTAGAACAATCTGAGAGTATTCCATGATGGTGGTAGTATATAGAACGGCGCGGCGTTCTGGTGTGAGGGAGAAATCGAAGAATGGTCTAGAATATGCAAGAAAAATCTCTTTTTTACCTTTATATAGGGACTGCAATGGTGCGGAGAGCACTTAGTCGCTCCAAGCATTTTTCCGTGAAGACCAATAAATAGAGATTACCAATGGTTGTAAATTGTGAACCAAACCGTGTTAAACAAATACTGTTAAAATAATTGATAAATAAGTCGCAGTTTAATCAAAAAGAACCCCAGTAAAATCATAGCCATATCATCTTGGGACCGGCCACTGTCACAGTCACACGCTTGTTGTTAATCCCAGTGACGTCATTGGTAACGCCCGACTAGCCTCTGCTTCTGTCGCATTTAAATTCCACCGAGGAAGTGGCGAACAATCAATAGGATTAAGTGAACGGATTCAATAATCCTCGGTCTAGTGTTGTTAGCGGGAGGGTGGGTGAAGGAGGAGGAGTAAGCCATGGGGGAGGGGGATGAATGAAGGCAGAATTTGGCAACCTGCTTGGGAGGGAATTGATGGGGGCCTTTGTGAAACCTTACTGGAAGGAGCGCCTAGAAAGGGTGCAAGATTGCCCCTATAAAATCAGTGGAATATTTGTACATTTTTCTAAAATTAAGAAATTCTGTCACGTGAAATGTGAAATGAAGACCGGTCGATAGCTCAGGTGGTAGAGTGCTTGCATTCCATGCCGAAAGCTCGGGTTCGAATCCCACCGAGGGTGTCAGAAATGATTTCCCGTTTCGGTGTTTATTTCAAACCCCAAAATAAAATACCGGCAAGGTTTACTCAGCCTTCACAAGAAATGAGTACCAGCACTCTCGGGAGCTGGGAAACCTCCACTCCAACTGAAGTGGTTGGCGTAAGGCCGGCCCCCTTACCTGTAAAAATAAATAGGTTCAACTCGCCACATGCGACCCCTTCGGGGATAACGCGGCAAGAAGTTACACTATAATATGTGTAGCTTAGTTGCGTTTTTTTTTTTTTGCGAAATCAATTGAAAATTAACTCCTGTATTGACTGAACAAAAATGTGGAATGTCGACTTCTTTTACTAAAATCAATAAAATATTGTCTTGGAGATTGTATCCTAAAATGAGGAAGAGGTCGCCTCATTAAATGAATGATAAATCAACTTCTTTCATGAGATGATTGGATTTATGATAGAGATAAGCCTTAAAATTTTAAAATGAATGGGTTATAGTCTATTTACGGTGAAACAGTGGCAAAGCGTGCCATACAAGCCGGTTCCCATCGGCTTCCCTTTTAAAATGATGTAACAAAGTAGTTAAAAAATCTAGGCACAAAGTAAAAAAATACATTTAAAACCAAAGAAACAATACGTATTTTTTCCCCATTGAAACCATGCAGTCTACTTTATTATCATTTCTGCCTCATTTTAAACGGGAAAGCGATGGAAACCGGCTTGTTTGGCACCCTTCGCCACTGCGGTGAAATGAAAAAAAGATGGTGGGGATCTCCTTCAAGGAGTAGAGATCAGATAGGTGGCATTTGCCCCTGAAGTTCGAAGATTTTTGTCTCTGCTATAATTAAAGAAAATTTATGAATTTTCCAAGAACGAATGAGGGCATAGCTCCTACTCTTGAAAGTAGCTAATAATTGGTTTTACTACTCCCATTTGGTAATTTACTAATTACAAAACGGCTAACGCAATCACAATGACATACATTTCTACACCCGTTGCGTAATGTTACATTACGCAACGGGTGTAGAAATGTTACATTACGCAACGGGTAACCGTGTTGAAATGAAAATGTGCGCATGCGCATTGTCAGAATTGGAACCATTTTTTAATTTCAAATGTCAACCTTGTATAGGGGTATGAAGACCTGTCAATCCAAGATGGCCGCAAGCCATCAGCTGATTAGGCTTCATACAATATTACTGATATTCGGTAGGTAGGAATTACCGTGGTGATGAGACTTCCAGCCCTGTTCTGATGAAAATAAATATATTTTATGTGTAGAGTCAAATAAAAATTGTTAATAGTGCTAAAATTTATCCAATTTATTTATCGGAATGCTCCAAAGAAAGCTTTCATTTTTTCAAAGGAAAATAAAAGGCTTGAAAGGAAAACAATACAAAAATTTTCACCGCAAAAAATAAACAAACTCAAAAAGTTACTTGGTTAATAGGTGGGTATGAGGTTGATCACCTATGCTGTACAAACTTGGTTCACGTGCCAATACAACTGCAGGGCATAATATGTTTATTTGAGTTTTGGATTTGAATGTTTAAGCTTATATGCAGGATGTAAAAGCGCGACCTTATATGTGTCGGCTTGTGGGCATGAATTCAATATGAAACCTAAATATAATTTATCTTTACAACTTAGGTTAGATTCGATAATCGAAGAATCGAAGAATCGATTCGGAATGATAAATCACACGTTTTGACAAATGTAAGGTTTTAATTACTTCAAATGGACGAGTACATTATAATGACTATTATTCACTATTTTGTTAATTCTTTCATGATCGTAGAAAAAGTGTTGTATGCCACTACACGAAATTAGCCTTTGTAACACTCGTGCTTTCTATTGTGCCATTCGGCTGCGCCTCATGGCACAAACTAGCACTCGTGTTACAAAGACTATCATTACTAGGCAGTGGCATAAATAACTATTTCGGAAATATGAAACAGATTGTGCCACTCTGCTGAAGTTGACCTTGTAAAGTAATAAAAGTACGGGCAGATTGGATTTCTGAAATCGGTTAGTGATTTTAAGATCTCTCAAAATAAATAGGAACTGGTTGGCCTTTCCCTAAACAAGTGGAAAATTCCTCCAAAATGAGGGGCAGATTGGCCCCCTGAAATGAGTGGGAGCTCTTCCTCCCCCTATCCTGTAATGAACGGGAGATTGCCCCCCCTAATGAATGGGAGACTGAGGGGGAGGAAGACAGAATTAGGCGCACAGCCTCATACACTTACTTCCCATTCACCAGGCCGCGCTGATTTGCCAAAATACAATCGTGGAGTCCATTACTTATTGAAAGATTTCTACTTAAAATTATTATGATTTTACTTGGGTTTTTTTTAAATAAAACTACAAACCATTAATAAAACTACAATACTAGGTCGAAAACGCGTTTGTAATTTATTTAAAGATTTTTATCTTTTTAAATATATTTGAGTGAAAATAAACAGTGTTTTCTTTGAATTCCTTCAAAAAAATTGTAAACTAAACTACAAATTATTTATTTAACAGGATTTATTTTGCACTCTATAAGGTTACAGAGTACTTCTTTATCTTATCGACTTTGCGTCACAATGCTTCAATCGACTCTGGCCCTCCGCACCATTGCGGCTCTTATTTATACCGTTCATATGGACGTTTCTCGTGTATTACAGTTTCTTCTATAGTGGATTGTTCTACACGCACACCAACTAGCGTGCTTACGCCCACGTACGAATACTCCTATAATAGATCATACTAGAGCCAGATTGTTCAACGCACACTAGCGTGCTTCGGTACATGTACACACAAACTCATAGTAGATTACACTAGAGGCAAACACACACATACCAGCAAACTACGTGCATGTACACACAAACTCATAGTTCGTAACAATATCATACAGGGTTATTCCCAACACGTTTGATCCGTAACTGATCAATAGATCATCGTTTTTTCGTATTGAAAGTTTGTGTTAGGTGGTAGTTGATCCATGGATCCATGGGTGTGCGAATAATACCGCATGATTTATATTCCTCATAAAATTGACGATGTTTTTCACGAAACTCTGATAAACAAACGTAACATTTAGTGAATTAGCCCCGCAGACCAACAACTAGTCACCAACCCGTCTGGCGGAAGCGGGGACTTCTTGCCAGCCCCTTCCAAGGACATATCGAAATATCGAATTTAGAAATAACTAAACAGATCAGTTGATTCCAAGAATGAAGATTGGAAAAGGTTTACGTCTTGGGGTGGACTAGAATAGGCTAAGGAAAAATCAGAAGTTACCTAATAGCTGTTGTCATAATGTGTTCCCGTCTTTACTGGCCATATACTCGTATATACATGTCTATACACCACTAATAATTCATAAACGTATCACGCTAATAATATTCTCCATAGATCTCTCCACAGTTGTGCACACACCCCTCCCTGCCCTGCTACCCTTCCCGCTCTTCATTTTAGGTTTCCTAATTAATTAGAGTAAGTAATTTCAGTTAATGAGCCCATATTGATCGCGTGGAGTACCATTACAACGGCAGTTCAGATGAATCAGTAGTCCACAGTTCATACACGTAGATGTCTGGATCATTCTTCCCTCAACCTCTCCTTGAAAGATAAGTTGGAGTGACCGTATTTTTCACCATCATGATGCGCCCCAGATACGCGCTTTTTCCTTTAGCTGGTTGGCTCTAGAACTCATCCATCAGAGGACATCTTCCTTGGTGAACTCATCATGCCATGAGCTCCACAACTTCGTATTCTTCCTCTTCAGCCTTTCTCAGTCTACGTAGACCAGTGGGCGTAGGCCTCCTCTAATCCTCTCCATTCCTGTCTATCGGCTGCTGTGTTCAGCCATCTTCTGCCTGCAGATCTCTTGATGTCGTCCAGCCACCTCAGTTGGGGTCTCCCCGCTCCCCGCTTGGACATCCCGGGTCGCCACCGAACGATACTTTTCGGCCACCTGTCATGGTCCTGCCTTGCGACGTGACTAGCTCATTACCACTTTAAGCAGGCCACTCGCTGTATGACATCAGTGACACCAGTGCGTCTACGGATCTCCTGGCTTAGAACCCTGTCTATGAGACTGATTCTCAGCATCTACCTTTCAATGGCTCTTCCGCACGTCCTCAATCTGTTGGCGCTATACTGAGTGAGCCCTTTTGTTTCCAAACCATAGGTGTCATTAAGGATGTATCCCAGATTTCCGTAAGCTGCCCATCTCAGTCCTATCCTTCTGGTAATTTCAGTTGCTTGAGCTCCACAACATTACACAGTGCACTCTCATTTCAAAACGTTTTCCCTGGTTAATTTGTAATGCAGGGACTTGAATGACTTTCTTGTTATTTATTCAACTATGTCAAGTCGAGTATTAAAACACACATTTGAAATCCATCTGTTTCAGGCCACTTGAAACCTCGTGTGATAGAATCAATCCATTTATTTGAAATGTGAGTTGTCTGGAACAGACCTACACAAGACAGAGAACTGGGAGACGTCAGAATATAGAAGCGGCCATTACAGTAGATAACATGTTCAAAATCAAACATAGCGTCTCACCAAAAACGTGCGTAATCTAAGACAGCACCTCAAGTGAGCGTTCAAGTTTATATTCATGTTTGTTAAAACGCTAAAGTTTAGTTAAAACTATTTGAAGTTGAGGCACAGACAGGACCGCTCTAGGGGTATTACAATGCGGGCAACGCCTCTAGGAACGGACGCTTTGTACCGCAGATACAAGCTGAGATGTGACGTGGACTTAATTGAAATACTATTTGATGTGTATAGAGTAGATAAATCTGTTTAATTGGATGCTTGGATACATATTAAGATTAGAGAACCAACTACGAGACACCAATATACATAGTTACTCCTACGTAATTAAAGAAAGACTAACGATAAATAAGCACATGCTAGTTCCACTTTTTTTGGTAAACAATGTTTATTTATTTTTCATGAAATGTTTCAGCGGAAATTTTGTAGAAGTCCATTTTTCAAATTTTGTACATGAAAACAAACACTTTTTTATTCTACTGGTATTTTTCTTTGTTGATTGAACAAATTATGAACTTTCACCGATTTGACCTCTTGGCCATTTTTATTAACTTATGGTAAGAATTTAAGAGTTTTTAACTACTCCTGAGGGAGAAGGCTACCGTTTTTACTTTCTTGCGGATCTGAATGGCCAAAAAAAAAGTATTGTTTGTGGTGCATTGTCATTAATACGAATGAATCAGAAGTTAACACCGAGGTAGAAACCCAAATTTGATGATCTACATTCTAGAAGTATCAAATCGTACTCCTAGCTTCAAACGCAAGCACCTTAAGGGGGCGCTCTCATGTTGCACCGCGCCGAAAGCTGTCAAAGTTGCGACCCGTTTCCCCCCATCCCCCTTTCGCCTCAGACTGTATGGATTTAGCCCCACAAAATATGCTCGACTTGCTATTGCCGTTGGTAGAATTTTTTTTACATACGACTTTTGTGGAACTCCCATCACGCAAAAAAAAAAAAACGCAACTAAGCTACACATATACAGTTACACAACTTCTTGCCTGTGTTATCCCCGAAGGGGTCACATGTGGCCATTCGGGACCTATTTATTTTTACAGGTAAGGGGACCGGCCTTACACCAACAACTTTTAGTTGAAGTGGGGTTTCCCAACTCCCGGGGGAGCTGGTTCTCATTTTTTGTGAAGGCTGAGTAAACCTTGAGATCGAGCCCTTGCTTTCGGCATGGAATGAAAGCATTCTGCCAATTAAGCTATCGACCTTTTTACGAGCATGATCGTTGTCGCTACAAAGCGCCAATTCTCAAGCTAGAGCCAGTTGCTGTAAGGCTGGATGGACCTTTAGTGACCGGTCAGCGGTTATTGGTAAAGGTTTATGAATTTCTCAACCCAGCGAAGAGCAAATTTGAAAATATAAATGGTACCTACTTATATTTTTTGTGCTCCGCCGGGAATCGAACCCACAACCTTCTTATTCAGAGTTCGAAGTGTTACCACTGATCTACGGACCGGCCACGATAGTCATTATTTTGTGTGACCCTTTACTTTAATTCGAAGTAAATTTAATCAAAGTAAGCTCTTTTTCACATGCCCATTTGGTTTTTATGTTGAGGCATGTGCAAGTGCGAACTTGTACGTGTCTGGTTGTGAGAATGCATGTAATGTGAAATATATCTTTTCAACTTAGATTAGATTAGATTAAAACGCAAATAAGCTACATATATAGTGTAACTTCTTGCCGCGTTATCCCCGAAGGGGTCGCATGTGGCGAGTTGAACCTATTTATTTTTACAGGTAAGGGGGCCGGCCTTACGCCAACCACTTCAGTTGAAGTGGGGGTTTCTCGGCTCCCGAGGGGGCTGGTACTCATTTCTTGTGAAGGCTGAGTAAACCTTGCCGGTATTTTTATTATGGGGTTTGAAATAAACACCGAAATAGGAAATCATTTCTGACACCCTCCTCGGTGGGATTCGAACCCGAGCTCACGGGGTAGAATGCGAGCACTCTACCAACTGAGCTATTGACCGGAAAAAAATACAGTTACACAGTGCCAACCAAATAAAAACCAGAAAACAAAAAAAAAGCAATCTGCAAGTAACTATAAACACAAGTCATTATGTCAACAAAATGAGTCCTAAGGTAGACAGGGTTTTCTAGGAATCAGCTTAACTTGTCGGACTAATGTATTGTTAATTTCTTTGTTGGTAATTCAAAAGACTCTACCTGAAGTCTATTATAGATGAGTCGTATAGAATCAAAGGCGGCAATCTAAAAATAAATAAATTGACATGAAGGGTCGTGGGTTCGAATCCCCACGGAGTGCAAAGGAATATAATTTATATTATTTAAAACAAACCGGTCCGTAGTCCAATGATAACACTTCGGACTCTGAATGGAAGGTTGTGGGTTCGAATGCCAGCGGAGCACAAAAAATATAGCGTTTGGCCAAATTTTAACAATTGATTTAATTTTTTTAATTTGTCGTGTATATTCCTTAACTTATAGGTTGGTATGCGGCTGACCACCCATGCTGTAAAAATTGTTCACTTTGCCAATGTCACCCCTGTTTCAGGGAAGGACGGCAAGAGTTGCAGGGCTTATGTTCATTTGAGATTGGGTTTTTATATTGTAGGTCAACATGCGGCATGTGTTAGCGCGAAATTATACATGTCTGCTTGTGGGAATGCATTTAATATAAATCTTAAATGATATATTATATCTTTGCAGTTTAGATTAGATTAGGAAGCCCCCACTTCAACTGCAGTGGTTGGTGTGAGGCCGGCTCCTTTACCCGTAAAAATAAATAGGTCCCGAATTGCCACATGTGACCCCTTCGGTTTACTATGGCCACTTCGGTGATAACGCTGCAAGAAGTTACACTACATATTATATAAAGCTGAGTCGTGTTTTTTAGATGAACATTGATGAAGAATTCCTTGACTTCGCGGGTTGTACCTAAATTTTGGGGGAAAAACCCTGCATTGCCGCATTTGTTACCTAGTATATGTAAGCCTCATATTTTCCAAAGATTTCCAAAGGTTTATGTTTTTCGAAAATAAATAAACAAATATTATATGCGGTATGCAATATATGGTAAGCGGCTGAACAGCCATTCTGTAGAAAATAGTTCATTTTGCCAATGTCAACCCTGTTTCAGCGAAGGTCGGCAGGAGTTGCAGGGTGTATGTTTATTTGAAATACGGGTTTTTATATTGTAGGTACACATGCGGCATGTTTAAGCGCGAACTTGTACGTGTCTGCTTGTGAGAATGCATGTAATGTGAATCCCCAATGTTACATATCATTGCAGCTTAGATAAGATCACTTGGTAAGCATAAGTCATAGAAAAATGTCATTCAAAAATCGAGAATCCTTTTTATGGGGGTAGGTAAAATTTGAACAAAGAACCATTGTTTAACATATTATCCTATTTCCATTGAAAGACATAATATTACAATGACGACCAAATAGAAAAATATTATAATAAAGGATTTAAAGTAAAATATTTTGCAAAAAAAATTGTCTTTTTTTTCATAATCTTTAAAATATAAATTATTCTAGTGATGACCGGTCCGTAGTTCAGTGGTGACGTTTCGGACTCTGAATGGAATTTGTGGGTTCGAACCCCGGCGGAGCACAACAAGTATGCCATTTATATTTTCAAATTTGCTCTTCGCTGGGTTGAAAAATTTATAAACCTTTACTCATGACCGGTAACAAAAGCTCCATCCCGCCTTACAGCAACTGGGTCTTGCTTGAGAATTGGCACTTTGTAGCGACGACGACCAAGCTCGTAAAAAGGTCGATAGCTCTATAATCTATAATCTAAGTTGCAAGGATATATAATCATTTAAAGCTCTCAGATGTATGCCCACAAACCAACACGTGTAGTTCGCGCTTACAAATACTGAATGTGTACTTACAAAAAAATCCAAACCTCAAATAAACATAAGCCCCACAACTTTTGTCGACCTTCCCTGACACATTGGCAAAATGAACCATTTTTTACAGTATGGGTGGTCAGCCTCATACAAACCTAAAACTCAAGGAATCACTCAATTGGTAAAATGCTTGCTTGCTTGCAGGCTGGATGGACCTTTGGTGACCGGTCATTGGTAAAGGTTTTATGAATTTTTCAACCCGGCGAAGAGCAAATTTGAAAATATAAATGGTATATTTTTTGTGCTCCGCCGGGAATCGAACCCACAACCTTCCCATTCAGAGTCCGCAGTTTCAGTGTTACCACTGAGCGAAAGCAAATTTGAAAATATAAATGGGATATTTTTTGTGCTTCGCCGGGATTTGAGCCCACAATCTTCGAGTTACAAGTCCGAAGCGTTACCATTTGGACTACGGACCGGTCAATTTTATCAATAAATAAAATTCAATTTCTCGCCAGGAGCAAAGAAAAACTTTTTTCGCATTTCAATTTCTTATTCAGTTTTAATATTTTTTATTAAATAAATTAATAAACGTACTAATCAAGTAACCCATACTGTAAATTTATTACACCTATGTATGTGTAAAAAATAAATTCCTTGACTTATAGGTCAACGACGTTACCATGTTTAAAGCACCGGTTCCCATAGATCACCGAAGTTAAGCAACATTGGGCGCGGATAGTACTTGGATGGGTTACCGCTCAGGTAAACCGCGTGTCGTTTGCATCTTGCCCCGGTCCGTAGTCCAGTGGCAACAATCGAAGGTTGTGGATTCGAATCCCGGCGGAGCACAAAAAATATACCAGTGTGCTTTCGAATGTGCTCTTCGCTGAGTCGAAAAATTCTTAAACCTTTACCAAAGACCGGTCGCTGAAAGGTCCATCCAACCTTACAACAACTGGGTCTTGCTTGAGAATTGGCGCTTTCTACAGCGATGGCCAAGCTCGCAGAGGGCTCTTCAGGTGTGATACACACAAAACAGCGCTCACCAAATAAATCATCCTAATATTATTATTATTATTTTGTATGAGGCTGACCACCCATACTGTAAAAAAAGGTTTACTTTGCCAATATGTCACCCCTGTTTCAGGGAAGGTCGGCAAGAATTGCAGGGCTTATGTTCATTTGAGATTGGGTTTTTTATACTGTAGGTCCATATGCCGCATGTGTGAGCGTAAAATTATGCGTGTCTGCTTGTGGGAATGCATTTAATATGAATCTGAAATGTACTAGATTTAGATGTGCGTTTTGAACCTATTTGAGCGCACATGAATTGTGAATTTTAAATGTTAATAGTCATTTTCAGCACGACACATAATTGCTTTGATGATAAATTCTATGTGTTAAAAACATACTACAAAAATAATGAAATTTTCCTACTTTACAGTTGTAATGCGTTCTTTTCAATAATTTATATTATTATTTTTTTAAAGCTCCAATCACAGCAGACGTGTGGATAGGTTTTGTAATACGCGTTGCCTTCAACCCATATGCTCTGCGTGTGTGAGGGAGAAGTACCGTGCGGTAGAGAGGTTGGACAAGCAAGCGGCACAGATCCCACGTCCGAGCCCCTTGAAGAACAAAGGGAGACTGATTCATTTTGAACAGAATTTTAAAGGTTTGCGAAATAAGGAAAAAATCCATGAAAAAAAATATTTTGACTATTTGTTTTGTTGTTATAGGTTTAAAAAAGACTTTATCTACATGGGATTTTTTTCATTTTTTTTTTTAAACATTGAACGTCGGAAAAAAACGTGTACGAAAAATACAAAAAAAAAAGAAATTTTGCAATATTCAAAAGGTAAAATAATGAAAACAATATCAAATTTCAAAAAAGTAATCTGATCATGCCTTCAACAAACTCTTTTAAAATTATTCTATCATAGAAAAAATTAAGATTTTTTTTTTGTTTTCGGAGGATATGCTTTTTAGCAAAGCTCTTTCCGCAACTAGCAAAAACAAGTCCAGATTAAGCTTTGATTTATATACGTAAATAATTTATTTGACTTTTGAAAAAAATATGATATATAGTTTAAATGTTGATTAATCTTACATAATTTTTTGAAATATTAATTTATGTCTTAATGATGCTCTAAAAAAATAAATGAAAACATACTTTAAAAAAAAAAGTCTTGAATATGCGTGGAGCGCACCCTTAACTGAGCTTTTTGATGGCCCTACAGCTCATATCTCCCCTTGGCCTCCATAAGCCTTCACCTCCAACTCGTCTTGTCTACTGCTGCGGCTTTCCAGTCTGTCACCTGCAGTAGTTAGTTTGCGTCAACTGAATTATTATATGTAAGCAAAAACGATAAAAATAGAAGCGACTAGAAATTAGTTGAAGCAAGCGAAAAAAGTTATACTCAAAATAATTAAAAAGGAAAACAACTTGATAAAGTAAAAGCTTACTAGATAACTGTTTCAATAGCTTATTTATAAAGATAATTTTTGTTGTTTTCCTTAAAATCAAAATGAGTTGCTACTTAGTTATTTTCCTTTGCGACTAAAATAATAATAATAATAATAATAGGATAACTTATTTGTAGTGCGCTGTTTTGGGTGAATCACATCTCTGCGCGCTTGGTTGTCGCTACAGAAAGCGCCAATTCTCAAGTATGACCCAGTTACTGTAACGCTGGATGATCTTTTGGTGATCGGTAAAGGTACATATATGAATTTTTCAACCCAGCGAAGAGCACATTTGAAAATATAAATGATATAACATTATGTTGTGCACCACCAATAATAATCAAACCCACGACCTTCCATTTACGAGTCCAAAGCGCTACCTCTAAACTACAGACCGCTCAATGTTCACACGTTTATCTATAATCTATAATCTAAGCTGCAAAAATATGTTAGCATTTAAGGCTCATATTAAATGCGTGCTCACAGACAGGCACATGTAGGTTTGCGCCTACACATTCTGCATGTGTGCATACAGATAAACAAAGACTTTCAACTCTTGCCGCCTTTCCTTGAAACCGGGGTGGCATTGGCAAAAGTGAACCAATTTTTAAAGCACGGAGAGTCAGCCTCATACCAACCCATCAGTCAACGCTTCTCAAAAAAGAAAAATCATTGAAGGTGTTGGCAAAAGTTGATAGAGAGGTTTTATTCATGAGGGGAATTTTCATAGGGATGTTTGTATTCCAGCTCCCATCCTGTTTGACATATCGTTACATGATCCTGTGAACCGGCAGAGTCGCGTGGCCCTTGAGCGATGACGTGTTATTGTAACATCAAATTGAAAGCTGATATCGATTGCCGCGATAAAAGGCAGAGCGGTGTGGTAATGAACGGTGGGGCCCCACAAGTAGCAGACTACCCGGCCCCACAATACTATAGACGGCCCTGGTGGATTTTTCTTTAAAATACTTCAAATTTAAATCGTTAACTTAATTTTTCACGATAGAAATATTTTTATATATTACGTAGAGTTGACAGGTCCGTAGTCTAGTGGTTGATGCTTCGTTCGCGTAATTTAAGTTTGTGGGCTCGAACCCCGCGTAGCACAAAAAAAATATCATTAAATTTTCAAAATATGCTCTTTGCTGGTTGTGTTGGTATGGAACGCACGCATTATTTAGAACCAGAATCAAAATACAGGTAAAATTTACTCAGCCTTGAAAAGGAATGAGAACCTGCCATCTAGGGAACTGAGACACCACTTCTAGTTTAAGTGGTTGGTACAAAGCCAGCCTCCTTACCAGTGAAAATTAATAGCCACAATCAACATCTCGGGGGAAATCATTATCATCTTCTTAAGCACCTTGTTGTGCCAGCGATTTGTCTCTATCTGTTGTCATCCTCTTGAGATGCGAATAGGAGGAGACATCCATGAGCTGCTTCACATCCTTGAAGTATGAAGTTCTTGGGCGATCTCTTGTTCGTCTTCCCAAGATTTTGCCTTCGAAGACGTTGTTAAGAAAATGTTATGTCTGATCGAGTGCCCTA
Organism: Agapetus fuscipes; assembly: GCA_951799405.1. NCBI lineage: Eukaryota > Metazoa > Arthropoda > Insecta > Trichoptera > Glossosomatidae > Agapetus > Agapetus fuscipes. Next base: position 11,255,627 of record OX637354.1, read on the forward strand.
TTAGCTTGGCTTTCCTCTTCAAAATGTGACTTATAAGGTCTCTTCTCTCTTTTACGTCCCGCATCACCTCTTCGTTGGACTTATTTTCGACCCACGATGTTTTGGTCATTTTTCTCCAAATCCACATCTCGAATGCCTCCAAGCGGTCGTTATTTCATATTTCTGGATGGTCCAGGTTTCGCATTCATACAACAAAATGCTCCAAACAAAAGTTTTTATGAGTCCCTTTTTTCCATTTTTAAATGATCATTTTGTGAAAAGGCTGTATTTTTTCATGAATGCTTCTTTGGCTAGCGTTATCCTCGGGAGACAAGGCGGTAAGAATTTGAACTACATGTGCAGCTTATTCGCGTGCGATGTTTGTCACGTTTTCAAGAATCGATCCCCGCATGGGCTCGAACCAATTCCGACCCACGCTCCCAACTCAAGCATATCGGTTTCAGCCAGATATCACAGGCGTTGTCGTGCCTAGAGAATGCTTTCATGTCGGGCGCCGCCTCTGATCAGTACCACACACGACACTAATTATGGGAACAACAAATCCTTTCACTCCCTCACTCCTTCACTGTTTCTCTATTACTCTTTGATAGTGTTTCACGTTTGTAATATTTCACTTAAGAAATATTTTAATTGTTTAATGATACGCGTTTTCGCTGTTTCTCTTTGTTACTGTTTCCCAGATTCACTATTTCACATTAATACTATTTTAGGAAGTATTTTGCTTTGTTACTGTTTCACTTTGTTATCATTTTACGTTTTCACTATTTCGCACTGACACTGTTTCACTTTTTTACTGTCTCATATTTTAAATGTTTCAATTTCACTTTGAAACTATTTAACTTTTTTAGTTTCATGTGTTCACTGTTCCACGTTGTAGCTGTACCAAAGTATCAGTTTCCCATTGTTTGCTACTGTCAATTAGCCATTGGTGCAAATGCAGCAGCGTCTGTGAATTCATTTTCTCTTATAGTCGTTCCATGCATAATACAAGAGAGAGAGAGTAAGCTTCTTCCTCATCACGTGAAAAAGCTACAGTTGCTTCAACGGTTTGATTATTCTAAATGCGCCGCTGATTCTCGTCTTCCAAAGGTCCACAGATTCTTTTTAAAATCCTTGACTATGAAGTGCAGAAATAAAAGTCTACAATTCGTTTTCTTCCAGGAACCAGAGTTGGAGATCCCGAGGAGCTGATAGCTCTGGATGAGATCTTCTGCACTGGAAGAAGTGAACCCTTGATGATCGGCACCATCAAATCCAACCTGGGGCACAGCGAGCCCGCCTCGGGACTCTGCTCCGTGGTCAAGGTGTGTGGATTATGATCACCTGAATCATTCCTGTAGCATTTTGTGTTGTGTTGTTTTACGGAACCAAAATGAGTATGTTATGTTTACTGAATTGAGCAGTGCCTCCAGAGTGTAACTATGAGACTTGCCTCCGGCTTGCTCTCATTAGCATCATCATTCAGGGCGTGGGAATTCTATCTAGTGATATTGCTTATTTTATCTTGGGAAAGGTTGCAATTGATTATGATTTGAAATTAGCAAATGACTACTAACGAAATATGAGAATTTGAAATGGAAAAGAAGGAACCTGCACTTTCTAAAATCACTTCCACAAATAACTGTTCTGTACCCTTGGTACGAGTTGCAAAACTTGAGTAAAGTAAAGTTTACGGAAAATTTTAAGAGCGATTTTCCCCAAAATCTGCCGTTTTTTGTTTCTTAGAGTTACAGTGATGAAGAAAATCAAGTTTAAACAAACGAAAACGGCAGATTTTGGGGAAAACCATTCTTTAAAACTTTCCATAAACTTTACTTTACTCAAATTTGCAACTCGTACTAAGGGTACTGATGACTGGAGTCTCGCCGTGATGTTGGCGATGAGGCGAGCTTAGACAAAGCTCAGGAGGCAATGATCACGGCTCGGGGCTCCGTCCACGAAAATGGCAGTCCACGAGGCTAACGCCTCTACAGGTAGTGCTTTAGTAGTGGTAATTTAAACTTTTCTAGCGTTTTGCCAATAGCTCACGTATTTACAGACACCGAAAAAGTAGTCTTCAACGTTCCTTCCCAATCACATCATTTCAATGCGGAATAAATGTAAAGCGCAGCGATATTTTAATCATTATTAACTTTTACACAAACATCAATGAAAGTTGATTTACGCTTAAGTGTAATCCCACAGGATCACAAACAAAAACAGAGCGCAGTCCGGCATTCACAGCTGTCCAAACTCCGGACAAATTATTCGTCTGGCGCCTCCTACAAACCACCACTCTCGCGTGACATTTCCACAAGCACTCTTATACCAGCTTCTATAACATAACAGTCGTTTATATCAAGAGTGTAGCCGTTAGGTCAGGCAAAACTGCGACCTGTTGAGAGTTACAACGATTGACTAGAAAGAGTTGTCCGGATCTGTTTCAGAACCAGAACTTTCGAACGTTTTTCCCATGTCTAAAATGGGCTTCTTGCTACATACAAAGCCTCAGGGATAGGATTTTGAACAAGGAGATCCGCAGACGCTGACGGATGAGGATAGAAAGAAATGGAGGCAGCTCTACAGAGGCTCTGGCAATCCCTCGCGGAACGGTGACAGGGTTACTGTAACAGATTTGTACAAATCTGAAAACTAAGTGCATTGAACAATGGTGAATGCTGAATGATCATCTTTATGAAGCACAATATGCAATGCAGGAAGTCCCAGGAGTGGCTGGAGATCAGACACACTTCCGTCTGTATTCCAGCAACTGTCTGCAGCAACGCGATTGCTCTGACAGAGAAATCCTTCCAGTTATATTCATTCTCCAATAGTACATGTGCTATAGTTAGTAGGAGTCGTCCTCCAAGTAAACAACTTTATGATGGAACTTAACCATAGCGTTTCAACAAAAATGTTTGTGACCCCAAACACTCACTAGAGATGGTGCTTTAGAGAGACGGGACATTAAGTAACTTAGTACTCAAGGATGCTGATGGACATCCTTCACATAAGTGTCACGAAAACACCAAGTAATTCAGTAACTGTGAAGACACGTCTGCGGAGGTACTGGCCAATCGTAGCGGAATGATGGGTGGATACAAGTTCAAGTTGACCGGTCCGTAGTCTAGTGGTTAGCACTTCTGACTCGTAAATGGAAGGTTGTGGGTTCGATTCTCATCGGAGCACAAAAAAATACCATTTATATTTTCAAAGATGCTCTTCGCTGGGTGAAAAATTTATATACCTTTACCGAAGACCGATCACTAAAGGTCCATCCAGCCTTACAGCTACTATGTATTGCTTGAGAATTGGCGCTTTCTACAGCGACGACCAAGCTCGCAGAGGGCTTTTGAGGTGTGATACACACAAAAACAGCGCTCACCAAATAAATCATCCTAATATTTTTATTATCAAGGTGCCTAGAGTTTTGAAGCATCATTTTGTTGCAGATGTGCATCGCCTATGACACCGGCTACATCCCGCCCAACCTGCACTACGAGTCGCCGAGAGAGGGCGTGGCGGCGCTGGCCGAGGGGCGCATGAACGTGGTGTCGGAGAAGACGCCCTGGGGCCGCGGCATGGCCGGCATCAACAGCTTCGGCTTCGGAGGCGCCAATGCGCACGCCCTGCTCAAGAACTTCTCCAAGCAGAAGGTAAGAAGCGGATGCCCTTTGCATCACAAAACCTCTTCAAATCTGTCTCCTTCTCACACCTTTATCCCGAGATGTGTATCACAGAACGTTCATATAATCTTAATTTGAAGATCATTCGGATAAAGCGGAAGAAAGGAACAGACTGCATCTGTCACACTGTATACACAATGAATATCACAAAGGTTGAGAAATGTTATTGTACCAAAAGCTTTGGTTTGGCTCGAGCCCTTTTCTAGATTCTTTTTTAGTTTCTGTGAATCTAATCTAATCTAATCGAAGTTGCAAAGATATGTAACATGAAGATTAAAATTAAATGCATTCCCTTTAGCAAACACGCAAAATTTCGCGCTTGCACATGCTGCATGTGGACTTACAACATAAAAACCCAATCTCAAATGAACATAAACTCTTGCCGACCTTCCCTGAAACAGGGATGATATTGGCAAAGTTAACCATTTTCTGCAACATGGGTGGTCAGCCGCATATCAACCTAAGTAATACAACCTTTTCAATATTTTTATATATTACTATATTTTTCTTACTCACACCTTTATCCTGAGATATGTATACAGAAGTTTTCTGTGTTTTTAATTTGAATATCATGCGGATGAAGCGGGAGAACTGCATCTGTCCATATACAATAACGAATATCACAATGGTTGAGAAAATATGTCATTGTACCGAAAGTTTTAGTTTCGTTAGCAATGTAAACTATGCTTTGCTCGGACCCTTTTCTGAATAGAAAGCGTCTTGCATGATAGCCTATAATCTTCAGCCTGTTCTCCTTTACATAGTTAACTTCTTACTCCTCAGGTCAACGGAGGAATCCCCAAGGATCCTCTGCCCCGCCTGGTCTGCGTGTCAGGACGCTCAGAGTCTGCCGTGGCGCGCATCCTGGATGATGCGGAGTCTCGTCCTGTAGATGCAGAGTACGTGCGTCTGCTGCACGCCATCCATGACTACGACATTGCTGGACACGTCTTCCGAGGATACACCCTGCTCCGTAAGATCCTTTCAGCATTATCTTCCAAGAAAAATCATTGTCTTGGTACCAAAAACAAGAACTAATTGACTGTTCGTGATTTAGGAAGCCACGCTGACGTGATGCGCGTGACCAGATCCTGCTCCCACTTCCCCGGCGTCAAGAGGCCCGTGTGGTTCGTTTTCAGCGGCATGGGCTCCCAGTGGTCCGGCATGGGCACGCACCTCATGAAGATCCCTGTCTTCGCTGCTGCTATCGAGAGGTAAGTGAAGACATCAACTTCCAGTTAACCCCAGAGGCTTGTGGTCTAGCAAGTTGGAGACTATGAATATGATCTCCTGGATAGGCTGACTAATTGGGACAATATATATATAGTTGGATAATTTTTCTCTTTTGGGTGCCGTTTAGTAGCTCCAGCCACCCCAAGGGCGCCAATCTTTCGCTTGCTTCTTGGAAAACATGAACGTCTTCACCTCCTTCTTGAAACATTCTTCACCGGTCTCCATCCTCAGCTTCAGAGGAAGCTGGTTCCAGCATAACGGTCCCGCTGAGCCAAACACCCTATCGCCAAAGCCCGTTCTGCTCCGTCGAGGTGGCATTTTCAGCCTGTTGATAGCATCACCTCTCTCTGAACGAAGGGTGCACCGCTTACCAACAATCTCCTCAACCTCACACAGTTCAGTCAAATAAGACGGGGCCGCTCCTACAATGGAATGGTTTATCACATATGCTCTTGTTTTCCAGGTGTCATCAGGCTCTGTGGCCACGCGGCGTGGACATCACCAGAATCATCACAGACCCTGATCCCAAAACATTTGACAACATCCTCCACTCTTTCGTCGGCATCGCCGCTATACAGATCGGCTTGTGCGATATCCTCAAAGAAATTGGAATCGAGCCTGACTTCATCATTGGTAAGGACACTATACATATTTATATGAATTATTACACTGTTGCGTTCACCGAGGCGACACGGCATTGGATCACAAGCATACTGAACCCGGACCAGCTGCTTCGTGCGTCCTGATTGGCGGGTGTCGAGATGCGACTTACCCTTGTCTGTGAAAAAACGTATAAAAGCAAACACCGTTCAATCAACCATCAGTTCCCAACGAAACTCCAAAACATCAATTTGCCAAGATCTGTTTACTGTCGGTGTGGAACATTTTATTTGTCAATTAATGATATTATTTGGCCACTACCGAAATCTAGAATACTGTATCCATTTAAAACTTCTTCTCTGTTTGCAGGCCACAGTGTGGGAGAGTTGGGTTGCGCCTATGCAGATGGTTGCTTCACGGCTGAGCAGATGATCCTGGCCGCCTACTCCAGAGGCTTGGCCAGCATAGAGACGCCATTCATCAAGGGGTCCATGGCTGCCGTAGGAATGGGATACCAGCAAGTACGACATGCTGTTTTAATTAACCTTCCAATTACGCATCCAAAGCATTAACCACTAAGCTACGGACCGGTCTTGAGATCCAAGGCGAACGTATTTATTTTCAAAAGAAAACGGGTTCTCATGCCAACCTCTATACTTGGTGTAGGAGTTCACCTGTTTCCAAAGGAGTAAGGGTAAATTTTAGTTACTGATGATTTGAGCTTGAATAAAACACCAAAACGGGAAGTCATGTCGGACACCCTAAGCGGGGCTTGAACCCTTTTCATTTGATTTTTAACGTCATGAGCTGTACCAACTGAAGTATTGACCAGAGATGAAGAAAACCAGAAATTCTAAAAATCAATTCCACGAAGTTTGACATTTCTAAGGGCCTGTTGCACCAAACTCCAATCAGACAAAAATAAAAATTAAGTGTGATTTCTCCCATCAAAACAAAAATTTGGTTGCATACACGTAAATCAGCTGATGCAATCATATTATTACCCATTTCCGAGAAATATTGAACCGAGGTCCTTACCAGAATTAAGGAATCAAATTTGATGTGTCAATCAAATATTGATCAGAGGTTGATGCAACAGGCCCTTATTGATTTTATAGCACAATGCTTTCTGGTTATCAGGTGAAGGATCTCTGCCCACCTGAAATTGAAGTGGCCTGTCACAACGGCCCTGACTCCAGCACCATATCCGGTCCAGCAGAAGCCATGAAGACCTTCGTGGCGCACCTGCAGGCCAGAGGAGTGTTCGCCAAGGAAGTGCCCTGCTCCAACATTGCCTACCACTCCAGATACATCGCTGAAGCTGGTAGGAACTTCACCTTGTTCACTTATTTCCTTCCAGACACCTTGATCTGCGTCTTCCAATTGTCCTACGTACCTCTAGGTCCGTCATTACATCCGTATTTGCATGCTTCGATGGTCTACTCACTGTATGTCTAATCTAATCTAATCTAATCTAAGTTGCAAAGATATATAACATTGGGGATTTACATTTTATGCTGTGAACCTACAACATAAAAACCCAAATCTCAAATGAACATACACCCTGTAACTCTTGCCGACATTCCCTGAAACAGGGGTGACATTGGCAAAGTGAATCATTTTCTACAGCATGGGTGGTCAGCCACTTACCAACCTACAAATCAAGGAGCATACGAGTATACAACAAGTTACATTTTGTAAATCACAAATAATAATATGTATAAACATCAAAACAAATACAGAATACAAAATTTTAATTTTAAACCCCAGGCTAATCGCCTACAACTGCCATTTCTTTCTGTTCTTACATAATTCTTTCATTTCATCCAGAGTCATAACCTTCTTCATACAAGCTCTCCTTTTATTATGACTCTGGATATTCCATAGATGTGTCACGCAGCATATTCTGTCTGCTGAATTTTATTGACTGGGCTGACATCTTGGTACAGTTCGAATAGTTCAGAGTAGCATCTTCGTCGCAGAATGCTCCCGTCCTTTATTGGACCCTAAATACAGCTCATAATTTTCCTTTTAAGATTGCTGAGGGAGCTTTGGTCTTGCTCGGTCAGTGTCCATATTTCAGAAGCATATTTGTTGACATATATGAGGCACACGAGTTGAAAAAAACAAATAAATAGATTCATGGACTATTTTTTTACGAAGCTACACATTTAGTGTGACTTCTTGCTGCGTTTGCCTCGAAGGAGTCCCGTCATGTGACAAGTGGAACCTATTTATTTTTATAGGCAAGGGGGCCGGCCTTACAATAACTACTTCAATTAAAGTGGGGGTTTCCCAGCTCCCGAGGGGGCTGGTACTCATTTCTTGTGAAGGTTGAGTAAGCCTTGCCGGTATTTACTCACCGAAACGGGAAATAATTTTTGACACACTCTGTGGCATTCGAATCCGACCTCTCGGCATGGAATGCAAGCACTCTATAGTCTGAACTATCGAACGGAATAATAATAAATAAAAAAAAACTATAAAATAAAACACCGTAGTAAAACTGTGTTTTTTTAAACTGCAACTTTAGTGTTTTATTTCAAAACACAAGAAATTCTCCACAATTTTTAATGCAAAAATTACAACAACAAAAAAACCGTATCTTGTTAGGGCTTGCTATGTCCACATTAGGGTGCCCCATATTTGTGTGCCTACATGTTATTTTTTACATGATTTTTTTTTGTCATTATCTCTTACCGTGTGTGTCTGCAGACCTTTACCTCAAGTATAAAACGTTGCGTTAACTCACCTTAAATCGTGTAAATAGAAAAAGTGTGAGAAAACTTAATCACTCACTAGATGTGCTGTGTCATCTTCCATACATTTTTCTACACACACGATCGCTGGGAGTTGTATACTCGGGTTACTTGTGCTCAAATTATCATCGGCCCATCTTTTCTTTTATCTAGAAATTACCTTAATAAATGTAAGGGCAGCCATTCATAACAACAGAGTCGAGAACTTTGACCGGTCTGTAGTCTAGTGGTTAGAGCTTCAGGAAGGTCGTGGATTCGAATCCCGGAAGAGCACAAAAGATAAATTTATACTTTTAAATATGCTCTTCGCTGTATTAAATAATTCAAATAAACGGTCACCAAAGGTTCATCCAGCCTTACAGCAATTGAATCTTGCTTGATGATGATGATGATGATGGATGATTTCTTTCCTGTGGCGCCATTTAATGGTCCAGGACCATCTCAAGGGCGCCATGGCTTCTCGAGAAAAGTAGTGTCTTCAGTTCCTTTCTGAAGGTGGTGGTAGGCTGGTTCGCGCGAACACCGATGGGTAAATTGTTCCAGGCCACCGGCCCGGCCACCGCAAAGCTTCTGTCTGCAAAGTTTGATGTGTTTGCTCTATTGGGCACTATAACCTTGTTGACAGCAGTAAGGGCAGAGCGTAGTGGTCTTTTTGAAGTCCCATCGACAGAGCATAGCTCAGCGAGACATGGGGGTGCAGTGCCCAGTGTTGAGAATTGGCGCTTTCTGTAGTGACAAGCAAGCTCGCCAAAGGTTCTTGAGGTGTGATTCACATAAAAACACCGCTCACCAAATAAATCATACTAATATTATAACTTTCGATCCTGCAAAAATAAACAAAAAACCCGGTTAATTAGTGAAATTAAAGATAATCTCTGTAGTAGAAGATAGATAACGTGAAAAACTCTTTCATAATATATTTCTGCTACTTTTAGATTATTTAAATTTCCAAGCAGAAATTATTTTTGATACCGCTTTATTTTTCGTAGTATCTCGTAAAACGCAGCTAAGCTACACATATAGTGCATCTTAACGAAAGACAAAATTTTAATGGAAAACTCGGCTAACGTACTGAACAATAGGTAGGTACTGTTCACAAAAACATCAGTAAATAACTACAGCTCAATAATCAACAATCTAAGTTACAAACACAGATGAACAGTTTTTTCATTGTGCCGTACTCTCCTGTGATGTTTTGTCATGTGTTGTTCTGTCATGTTTCGTTCTGTCATGTGTCGTTTTGTCTTTGTGTCATTCTTAAATGGAACCATATTTGATACCACAACAGTTCAGTACTATCGTTTTTTGCATGTTTTGTTTTTCTTTAAAAACATTTAGCTTAGCTCCGTTCCGTTACGGTTCTGTGGTAGCCCTGGAGCTATATTTGGCGCCGTATTTTTGCTAAACGAGAAACAAGAGGTCTGTAAAAAAAATGCGAGATTATACGAGTAAAGGAAGCATACGTGAACAATCTTGCATGATGCTCCTTATCCATCCTTGACCTTCATTCAACATTCAGCAGTCTTACACGTTCATGCATTGTTTTTAAATAGATTTGTGAGTAGGATTGCAATCCACCAACTTATTTTGCTAACATTCTCAATTAATAATTCAATATTTAATATTTTAATGAATTATTGATTAATAATTAATCCAATCACAACTGTTGAGCCAGGCTCAATGTTACTGTCGATAGGACACGGTGCAGGCGGAGTTCGAACTTATAATTGTTTCAAAAACGCAAATTCGAGTGCCGACGCCCTTATCCACTTGACCATACCAGCGCTGATTCAAAAGATTTTACGGAGGGTAACTTCTCATAGTAAGGGAACTAATAATAAGGAAGTGCTAAGGAAAAACTTCTATACTGCAGGATTTTCACACTTTTTGTAGTGTTTTCTTTCGTAGAAAATAGGAAAAAACTACATTATCTGAGAAACCTATGCTAGCTTAATATGTCACTTATTCAGTTTTAACTTTAAGGTATCGATATAATTATGAGAATGATTAATTGCACTATATAGTTTCTTGACTTATAGGTTAGTATGCGGCTGACCACCCATGCTGTAAAAATGGTTCACTTTGCCAATGTCACCCCTGTTTCAGAGAAGGACGGCAAGAGTTGCAGGGTGTATGTCCATTTGAGATTTGATTTTTATGTTGTAGGTTCATATGCGGCATGTGCAAGCGCGAACTTGTACGTGTCTGCTTGTGAAAATGCATGTAGGTAATGTAAATCTCCAATGTAACATATATTTGCAACTTAGATTAGATTAGATATAGACGATGAAAGAGTGTAGTTTTTGTGTGTCTCCGCAAAATGGAATTCACCATCATCAATAAATAACTCGAAGTCGCGATGTGTTTCCAGGTCCCACTCTGTTGAAGTACCTAAAGGAGGTGATCCCAGTGCCCACGGCCCGCTCCCCCAAGTGGGTGTCTTCCTCAGTTCCTCAGCACCTGTGGGGGGAGCCCAGGGCGCAGATGTCAGGACCAGAGTACCACACCAACAATCTATTGGTGAGCCACCTCTAAAATCTGGGTCATTTATCAGTACAGCAATGTGGACAAGCGGGTCAAGATGGGAGCTTTGACAAGCGTGTTTTTAAGTTGTCCGTTTTGAAGAGAATGATGGTCGTTCTTCCATAATAGGGAAGAAAGATGGATTTAGTGTCTCAAAACAAAGCAACGCAACACACACCACAGCACTGCGCAGCTAACGGCCCTGCAACCGGATAAGGACAACTGCCACATCAACAACATCTCTGCGGCTCTATAACAAGTGTCATAGACCCCCTAGAGTCTCTTGAATCTAGGGAGTCTCCCGCATAGGCTTCTTTAAAAAATATATACTAATAATAGTAATAATAATAGTAGGATGGTTTATTTGTTGAGCGCTGTTTTTGTGTGTATTACATCTCAAAATCCCTCTGCGAGCTTAGTCGTTGCTGTAGAAAGCGCCAATTCTCAAGCATGACCCAGTTATTGTAAGGTTGGATGGACCTTTCAGTGACTGGTCTTTGGTAAAGATTTATGAATTTTTCAACCCAGCGAAGAGCACATTTGGAAATATAAATGGTATATTTTTTGTGCTCCGCCGGGATTCGAATCCACAACCTTCCATTTACGAGTGCGAAGTGTTGCCACTGGACTACGGACCGGTCCATGATATATACATCTTCTTCTCAATCTTGTTCCTCAATGCTGAGAGTTGTGACCCATGTGGAAGCAACCACTCTTCTCCAGTTCTCTCTTGACTGTAAAAAACCAATAGGTCCCGAATTGCCACATGCGTCCCCTTCAGGGATACAGCAGGCAAGAAGTTAGTTTGTTCTGTTTTTTTTGGGCGTTTGATGAAATTGACAAGCACTATTGTTCACAGAGCCCTGTCCTGTTTGAGGAGACCTCCCGCCTGATCCCAGGCAACGCCATCACCATAGAGATCGCGCCCCACGGCCTCCTGCAGGCCATCCTGAGGAGGTCCCTGAAGAAGGACTGCACCAACGTGGCGCTGACGAAGCGGGGACACCTGGACAACGTGGAGTTCCTCCTGTCTGCCATCGGCAAGTGAGTCGCCCTGTTCCCCATCACTGAGGGTTGAAACCCTTTTTTTAGATAGATTTGTGAAGAGGAATGTATAATTCCGAGTCACAACAAAAGGAGAGAGTGCATGAAAAACATTATGACTCTGAATGAAAGAAAAGAAGTATGTGTAAGGATCGAAAGAAATTGCGGTTGATTTGCAATGTTGGCGGCTAGGGCATTAAATTTTAAGTTAAAGTTTAATTTTAATTCTAATTCTTATTTTAAATTTGATTTCTTAGTTTTTTGTGTACATATTAATTTATATTTTTTTGTGCTCCTTTACTGATAGGTTGGTATGAGGCTGACCCCCGTGCTGTAAAAATTGGTTCACTTTTGCCAATGCCACCCCGGTTTCAGGGAAAGGTGGCAGGAGTTGCATGGTTTACGTTCATGTGAGGTTTTTTTTATTTCTATTCACACATGCGGAATGTGTAGGCGTGAACCTGTCTGTGGGCATGCATTTAATTTGCGCCTTAAATGTTAACTTATCCTTGCAGATTAGATTATTGATTATAGATTATAGAATGCACTTCACCAACCTATTTTGCCTGCCCAGTTGTCCTTGTACGAAATCAGAAGCTTGTGTGCACGCAATGACATCTGTTGAACCAGAGTCTAAGTTATGGTCAAATGGGCCAGACGTGATTCAAACCAGCGTTATTCTGTTTCAAATACGCTAGTCGAACAGCGACTTGACCCCCTCAGCCATAACTCCGACTACCTTAGCTTATAATGTTTCTTGAATTATACGTTGGTATGAGGCTGACCACACATACTGTTAAAAAAAGGTTTACTTTACAAAAGTCACCCTATTTCAGAAAAAGTCGGTGACAGTTGCAACGCTTTTTAATTAATATTCGTAATTTCCATAAAGTTATTCAATAGTATCCTGAATTATCCGAAACGTTTATATCAGTTTTGGTTACTGATATGGATATTATTTTTATTCCGGATATTCTATATTTTCGGCTACGGTTACAGATATCCATAGCATCCCTGGTCCTTAGCAACCAAAAACCAAATATTGGTTAGCTATTTGAATAACATCTCGGCGTAGTGGCGTCACAATTTTTTTGCTCAATTATTTTGGAGCTATGGACTGAAGCAACTTAATTACCAATACCTTTTCACAATATAATTACTGAGGGTCGTCTAATGTCTAACGGGGCTATTCTTAGACATTTTAGTCGTCGGTTGAGCCCACGCTTTGGCAAACTAATGATACCTGTGCTGGAAGTTTCATCACCACGGTAATTCTTACCTACCGAATTTGGGTAATATTTGTATGAAGACTAATCAGCTGTTCACTTGCGGCCATCTTGGATTTACAGGTCTTCATACAAATGCATCATTAGTTTGTCAAAGTGTGGGCTCAACCGTTGACTAAAATGTCTAAGAATAGCCCCGTTAGAGTTGTGAGGTACCTGCCCTTCATTGAGGTCTGTCCTTACAGGGGACTACGCCGACCATAGAGGGTCTAATTAATACAAAACTTTGTGAAACAAGTTTATGTTACTACAAGGAAAAACAATTTCCCGGATCCGAAATATTGTGGAACCCCCGAACATAAAATAAATAAATAAACTTTACAGGTGTTTTCCTTACATTTACTGTCGCGGTCAAACAAAAACTCCTGATTTTTATTTAAAATCACTTTTTTCCCTGGTCTGTAGCTTTTTTATCAACGCTCTGGATCAGAAGGTAGAGGGTTCGATTCTTGGCACATACATTTCACTTTCAAATCTTAAAGATTATAGATATTTATCTTTTATCTATAATCTATGTTGCAAACACATCTTACATTTAGGATTTAAATTAAATGCATGTCAACAAGCAGTTATGTATAAATTTGCCGTGTGTAAATTTACAACATAAAAACCAAAATTTCGAAGAAACATGCGCCCTGCAACTCTTGCCGACTTTTGTTAAAACAGCGGTGATATTGGCAAAGTGATTTTTTTTACAGTAAAGGTGGTCAGCCACATACTAACCTGTAAAGTTTGAAAACTTTTCTGGGTTAAAAACTTCATCTGTAACTGTAAGAGCCCGTTCCCACTTGTCGGGTGTCGGATCCGTATATTATTTGGAGGTTCCAGTGGCAGAACATTATGTATGGAGCTATTCACACTTGTCGGAAACCGATTTTGTCTGAAATGTTCTGCAACTGGAACCTCCGATGAATATATCTCTAACTTCGTCGGGATTCGATTAAAACTCGACATATAAATAATAGCAGAATTCACATGCTTGTTGATCTGGGAGAAAAGAGCCAATTTTCTCTCTCCATTCTTTCTTTCTCTCTCGCTCTTACTTCTCTTTCAATCTTTCTTCTTCAAAAGAGGAAAGGGAAGACAGAAAGCCTGTTCTGTTGGTGTCTTTAAGAATAAATAATAAAAAATACAAAAGCCCTGAAGCCAGGGATGCAATTCCCCCGTTTTGCAATGTCGATCCTCTTTTGTTTTCATATTCAAATTCTATTCCATATTGCAGCTTTCCTTCCATATTTAAATTTTCCTATGCTCTCTACTCTCCCCACATACTTATTACATCCTTTCGTTACAATGTCCTTCCAACCACAATGAAAGATATAAAATACGTACATCTCAATCATCATCTCGTGCTGACCCTGTTGTCCAAACTCTTGCTTCCACTTTCAATGCGAACAAATGAAAGAGGTCAATTATGTGACACACCCTGTGTGTTAACTTTGGAACTTTCAAGGTCCACCTCAAACTAGCACAGCTAAATAGATTCTTTTTAACATTCAGAAACAACCTAACTGTGATGTTAACACTTTGCGAATTCCCGTTTAGAAAGCCAACACACCCCAACTCTCCCTTGACATGCCCTCATATATATCTGTTCTGATGTCTCTGATTGATGTTACTCTATGTTGTATGTCTCCATTAATACCTACATAAATGTGTCACTACATTTCAGCTTATTATATTGTCATTCAGCTGATGATGACGATGATGGTGATTTGATGATTTCTTTTAGTGCCGTTTCGTGACGTGACCACTCCAATGGCGCTCATACAAATGATGAGAAGTTTGATTTTTATATTTTAGAAACAAAGTTCTAATGCAACACTGTTTCTTTTCACAAATATTGATTTATCTTGGAATTCTTACCTGATGATGAACAACAAGGTCGAACACATTCGTAATTATTAATTAAAATAAATCTATATTGGGAAAAGAAACAGAATTTTGTTTCTAAAATATAAAAATCAATCAATATGAATTTTCACAATGTGAATACACAAACCATAAAAAATATATGATGAGAAGTTTATCCGTCATCTTGATTGTCCGGTCGATAGCTCAATTGGTAGAATGCTTGCATTCCATGCCGAGAGCAAGGGTTCGATCTCAAGGTTTACTCAGCCTTCACAAGAAATGAGAACCAGCCCCCCCAGGAGCTGGGAAACTCCAACTTCAACTGAAAGTGGTTGGTGAGTCCAGCCCCCCTTACCCGTATAAATAAATAGGTCCCGAATCGCCACATGCGACCCCTTCGGGGATAACGCAGGCAAGATGTAACACTATAAGTGTAGCTTAGTTGCGTTTTTACTAATTGTTGAACTTTGTGTGCTTCTGTTAACTCAAACGATTCTGCTTTATTCCTAGATTGTACGAAGTCGGCTTGAACCCTCAGCTGGCCAACTTGTACCCCAAGATCGAGTTTCCCGTGTCCAGCGGCACCCCCATGCTGTCACATCTGGTGGAATGGGAGCACAGCGAGGACTGGTAAGTTGGTCCTTATTGCCTGCAACTCTTGCCATTGATGTACCGGGCATGGCAATTTCAACGCCACCCTATTGAAGATTCGTATCTCGTCCACGGCGGAATGCGCGTGCGGCGGGGTCACGCAGGATGTGCGCCACATACTGTGGGACTGCCCGCTGCAAATTCTGATCAGAATGCGCTTTTTACAGCGGTGAGACCGGGCATAGGCCCGATAGGTTACAACGACTTCGTGTCCACAAGGGATAACTATCAAGCCTTCCCGCCTTCTACGTGGACCCCGGACTGGATCTCGTCTCAGTCGATTGAGGACGCCATCAGCACATCCTTTGTGATTGGCACGAAATAGTAAAAATCGCATCTCGATGACATTACACCGAGTCAGTAACTTCAGGTTTTTGTCTAATTTCTCTAGTGGACAAACAGATAAAT
Organism: Agapetus fuscipes; assembly: GCA_951799405.1. Taxonomy (NCBI): domain Eukaryota; kingdom Metazoa; phylum Arthropoda; class Insecta; order Trichoptera; family Glossosomatidae; genus Agapetus; species Agapetus fuscipes. The sequence continues at coordinate 11,271,650 of OX637354.1, forward strand.
CTAGAATCACTGCTGGGTCGGGTCGCGACCATCGGGAAGGCCTTCCGCCATAAAAACTATAGCATTGCATGAGCGTTCTGTGATACGCTTCCCCGGATGGAACTATATAAACGGGCCGGGTATGAGGCTGGGTTTTGGCAATGATGTCCTTGAGATTCTTCTCTCTAATGTGCTCGTCTCTTGTCGCAGGTACGTGACGTCATACAGAGCTCAAGAAAAGATGAAGTCTGGAGAGAGGACCATCAGGATGACGATCGCTGATGAAGATATGGAGTATATGGCGGGACACGTCATTGATGGTATCCACTAAACATTTATGCTACATCCTCTAATGATCTTTCACTCATCTTAAGCTTTAAAATTAGTGAATTATTTTAAATAGGATTTAAAGAAATATGATAAATGAGGTTGAATTTTTAAACGTTTTGTCCAAGTGGTATCCAATTACCTACATCAAAAGTTGTATTTTTTCTAAGCCAATGTGATCTACATAGCTCGTGCTGTATTGGCGTAGAAGAGAGTTCTGACGATATGCTGACGGATATGACATTTAGAATGTTGACTCTCCACCTCACAGTTCGTGAAATCTGTTTTCAAGGTCGCAACTTGTACCCTGCCACCGGCTACGTGGTGCTGGTGTGGGAGACCCTGGGCATGATGATGGGGGAGCTCTACACAGAAGTCTCCATGGTGTTTGTAAACAAAGCTTACCCATTACCTAACTCTTCAGGTCGCAACCTGTACCCTGCCACCGGGTACCTGGTGCTGGTGTGGGAGACCCTGGGCATGATGATGGGGGAGCTCTACACAGAAGTCTCCATGGTGTTTGTAAACAAAGCTTACCCATTACCTAACTCTTCAAGGTCGCAACCTGTACCCTGCCACCGGGTACCTGGTGCTGGTGTGGGAGACCCTGGGCATGATGATGGGGGAGCTCTACACAGAAGTCTCCGTGGTGTTTGAGAACGTGCGCTTCCAAAGAGCCACCAACATCCCCAAGGAAGGAAACCTCGAGTTCGTCATCATGATACAAAAAGGAAGCGGCAACTTCGAGGTAAGGACAACTGGGATACTCAATGCTCTGTGATAGTAGGTCAATGATTCACGCATAGATGGTAGTTGGTAGATACATGGTTGCTAAATATAGTTATTACATTAAAGATTAATATTCAATGCATTTTCACAAGCAGACACACATAAGTCCACACTTACACGTGCCGCAAGTGAACTTACAACTTAAAAACCCAATCTCAAATGAAAATAGGCCCTGAAACTCTTGTCGATCTTCCCTGAAACAAGAGTGCCATTGGAAAAGTGAACCATTCTTTAGAGTATGGGGGTTCAGCCTTATACCAGGATTAATTTAGTACATCTTAAGTTTATCATTCCCCCAACACCCAGAATATAGCAGAGATCAAACATGCGAGGTGTGAACTAAGATCGAGGAGATGGAATAAGTATACAAGCCTGAGTTAAAAAGAGGATCTATGCAAAATATCAGCCACCTCTAGACTAATGGGTAGTAGGCTACAAATACAGACAGATACAAATAGCAGCCAGGAACAGGGAAACCAGCAAATTATCTTGTAAAGTAATACCTGTATAAATGTTTGTAATTGTTTCCTAGATCGTGGAAGGAGGAGCTCCGATAGTAACAGGTCGCATCTACGCCAAGAAAGATGTGTCTCAGGACTTCAGACCTCTGCCAGATCCTTCTGAAGTGTCAGGAGGCAACGTCAAGAGCCTCTCTGCCAAGGACGTGTACAAGGAATTGAGACTTCGAGGATACAACTACTCGTAAGAAATTACCAATCATTCAATCGGTCGGTGCAATAAGAAGAAGGACATGCGATTGACGATGGATCTGAGAATGGCGGTAAACAATGGCATATTGTTACCGACCTTGATGTATGGAAGTGAAGCATGGACAGTGAATTATGGCGAAATAAGTAATGTATGAACGGTAGAAATGAAGCATTTGAGAATCATAACAAGAAAAACTCTGAAGGATAGAGTTAGGAATGAATGGGTAATAAAAAAATGTAAGCTGAAAAAGGATGTGTAAGTTAAGGTACAAAAGAATGTGAAGAACTGGTCTGGGTATGTGGAAAGAACGAATGACGATAGACTGACAAAGTATATATACAGAGGGAGTGTGAAAGGAAAAATAGGTAACGGACGACCGAGAAGTATGGAGTGATCAGATTGAGGAGATTGTGTAAGAATGGGATATACAAAGTGAGAGTTAAACAAGAAAATGCATGAAAAAGGAGATGGATTGAAATGAATTGAAAAAAGTATGTAAGGATAGGAAGAAATGGAAGCAGCTCTGCAGAGGCTCTGGCCAACCCTAGCGGAATGGTGACAGAGTTACAGTTACAGTATCCCTCCAGGGCTAACTGCCGGTTGTAAAAGCTTAAAACTACTATTCAATGGAACTTTTATTAAAGTTGTTTTTTAATATTGTTGCAGCGGTGTATTCCGCGGCATCAACAGCAGCAACATCGAGGCCTCCAAGGGGACCCTGAACTGGATCAACAACTGGGTCACCTTCATGGACACCATGCTGCAGATGAAGATCCTCACCATCGACACTCGAGGGCTGTTCGTGCCCACCAGGATAGAGAAGCTGTCCATTGACTCCACCAAGCACTACGCCATCTTGTCTGCTGTTCCAGATGACGAAATCAAGACCATCCCCATCACCATCTACAAAGACGTTGACATCATCAGGTCTGAAAACTTCATTTATTCGTCTTGCTAAGCTCCTATTAACTTAATTTAAATTTTTACAATAGGGTAATTGCAGTAGTGGGGAATACGGTTAAAGAACTATAGTTGTGTAGAGTACATTTTAAAGATCACAACCATACATTTTTTAGTAGTAAAAATAAAGACATTGTTGATAATCTTCTAAAATAAAATGCCAAAAATTTGAGTCCCGCCAAAACACAGCGCGGTCGGCTAGCCAAGCTGTGACGTCAAAATGGCGTAGATTGATCCGCCAGGCTACCCGGGCTCGTCGATGCACTTGAAATACATAATATCCGAAGATGCATCGACGTCACATCCGCCTAAATAAAAAAAGTGTCCTCTTTTACCGGAAATTGAAAATGCGCAAATTTTAAAGAGCTTTGATTAAAAAACCACGTTACAGATTTATATATATTTTTAAACGCAGATGCATTTTCAAAAATGTAGTATATCATTTATGAAATAAAAAGTGAAATTACCCTATTCATAACTACTACTTTATTATTTACTTACTTTGCCTTTCCTGCTATTTATAGATCTGGGGGAGTGGAGGTCCGAGGATTAAATGCAACTCCAATCACAAGAAGGAACCCTCTTGGAGAAGCGGTTCTGGAAAAATATGAATTCGTTCCATACTTCCCTAGAGATGCAATGAAGGTACAACAAGAACAGAATTAGTTGAACAAGTATCAGCTTTGAGCTTGGATTTTCAATTGAAAAGAGGTCGGTTTCGTCTGTTTTTAGATTGAAGACATCGTCAGAGTGGATGTCCAACTCGCTCTGGAGAATGTCCAAGGGGTCAAAGTGAAGACCGTCGAGCTCTTGGATGAGGCTTGCAGAACTGGCGTTCCTGCGCTGTCTCCCATTCTAGCTGCTTGTCTTGGAGACATGCCTTTGATCCAGGCTGAAGTGGTGGCCTTGGGAGAAACCAAAGAAGACCTGGGAGCCGGAGTCACCCTGGAGAATAAGAAACTTGCTGGAGAAACCAATGCTCTCATCTTTGTGGGAACTAGTCTGCTCCAACGGCCGGAGGTATCTATAACCTAATTTACAAAGATATATTGACATTAAAAACTTATACTTAATGCATGCCTACAAGTACAAGGAAGTTCGCGCTTACACATGCTAAATGTGTACACACAAAATAAACCGAACCTCACATGAATATAAACCTTTCATGTGTGGCATTTACAAAAATTAACAAAAAAATTATAGCATGAGGGTCAACTTCATACCAATACCTACTTGTAACTTTTTGTATTTTTGGTATCATCTTATTGTTGTGAAATTGTGAAAAGACGTTATTTTTTACCCTGTAACTCCAGAAGCGCTGTTCTGCTAAATTGTTTACACTTTGGATATCAACCCCAAGCTTGCTAGCGCTTGCGAAAGAACTCCGAAGATAAAAAAAATCACAGTACACCTTATTTTGGACATGAATCGCTATTTCGTCGCCTTAAGGTCGTAAGAATTTTCGTAGAATAACGCTTCAGGTTATCCTAGGCCTTATTCATTCACTGTAAGATCTGTTTATCTTTCCTCCTAAGCTATGTATTTAGATTTACCTATTGGTTTGTCCTGTTTACCATTCCTTTATAATCTAAAAATTGATTGAACCATATGAGTTACAAATTGTGAACCATTGTTTTATTTTGATTCACCACCTGCATCATCCAAAACTGTTTTTGTAGCTTGGTCTTTGTTCCTCCCCAGGTGTTGCAGCAAGCGCTCGCATGCATCAAAGACAAAGGCTTCATCATATCTCGTGAATCACCAAAAGCAGACTCAGCTCCGTCAGCGGATGCGCTGGACGTCCTGTCAGCTGCCAGATCATCTGGTCCACTACCAGAACGGCTGGTGCTACTTCGCAAACGAGCCAGCGCCAAACCAGCCAAGTTTTCATTTGTAACTTCAGACGATGATAGCTTCCCCTGGGTTGAAGAAGTAAGCGATTATTCTTAATTCTCATTATTTTTATTAATGGACATGATTGTCCATAAATTAAAATACCTATAAGCTCTACGGAATTCAAACAGACGTACACCACATAAATCTAAATGAGATGAAGAGCTTACAAGACGAGACATTATGTTCGTTGGAGACTAGTAACCTAAATTAGAAGGATGAAAATTGAGGGAGAGCAATTGATTGGTTCTAAATCTACGTTCTGGAATATTGAATTTGATACTTTGTAAAAGATGAGGTGAATCGAAAATGCTATTGATGATTTTGTAAATTCATATAAGTTGAACATGTTGTCCGCGTTGTAATTATTCTTAAAATATAAAATTTGCTGCTTTTCATCTTACGTAACTTGAGAATGCCGTGTTTAAGGTAAAATATATTAAATTAGTGATTAAGATTCCAACATTAGAAATTGATAGTTTGAATATCTTTAACATCGTAAGTTTAATTGTCTTAGCCAGCCATGTGTTTCAATGATTCAGGTGAAGGCAAAGTTGAAGGAGTCGGATAAGCTGGTGTTGATCTCGCAGAATGAAGTGCTGAGCGGACTCCTGGGTCTCACTAACTGCCTGCGCCGTGAGCCTGGTGGAGAAATCGTTGGTTGTCTGGCCATCATGGACCCTGCAGCTCCAGCTTTCAACCCTGATCTGCCACTTTATGAAGAACAGCTGGACAAAGATCTGGCTATCAATGTGTTTAAAAATGTAAGTTCTAGCCTTCGTCTAAAAGAAGTTATGTATGTTTTTGCTTCTACGAAAAGTAACTAAAGGCCTGTTGCACTAACCTCCAATCAATATTTGGTTGAAACATCAATTCTGGTTGCTTAATTCTGGTAAGGACCTCGGTTAAATATTTCTCAGAAGTGTGTAATAATATGATGGAATTTGAACAGGAAATATGATGTAAATCAGCTGACTTACGTACCTATATGCAACCATTTTTTTTGGGAGAAATCTCACTTAATTTTGATTTTTGTCTGATTGGAGTTTGGTGCAACAGGCCCTAAAGCACTGATACAAAGCGGGTACCTTCATATCAGTCAGTAGACTAGTGGCAAACACTTTGGATTAGGAACAAAATATAGTAAATATTATCTACTGTTGTCAAAGCCTAATCATAATTAAGTCCATCCAACCTGACATACAGCAATCGGGTCTTGCTTATGAAAGAGGTTCTCACTATGGCAACAAAAATGCTCACAGAGAGCTTTTGATGTGTGATTCACACAAAGCAGCCCTCTCCAAATAAATTATCTAAGTAATGTTGTTTAACTTGGCTGCATTTTTGTCATCTTGATTTTTGATGAAAAATTGAGAGGGAAGTTATACATGCAATGTTTGATGGATTCCAGGGCCAGTGGGGATCTTATCGCCACATAGAGCTGGAGAAGGTGCAGGACGTCAAGGCTGAGCACGCTTATGTAAATGTCACGACGAGAGGAGACTTGTCCAGTTTGAAGTGGATCGAGGGACCATACAAATGTGGAGCAACCAAGGACCTGGTTCATGTAAGATTCAAGCACCCAAACATCACTGTACTGTTTAAGAAATTTCATTAGCTTTTCTACCGTATTTGTACAACGGATTGGCGTGGTTTTACCGTTGAGATGGTTTTGTCGCGATGGACTCTGAAATTCTGAGGAATTGCTCATCTGCAGGAGACGATGCTGACTTGATTCAGTCGTACCATCAGGCTACACTAATGAACTCTAAACATTTTTGAATTCGGAACTTTTTTCTTGAAAAGGGAACATTCGTCCTGTATAGAACTGCCGTCCTTAGCACAAAATATTTGATAACCTTTTTCTTAGCAACCCGGCCGGGTAAAGTCACAATATTGTCTATGCCAAATCGTATGCGAACCTCATTGACTACTTTTTGGTTCCTTAAATTCGGTTCATAGATCCAAAACATGGGATCGAATAAGACGGATCATATCTAGTGATGAATGCTACAGTCTCACAATCGGAAGGTAGTGGATCAGATCCCAAAAAAGATTACAGAATAATTATCATACAATTTTCGAAAATTCTTATTGCAGGTGTACTATTCGGCCTTGAACTTCCGTGACGTGATGACAGCCACTGGGCGCATCTCCGTGGAGAATGTTGCCAGGGGTCGCCTAGCTCAGGAGTGCGTGCAGGGGCTGGAGTACTCTGGGAGAGCTGAGAAGTGAGACGCTGCAACTGTATTATTCCACACCAAGTGTCCATTGAAAATTGTACTTCGTGTGTGGCAGGGTCACGCAGGATGTGCATCACATACTGCGGGACTGCCCGCAGCGACATTCTGATCGGAATGCGCTTTTTACAGCGGTGAGCCCGGGCCCGATGGGTTAAGCCGACTTCGTGTCCACAAGGGATAACTACCAAGCCTTCAGGCGCTTTTGCGCCTCCTACGTGGACCCTGGACTGAATTTCCTCCCAGTCAATTGAGGACGCCATCAGCACATCCTTTGTGATCGGCAGAAGTAGTAAGAAGCGCATCTCGATGACATTTTACCGAGTCAGTAATTTCGGGTTTTGGCTGTTTTCTGTAGTGGACGAACAGGTAAATCTAGAACCACTGCTAGATCGAGTCATGACCATCGGTAAGGCCTTCCGCCACAAAAATAACAGCATTACATGAGCGTTTTATGATATGCTTCCCCGGATGGAAGTGTGTAAGAAACGGAACGGGTGGGTTTGCGGGTGGGTTTTCGCAATGTCCATTGAAAATTTGGTCCTAAAATAAATTTTATACCATTATTTACAAACGCGACAATGGAACTCACATCCCTTGACATGAATGCAAAGTGTGCTCGTATGATGCGTTGATCAATTAGATGTCTTTTTTTGAAAGGTAAATCAAAATGCTTTGATACGCAATGGAATTAATACAAAGTTCCCTTTTTAAAATTTCTCTCATCGAACTGGTCACAGGTCTAGAAGACTAGGTGGGTTCAATGACCAATAACAAGACAGAACGGCTGTTTTCTTGTACAAGTCTATATTTCCTCGGAGCTGATTTGCACCAGCTTCCTTGGGCTTACCTTGAATGCTTGTATTTCAGCGGAGCGCGTGTGATGGGTATGGTAGCCAGTGGGGCCATGAGTAACCTGGTGGTCACAGACAGGTTCCTGGTGTGGCCGATGCCTGAAGAGTGGACCCTGGAAGAAGGCGCCACAATCCCCGTCGCTTACGGCACAGTTTACTTCGCGCTGGTAACTACCTCATGTCATCACTCCCAGCTATTGTAATATACTTTGTTAGCACGCAACTAAGATGCAATCAATATCTATTCTATATCTATCTAATAGGTATAGCTCAATACTCAGTTGATAGACAATCTGTAGAAAGTTGCGCTTTAATCAAAAGGCTTTCTTTCAGACCAATGATGTGAGACATTATATTATGTTTTGGAGTTTTTTTTCAATGCGGGTCATAGTAGGAGCAAGCATCTTTTACAGGCAATGTTAGGCACGTTGGTAAAAATGCATTCCCCCGTGAAATTAAGATCTAAATACACATAATAATATAATATTAGGATGATTTCTTTGGTGAGCGCTGTTTTTGTGTGTATCACACCTCAAGAGCCCTCTGCGAGCTTGGTCGTCGCTGTAGAAAGCGCTAATTCTCAAGCAAGACCCAGTTGTTGTAAGGTTGGATGGACCTTTCAGTGACCGGTCTTTGGTACAGGTTTATGAATTTTTCAACCCAGCGAAGAGCACATTCGAAATATAAATGGTATATTTTTGTGCTCCGCCGGGATCCGAATCCACAACTTTCCATTAACGAGTCCGAAATGTTGCCACTATGGACTACGGACCGGTCCAAGAATTGAGTTAACAATTGAGTTAATGCTTCATATTGACTCATTGCTTCAACTCCTATTAATTTTTATTTTTCTTTTTAAAGGTAAAGAGCAAGTCATGTATTCTCTGACATATATTAACTTCTTTCCAATGCACGCACGTGAGTCTAAGTGCCAGAATTCTATAAGATACGCCTGCATCTACTACGACTCTTTGTATGTTTGTTTCAGTTCATGAAAGCAAATATGAAACGCGGAGAGTCAGTTCTCATTCACGCTGGTTCTGGTGGCGTCGGTCAAGCCGCCATCTCAGTTTGTCTGGCACATGGCTGCAAGGTCTTCACCACAGTCGGTACACCGGAGAAGAGGGCGTTCATCAAGAAGCTGTTCCCAGAACTGAAGGACAACCAGATAGGCAACTCTCGTGACACTTCATTTGAAGAGTTGATCATGACAGAAACAAATGGCAAGGGTGTCGACATTGTGCTCAATTCTCTGGCAGAAGACAAACTTCAAGTAATTAGCCTTAATCTATCTCTAACTGATTGATGTTGTAAGTGTGTGGGATAATATGTGGGTCAATGACATTTTGTCCCCTTAGTACTTACTCCATCAGAGGTAATTTCAGATGAGGAATGTTTGTATGTGTACTGGACCATCGTCTCTATAACTTTAGATAAAGTTTCACTTATTTCTCCCATTAAATTTACTAATACTGCAACATAAAACCATCCGGTGTTTTACGTGCATTAATAGTACACAATCAGCATTTGTAAGCGCGAACTACACGTGTTTGTTTGTGGGCATACATCTGAGAGCTTTGAATGAATATATCCTTGCAACTTAGATTATAGATTATAGATCAACTGTAGAAACGGCCCCGTACTTTTTTCCTCTAACCATATTTTTTGTATCTTTTCCTTGTTCCATTTATTCAAACTTGGCAGTTGGTGCCGTGACCAGGATTTGAGGTCAAAGAAATATGTAAAATTTGCTTCAGAGAGATAGTGGAAATCGTACAAAAATGCAGTCAAATCCTGATGAGTTTGTTAATTCGAAAACATTTATTTTCAGGCTTCAGTTCGTTGCTTGGGTCAACGTGGTCGTTTCCTAGAAATCGGTAAGTTTGATATCGCCAACAACACACCTCTGGGCATGCACTTCTTCCTGAAAGAATGCAGTTTCATAGGAATCATGCTGGACTTGGTGTTTGACGACGTTTCGGACGATAGAAGGGTAAGGAAATAAAAATCTTTCATTTCATCCAGTCCTAACCTTTTGGTCATCATGCTAATGCTACTTAACGTTATTACAGATTCTCCAAGGCTTAGTGTTTGACGGCATCAGAGCTGGTGCAGTGAAACCTCTGTGCCGCGTTGTCTTCCCATCAGATGAGGTGGAGAAGGCATTCCGTTACATGGCAGCCGGCAAACATGTGGGGAAAGTGCTTATGAGAATCCGGGACGAAGAGGCAGACAGAATCGCAGTACCCAAGCCCTTGAAGCTTCAAGCTACACCAAGGTCAGCCGCATAGTTTCATTCCTTGGCTTAATTTCTTAAGCCCTCCTTGTATCCATTAAGTAAGTGACAGAAGGGCTCACAGAATGGAGCGGACGTATGAACAAAGGACAGAAGGCTTTGAAACTAAAAGTAACGTCAAGACAAATAAATTGCACAGAATCTGTACTCGACTTTCTTGCAAAAATTAACCCACTGTATGACGTATGTAAAGCTAAAATCATCTACCAGCTTATGCCGTTTCAATAAAAATATAATATATCAATAATAAATCAATTTTATTCCACCGCGGTGTGTACCTGCATACTCGTACAATATGGATATAGGCATATAAATACTTAAATGAACATAAATATTTTGTTGATTTATTTGAAAAAGTACCAATTACACAAGAAAGATCCTCGACTCATAGGTTGGTATGAAGCTGACCTTTGTACTGTACTGTACTGTATCCTGCCACCGTTTCATTAGGGGTGGCCGGTACCTCCGCAGATGCGCCTCCACTTTTTGCTGTCATCACCTTTTTCATACATACTCTTCTCTTATTCTCACTCTGCAGAATCCATTCTTTCGCAATCTCACCTATTTGGTCTAACCATTCTTTCCTCAGCCTTCCCCTTCCGCGCTTTCCTCTGACATTTCTTTTGTACACTTTCTTCGTTAGTTGTTCATCATCCTTTCTTTCAAGATGTCTGAACCATCTCATCGTACTTTTTTGTACTTTCATTCTCATATTCTCTTTTATACCACACTCGTTCATCACTCAAGCATTACGTACTCTATCACTCAGTGTCTTTCCAGCCATTGCTCTCAGGTAAGCCATTTCAACTGTACTTACATACTTTACTCAGCTCACATTCATTAAGCCTCACTTCCACCAACCAATATGCCATTGTGGACCGCCGATCTCATATTCTTCGTAAGTTTCCTATTTCTTGCAATTCTTCCAATCGTTTCCATTACACTTCTTCCTCTACTAGCGCGCTTTTCCAATTATTTCGTCAATTTCGCATTCGACTCAAACTTGCTTCCCAGATAATCAAATTCTTTCACGACCTCCACTCTTTTTTCATTCAATCTTATCTCAATTTTCTCGCATTTCTCAGTCCTCCCAAAGTGTAAAAAATAATTCACTTTGTCAATGTCACCCCTGTTTCAAGGAAGGTCGGCCAGAGTTGCAGGTTTTATGTTCATTTGGATTTGGTTTTAATTTGTAAGTACAAATTCAGCATTCGTAAGCGCGAACTTACACGTACCTGTTTGTGGGCATGCATTTCATATGAGTTTTGAATGTTTATATTTCATTGCAACTTATATTCTAGATTATTATAGATGGTCATTGAACCCTTCTGTATGCAAACTAGTACTTTGTATGGTGGGTAAACTTTTTAGTTATATTTTGAAAAAGTAACGACTGATTATTATTGGTATTTATAAAATTTTAAGAATCGCAGCCTTTTATCTATTTTTAACCCTTTGACTACCAAGAAAATTGCTAATACATTTTGTATGGAATATTTTCACTTTGTATGGCGGCTATACTTTTGATTCACTTTTTGGAAAAAATAATGATGGCAATATATAGGTTATTATTATTATTTTACATTTATTTCATTATCATTATTTTTTTATTAACCCTCTAACTGTCGAGAATTTTTCCATTATTTTTTTCTTTTATATGGCAACTCCCTAAATCGAGATTATGATGAAGAAATGATTATAATTATTAGATAGCACTATTATATAAATGGATTCACAAAAATTTTAAGAAAAATCGTCGGAGCCGTTTTTGAGAAAATCGCATTTAAAATTTTCAGCTCTTCGGAAGCCATCTTGAATTTTCAAAAAAGTAAAAAAAAAATGATTACGAATTAAAGTGATAAGCTTGTTCTTTCTATCAAATCTAAAACAAATTTAAATATCTTGCATTTTAATAGGTTTTTGTAATATTTTCGATTTAAAATTTCAGGTCGTGTAAACGGTGCTTTATATATATATATTTTTTTTTATTTTTTTGTAAATTTGTAGAAATTTATGTTGTCCATAATATTGTAGAACATTATATTTTTGTTGACCCCTTAACTTTCGAGAAAATCACAATCGTTTGTTTTTTTCATATGGCAGCCCATAGACACAGATTAGTATGTTGTTATAACTAATTTATTAAGTTAAAAGTTAATTAATGGCAACTCTGAAAATTTAAGAAAAATTCTTGGAGCCGTTTTTGAGAAAAGTGCAATTTTATGTTTTTTTTGTATGGCAGCCATCTTGAATTTTCAAGTTGGTGTAATGCCATGTTCTTTATACTTAATACATGTCCAAAAAAGTTGATGTAGCCAAAATTTGGTATCTCTAGGTCTTATACTTTGGAAAGTGACACACACACATACATACATACATACATACATACATACAGACGGACGTTTTTGAAAGATAGTGTTTTTTGGCATGTCCTGCACCAGGACAACTCATTTCCGTGAAAACCTCGAAATTTTTTTTTCACATATGTACGTTCACATATGTTTCAGTATGTACGGTTGAAATGGCTTACCTGAGAGCAATGGCTGGAAAAACACTGAATGATAGAGTACGTAATGATTGGGTGATGAACGAGTGTGGTATAAAAGAGAATATGAGAATGAAAGTACAAAAAAGTACGATGAGATGGTTCGGACATCTCGAAAGAATGGATGATGAACGAATAACGAAGAAAGTGTACAAAGGAAATGTCAGAGGAAAGCGCGGAAGGGGAAGGCCGAGGAAAGAATGGTTAGACCAAATAGGTGAGATTGCGAAAGAATGGAACCTGCAGAGTGAAAATAAGAGAAGAGTTTGTATGAAAAAGGTGATGAATATTGAGGAAATGAAAGTGGTTTGTAAGGACAGAAAAAAGTGGAGGCGCATCTGCGGAGGTACCGGCCACCCCTAGTGGAACGGCGGCAGGATACAGTACAGTACAGTACACCAAATCATAACTTTCTTTATAGCTTTCTGCTATAGCAAGAAAGTAAAAAGAGTATCAGTCTAATAGATTGTAAGAAGACTACTTGGGAAGAACAAAGAATGACAATTGAAGAGCATTTTGAGTAAATCAAAATTATAAATTTGAAAGTTTTTTATTTCTCATGGTTATTGGCTGTCACAAAGATCTGAAAATATCGCCATGAGCTGTGATTGTTGTTGACTGTTATATTACAAATTTTGCAGAGCTTTAGATACACACAGATAGCATTAGTAGAAATTTTTCTTATTTTTGCTGACATTTCTTGTTTTTTCCCTGTAGTCTTCATATGAAGTAGGTACCTGCTTTAAAATTCCTTTTTGACAATGCCACCCTTATTTCTGAAAAATGCGGCAAGAGATGCAAAGTTTGTGCTCCCCTGGCCACCCCTCTGGCCACCCCTAGCGGAATGGCGACAGAGTTACAGTTACAGTGCTTTATTTTGTAAGTAGATATAGGTACGGCATTTTTGAGCGCAAACATATACGCGTTTGCTTGTATGTGGTGTATGAAGTATAAATCTTATGATATTTAGCTTGAATTACAGATCATTCTCATAATTATCATAATTTATAATTAAATAATAATTTTATTTAATCAAATAATAATCATTATTAAAAGCATGACATACTGAAATGCATCTTATTCTCGTTGATCAACCACTGGTAGCGCTGTCTGTCCCATTTTCAACAAAAGTAAACCAAGATAATGTAAAAGGGCAGCAATGAATTGGTGAAAAGAACATGGAAGTAGTTGACTGTTGTCGTTGCAGATACATGTGCCTGCCTGAGAAGTGCTACGTCATCACTGGTGGTCTGGGAGGCTTCGGCCTTGAGCTGGCAGACTGGCTGGTTCTCCAAGGTGCAAGAAAGCTGGTTCTCAGTTCAAGAAGAGGCATTATCAATGGATACCAATCCTCAAGGATCAGGTGACCCTTTTACTTGTGTCATTTCTAATCAACAAACTCGCCACAGATACCCGCAGACTTCACAGGTCTAGGTGACTAGGTTTTTAACCTTGATTATTCTGAATAGCCTGGCTATACCCCCAGTACAGAATACTTTTTCAAGCACAAACCTATTTTAAAACATTTTACTGATTTCCTACCTTAATTGATTGACGACACTTCAAAATATGTGAACGTGTATTAGTTATTCAAGAACAAAAATCACAAAGGTTTAGCACATATTGCAGTCTTTTGAATAGTCAATTGTCAATGTCGGTTTACAATGTAATGGAGGATTTCTATCTCTCGGTTTCTCGACTTCCCGGCTCAGTGTTTCAATCGACACTCTGGTCTCTCACACGATTGCGGTCCAAATATATAGCGTCTAAACGGACGTTTCTCGACTGTTCTCGAGTGGATGATTCAAGAGCGATGTTCCACCAGCGTGATTAGAATAACGTATGCACTCTAATACTACTATACGCTCGTAACAATATGTAACTCTTCTTTAGAACATGGACTGCATACGGAGCCAATGTTGTTGTTTGTACAGAAGACATAACAACACAAGCCGGGTGCGCTGCCCTACTGAGAACTGCCAACAAGCTCGGTCCAGTCGCAGCCATCTTCAATCTGGCCGTACTTCTCAAGGACGCTCTGTTTGAAAACCAGACGGCGCAGACCTTCAGAGAGTCTTTCGCTCCCAAAGCCAAGGCAACTAAATTCTTGGATGCGGAGTCCAGAAAACTCTGTCCCAAATTAGAGTGAGTAAGCCCCTGAAACTGTTACTTCCTCATCTTCCTGTAACTGTAACTCTGTCGCCATTCCGCTAGGATTAGCCAGAGCCTCTGCAGAGCTGCCTCCATTTCTTCTCTTCTTCTTCTCTTTCAATTCATTCTTATCCATCACCTTTTTCATGCATTTTCTTCTTTTACGCTCCCTTTGTATATCCCATTCTTTCACAGTCTCCTCAATCTGATCACTCCATTCTTCCTATTTCATTTTCTTTCTTTTTATTGTGTACTATATTAAAAATTATGATTCAACTTAATATTATTTGTTTTTTGATAACAGTTAATCCAAATTCTAACTTGAATTTTTATTCAATTCACAAAATAGAAAACAAGATAATGTATTATGTGCATTGGTAAACAAACAGGAAGTTTTAACTACTATGACCAAAAGAAATAATGTGTTACGCGATAATTGAATGCAACTCTATTCCTATTAACGGAAAAGTTGGCCAGTCAGAGGTGTTTCTACTTCTATTATCCTGGCACAGTTCCTTCGATTTACACATTGAATCTTTTATGTATCCCTACAAATCCCATTATTTAATAATCATTCATTCTCTATTCAATTATTATTTTGTCAATCTTTCATCATCCATTCTTCCTAATTAGTATCCAAATCATCTAAGACATTGTGTGCCCCTTTACTTACACATCCTATTTCAGCTTGTTCTTTTTTTAATTCTTATTCATTCTTAACTCAATCTCTCAAAGTTTTTACTATCATACATTTTTCATTTTTCATTCTTGCCTTGCATACTTTACAAACAATTAAACAGAAAAGAAGACTGCTTTAATCTTATTGTGTTGTGTCTTCAGAGACTTTGTGATATTCTCGAGTGTCTCGTGTGGCCGAGGTAATGCTGGCCAGTCCAACTACGGCATGGGCAACTCCGTGATGGAGAGGATCTGCGAGGAGAGAAGAAGGGTTGGGCTGCCTGCGCTTGCCGTGCAATGGGGAGCAGTGGGAGAAGTAAGTACCAGTCAGTCTTATGGCCAATAGGGTAATTGGAGTGGTAGGGAAAACAGTTGAAAATACTACAGTTGTGTAGAGTACATTTCAAGGATCACAACCATATATTTTTTAAGTATAAAAAAAAAGATATCATTGATAATTTTCAAAAATAAAATGCCGAGAATTTGAGTCCCGGCAAAATGCAGCGCGGCCGGCTAGCCACGCTGTGACGTCAAATTTAGTTAAAAGAACGCCAAGTCAAATTGTGACAATATCATTTTATTTTTTGACCACAGGTTGGTCTAGTGGCAGATATGCAAGAGGAGCATTGTGAGCTTGAGATCGGTGGCACACTCCAGCAGCGCATCAGCAGCTGCCTCAGAACCCTGGATCTCCTGTTGAGGAAGAATGCGGTGATTGTGTCATCCATGGTGGTGGCGGAGAAGCGAGTGGGAGGCTCGGGGGATGGCAACATTGTAGGAACTGTCGCCACAATAATGGGTAAGAAAATGATTCTTCTTACATTTAACATTATTGTTAGACTGTATGTAGTCGGCACAAGCGACATATTTCAAAGTCACAACCAGATTGCCATGTTACGAAATCAAAGTACCTATACATGTACGATAGTGTGGGTAGAAGTGTAGACTTCCAGCCCACTCAAGCTCATTGCATCTCAAATTGAGCACCGGAACTCAGGGATGTGTTTTTGTGTTCCCAGGACTCAAGGACTTGAAGACTGTATCGCAGCAAGTGACCTTGGCTGAGCTCGGCATGGACTCCATGATGGCTGTGGAAATAAAACAGAGCCTGGAAAGAGACTTTGAAATCTTCCTCACAGCTCAAGATATTAGGACACTCACATTCGCAAGGTAAAGTGTCTGCCTTAAGATCTAGGTGATGTAATGCAATACATCATTAACCTTTTTGCTTCTGAATAGCCTGGCTATATGAATACTCCCAGGACAGAATACTTTTTCAAGCACATTTTGTACAACATTTAGGTATTGATTTCCTATCTTAATTGATTGACAATATTTCAAACTTTGTAAACAGTCACATGAATTAGTTATTCAAGAACAAAAATCACAAAGGCTTAGCACATATTTCCACTTGCAGACTTTTGAATTCTTGAACACAGATGTCAGGGATAAGTTCAAAGTTGGATGACGTCTTTGATTGACAGCCGCACTGTATGCAAGTTTACGCTTGACGCCTATGCTTGTCACCCGCAGTTGAAGGGTTAAAATATATAAACACAAAAAATATATTATCTTTATTTACAAATATGCTCGCTGGGTTGAACAAATCATGTTCCTTTACCAAAGACAGGTATTCAAAGATCCATGCAAGCTTATAGCAACTGGGTATTGCTTGAGAATTGGCGCTTTCTACAGCGACAACCAAGCTCGCAGAGTGCTCATGACGTGTGCTTCTATAAGTTGTGAACTGGAGAGTGGTACTGGAGGACAGGTGGAGTTGAAGGCAGAAGTTGAAAGAGGCAGAAGTTGAAATCGGGCTGTAGCGCCATTGAAGAAGAAGACAAGCCCAGATTTACTTTATTTTATTCCAGATTGCTGGAGCTGTCTGCCCTTAGAGAGGCGGAGGCCAGTACATCCGCTACCAACAAGAGTGTGGATGGCTTGGCTGGCTTCAGGGTTCTACTCAGAAATATAGGCAACGAAAAATCTGCATCTGAATCCATCGTCAACTTGGCAACAATGGCAGGAGACGGCAAAGAAGTGAGACTTATTTCAATACCAATACCTCCTGATGTACCTAAGTAGTATTGATTTGTTGCTTTAGAAGATTTGTATGTAATGTTTGTTCCTTTGCTGATCTCCTCATTTGTGATTTGATCACTCAGGGAAACACCCTGAGTAATATTTTTGTGGAAGTACAGAGGCATTGGGTAAGGTGTGACTGCGCTTGTACTTTCAAGGCTTGATTATTGTACCTAATGAAATATTCAGCGGCCTACCGTGTATGCAGTTGAACAGACTACAATGTGTGCTCAATATATGGGAGCACGTCTAATGTATAATTTTACAATTAGTGCTTCCATTACGCCTAGATTAAGAGACCAGCTTCACTGGCTTAAAATTGGAGAAAGGATTGAATACAAGATCTGTTTAACTGTCTTTAAATCGACACAGTGTGTTGCCCCGCAGTATATTTTAGACTTTGTGGGATGGACACAGTGGAGGGTAAGCGGCTGGCATTAAGATCTGCTAGTAGTACCGCTGTGAATAGATTGGTTTTTCCAAAAAATGTAATTAAGCAAAATACTTGGACCGTGCCTTTTACATAGCCAGCCCTTTGCTGTGAAATGCCCTAACCCATGAGCTTGAGAGTGCAAGTGCATTTAGGTCGGGATTGAAGACATGTTTGTTTCCGAGATGTTACAGTTGAACAGTGCCCTTGCAGTGATTTATCACAAAACGGAACTATAAATATTGTCTTATTATTATTATGGTCTGGTAAAGCCTTTCCAAGTCTACTTACTAAGGATCTCCATTGCAAGCGATGGAGACCACTTCATTCAATCAGTCCACAAACAAGCCAATATACAGGTACTAACAGTAATGAACAATGCATCTAACAGAGTGATTTAGAAGGAATCAGACAAAATCTAAATTTAAGAATGGATAGAGAAAGGCTGAAAAAGAAGAATACTTAGTTATACAAGTAATTGCATGTACAAACAACCAACTATTCCTGGTACGTCTGTTCTTGAGGGACAAATTGACGGGAGTTTTTACCTCTATTCTTCCATCTTTATGGTGGTCTTCCTCAAGGATGCAAAGGTGGTATCTCTTTTACAGCCATGTGCACGACCCTGTTGTCAAAAATCCTGTCCACATGCCGTCTCTAGAATCCCCTCCTCTGTCTATTCCATCCTACAATGTCTTTCATGTTTCAAATTCTCTATTAATAATCTACATAGATATGAGAACCAATAGTCCCATCCATCGTTCAAGTTGGTAGAGCGCTCACATTCAAAGCTAGAGAGCTGCGGTTAGATTCCCACCGAGGGTGTCCAAAATGATAAAAATGGCTCAAAGCTGTACATTCTGTAGGAAAATTGATGAAATATTTGGTTCAGCAGTGAACTAGCAAAGGTTGAGATGAGGATTAATGTACATAACCAATATTTTGGCGCCTTGATTTCAGAGTGATGATGCGCTATGCGACACGGATCCCGTGATCTTCATGGTGCCGGGTATTGAAGGAATGTCCACGGTCTTGGAGCCACTCAGCAAGAGGCTTAAGTGCAAGGTCACGGTACTGCAACTGGGATATGACAACGCTGGTGAAAGTATTCAGGATACCGCGCAGAGACTTCTTGTTGTAAGTGAAATAAACAATAGTTGAGTGTTATAAACCAATAAAACTCATTATATGTGTTTCTTTTGGCCATCCTGGATATTACAACTGATACGTTTTATGTTTCTAGTCGCTACGTTCACGTCTGGCTCCGGGCGCGTCCTTCACATTATTAGGTTATTCATTTGGTGTTGCCGTGGCATTGGAAATTGCGAAAGTTTTGGAAACTGAAGGTGAAAATCTAATTTATTACATTACTGAATTATATCCATTGCTCTTTTATCTTCACGTTTAAACATTTATTTTGAGTTGTAAAATCAAATTTGCAAACCGATTTTTCATCAAAAGTATCTCATGCAGACTTGCGTTCAGGGGGACTAGCAGCTATGCATGAAATCTGCCATTGTACAAAATGAGGTTTTATCTTTGTAGATTTCATTATAAGTAAAAAATCAATTCATTCATAATGAATTAACTCCACTTTCAGTAGTATTACTACCAGCATATTTTATAGTGAGAAAATTCCGAAGCGAAAGGGTCAAAAATTAATCACATATTTATTGATGTTATGGCCGAGGGATCAAGTGGCTGATCTTTCAAGCATATTTAGAATAGAACAACATTGGTTCGATCCCCGCTTCGGTCATTTGACCATAACTTTGATCCTGGCTTAACAGATGTCATTGAGTAATTATTAATTAATAATTCATTAAAATATACAATAATGAATTATTAATTGACAATATTAATACCTGTTTCTGACCAGGGCTGAAAGTCTCATCACCACGGTAATTCTTACCTACCAAATATCAGTAATATTTGTATGAAGTGAACAGCTGATTAGTCTTCATACAAATATTACCGATATTCGGTAGGTAAGAATTACTGTGGTGATAAGACTTCCAGCCCAGGCAGAATAGGTTGGTGAATTGTATTCTGCTTCACAAATCTATAAAAAAATCTCCTTTGATTTTGTGATGTTTTCAAAGTGTGTATTTCCTGTATTCTCTTTAGATTTTAGGTTATCTGTTTGCTTGATGTTCACAGGTCACTTGGGCAGGTTATTTTGCATTGACGGTGCCCCTGAATTCTTGCTTGCGATGCTCAAGACTAATCTTGGAGCTGATGAGGCCACATTACAAGACACCCTCCTGTTGCATATCATGGAGCTGATTGCGCCTAAGCATGAACTGCCGATGCAGCAGATCTTGGCCGACTGTCCCACATGGGAAGACAAGATAAAGGTCTTCCTAGAACAAGTGCCAAAGACGGTAAGTCTCACGTTGAAATAAGTCTCCTTTTTTAGCACAGTTCAGAACCTACGATTTTTGTTGACAAAATGACATGGATATAAAGATGAAGATGTCCAGCTATCTTTAAATCTTTTAGGTCTTCTAGCTGGTGTTGATGGATTGATCTTTTCATTTCAACTCATTAGTCATTACCTACGATGAGTACAAATCTTTCTTGACTCATTCTGGAGACACAATCTTTGGAATTGTTAGGCTTAGGTTGGAATTACAGTTGTTTGACATATTTAAAATAATAATAACTACATAGTATATCCGATTAATAAATTTTAACTGGCTAGTTATTATTATTGTAAATACAATCTTTCAAAAGCAATCTTGGAGATATCTAATCTAATCTAAGTTGCAAAGATATGTTACATTGGGGATTCACATGATTTGCATTCTCACAAGCAGACACGCATAAGTTCACGCTTAAACATGCACATGATGCACCCCGCAACTATTGCCGACCTTCCCTAAAACAGGGGTGACATTGGACAAGTGAACCATTTTCTTCAGCCGCATACCAACCTATAAGTCAAGGAACATACACAACAAATTACATTTTTTAAATCACAAATAACAGTATATGTATAGACAAATACAGAATACAAAATTTTAATTTACAAAACCCTAGTCACCACCTTATGTTCATTGTCATCATCAGGTGAAGCACTCCAAGCAGTACCAGAGTGCTCTGGCTAACGTGGTGTACGGCCGTCTCCTCGCCATGATCAACTATGACAGCTCCAACTTCACCAAGCTCAAGAGCCCCGTAATGCTGCTGCGACCCAAAGACTGCCCGCCCGGGGTGGTGGTCGACGAGAACTACGGACTGCACAAATATGTGCAGCAACCCATCAAGGTAAATAACATTCAAGCTTGATTTGGGCTGTAGCTTCTTGAAGACAGAGAAAGAAACATAATTTTCAAACTGCGATGTTTCTTTAAGAGTTGAGTGCATTTTTCACCCTTAATTCCTTATCTATGGAGCGCTGTCTCCATTGACTTATGATATCTGTGGACTAGAAATTATTTTAACGAAAATAGACATTATACATACCTTTGTCTGTTTTAACTTACTTACGGAGATGGTCACTAGTAAGAAAGAGAACAAAGAACTTCACAGTTGTATTTCCATACGTACAAAAAAACTGGGGTGAATCTAAAAAAATCCTAGAAAGTTGGTACGTACCTATTATTGTGTTTCATGGCACGCATATTACTTTGGGAAGAAACTGTTAACTGGCATACACCATCTATGTCTTTAATATTGGTTGATGCTAGCAAATAATAACACTGTGATGTCATCTCACCAAGAAGACGATATCTGTCCCTGATGTAAGTCATCAAGAGCTTCCATGAAGAGTTGTCAGGTTGTTTACCATTGAGTAATGACATAGAGGAGCAGAAACTAATTTACTGCATTGATACGTACTATATTCCATATTTGTCTTAGTCCTGTCAAACGTTGCAGTGGTGTAGTCATACGAAATAAGGCCATTTTGTCCAAAGTAATGCCTTTTTCTTTTAAAATTCATCAATTTAAGCGATCACAACATTTATAACGCGTGTATCTGTCAACTGGCAGCCATTATTATTCACAATAGTACCTACACAATGAAAAAATTAAACATACCAGCATAAAAGGTAAAAAATATATATAAGAAACTGAGAATGGAGAATGATCTCCAAAAAGTTTTTTCAAAAATAAAATAGTCACAGTGGAATAAAACAAAGTTTTTCATTTAAGTAATAGTTCATAATTTTTTTTTTAATAAAATATTTAATAAAAGAGATATAAAATAACAACAATAAATTTTTGAGATTTCCTTGATAGTAATTGCCTGAAAACAGATTATAATAAGACATTGTTTACATGAAGAGGGTGCACTTTTTTTGTCACGCCAATTGGCTCTTGTGCTCCATCTATTTCTTTTATGTTGATCGATGGTTTCTAAGGGCTGTAGTCTCACAGACACAAAATGTTTGCCCGCTGAACAAAATAACTTTTTCCTGAGTCCATAATAGTTCAGTATTCAAAGAAAATCCCTACTTTCAAGAAGCGGTAGACTTTTCTTGTCTATGGGCCAAAGTGAATAGGATGGAAGCTCCTCCTCCCTCCTCCATCCTGCTTGAGCCCACCTGTCACATTTGAAAAGAGAACACGCATTAATTGCTCTCAAATCAAGTATAAGTTTATATACGCAACGCAACTCAACGCAACTTAGCTACACATATAGTGTAACTACTTGCCGCGTTATCCCCGAAGGGGTCGCATGTGGCGAGTTGAACCTATATATTTTACAGGTAAGGGGGCCGGCCTTACGCCAACCACTTCAGTTGAAGTGGAGGTTTCCCAGCTCCCGAGAGTGCTGGTACTCATGTCTTGTGAAGGCTGAGTAAACCTTGCCGGTATTTTATTTTGGGGTTTGAAATAAACACCGAAACGGGAAATCATTTGTGACACCCTCGGTGGTATTCGAACCCGAGCTTTCGGCATGGAATGCAAGCACTCTACCACCTGAGCTATCGACCGGACATATAAATAAATAAAATATTCCCCGTTAGCATTTGCTTGAATATCATCCTTAATAATGACTGATTTACTGATGTTAATGACTTGCAGGTTCACATGCTAGAAGGCAACCACGTGACAATAGTGGAAAACAAGGACTGCGCCAACATCATCAACAGGGTCATGGTGGATCTGAACAAGGAAGCTGCAGCCAAGACTACGGGAGAGATGGTTCACATGTTTGAGTCATCCACCGCCGTGTAGCACAAGAATTCACATTCCCTAAAATTTTACAGCTGAATCCATCTTGAAAATAAATTCCACATTGATTTAGGTATTTTCAATTTGAAAAAAGAAGTAATCATTTTTAAAAACCTCACAATTAAAAAAAAAATTGCCATCACTAAAAAAAAAACATAATTATTGTGTGAACATCCCATAACATTTTGCATATAAAAAGTATGAGATAAAACTAAAATCCTGATTGCTCTCAAATGAAAAACGAATGTGAATTATCGCTATTGTGGATTTAGAAGCTGTGTGTGACGGACAGAACTTTTTTGATCAAAATGCTTAAAAAATCATATATTTTACTCATCATTTTTGTTTTCCATTTCTCTTTGAAACCAGTTTCATTTATTTATCTTGTTATTATTTTCTTCTTATTTTGATGCCAGTGATTTCAAATATTAAAAATATTTTACCACAATTTTAAATGGCAGTTTTATTACAATGCACCTTTGACATAGATAAAAAAAGTTGTAGCGTCAAACGGCTGGGTTTCAGGGACGATGGCCGACTAATATTTTTTTATAGGTTGCTGAAGACCCCGAGAAAAATTTAAACTTGGAACATTGGTGCCGAATACACACAGAGTCATTCTGCTTCTCTTTTTGTGCCACTTCTATCGAAAATCTGCGATCATCATGGTTATTTTGACTTTGGATACTGCGGCTCGAAACAGGGCCTTGGTGCTTCTGTCGATTCAGCCATGATGTCTTTCAGTGTCCCTGAGATCTTCCCCAATCTTACCGATAAGATGAAGGAGACGGTATTCTTTATTTCTCAAAATGCGACCGAATTACATCAGTTTTCTCTGCTTAATGTTAGAGCATTCGTTGAAGGACTTCTTGTTTTCCAATTTAGATCTAAAATGAAAACTCTTGCAACTGTTTCAACTTTGTATTTGAAATTAATCTGTAATAAATTGTGGACATACAGAAAATAAAATACATGGAGCCGACTCCCACACTCATCACGGGTATTGTACATTTCAGATTTTAACAACAAATTTCAAAACATAACAATTGCTTAAAGAAAAACTTCAGTGCTACAACTCCTGCACTATAAATAATCCTCTCATACAATAAATACTTTTCACGTAAATAATCATCTTTCCTTTTTCTGCCGCTATAAAAAAGTTACTTAAAATTACTTATTGAATTGGCAGTTCACCCTATTTTACTTAACAACAGTATTCCTAATCTAGTACAAGAAACAAAGGGAAGCAGTTTCTTACTTCATGACTATGGTAACTATCAACATATGGACTGATTTGCAAAGTGAAGAAAAACTGATTCAAGAAAGTAATTCAAGTTGTGTTTTTATTGCGTTATAAAAGGTTTAGATTCTTCTAGCACCTAGAGTACACCTACATAATTGCAGCGAAAGAAACAAGGTACCAGGTTACAGAACAGATGAAGTTTCCGTCCATTAACAGACAGCAGTAACCAATATAAACAATCCCCATACAGACAGCTTCTATATAAGTATTTCATTTTGATATTCACTTGAAATTATCAAAATGCCAATAGATAGTTTATTAGATAAAAGAATTCACAGAAAAACCACTTAAAAAATAAAACAATATTCTCTGTAGAATTTTGGTATCTAATTTATGCATAATAGTCTGAGATTTACAATGCACGAGCGATGAAGTGAAACAGACTGCCACCTACGATGAAGAAGGCAAAACTGTAGACACATCTTTATTTAAAATCTCATCTGTAATGTGAGGGCCCTTGGGGTGCGGCACATCTACGACACACGACACAAACATTATAGTTTGATGGTAAAATACTAATTATAGAAGCTGCTAAAAATACCGACAGCACTGTGGCGACTTATGGGTTCTTGGCAACGAACTCTTCTCCCTTGCTGATGTTCTTCTTGAGCTCGGGCAGGGCTTCCTTGAGCAGCTGCTGTTCATAAGCGCTCAGGCTGCCGATGCCCAGGTTCCTCTCGATGCCGTTCTTGCCCAGGACCAGGGGAGTGGCGAAGTAGGAGGACTCGGTGACGTCGCTCTTGACGTAGGCGCACTCCACCACGTTGGCCTCTCCGTTGAGCGCTCGGATGAGGCTGTTGGCAAACACGGCTCCAGCGTGGGCCATGGACAGGGTCGCTGAACCAGCTCCCGCCTTGGCCTTCACTACCTGATGAAACAAACAATATAATTATTGTTTTTGGATTGTTATTTAAATAAACAACACTTTTTAAATTTTTAAACACTGTTTTTTATATAATTATTGTAGAAAGTAAATTCTATGCTTTTTCACTAATATCTCTTAAATTTCAAGATATTCTTACCGGTATTTTCAAGTACAGTGAAGTTAACTAAAATGCAATTTTAGTTAATTTTTTAATAATATTTAACTCAATGAATTTTGCCAGTAAATATTTAGTTAGTTAACTAACAATTTTCTAGATGGTGTCGTCTTCACTGACAGCAGCTGTTCTTTTTTAATGTAAGGATACATTAAAATTGTTCCAAACTTAACATTTTTGATGTCTTTTTCCAGCTTAATGAAGGTTAAACATTTGATTTTTATAAGCAGTTGTTTGCTTTAAAGCTTTTGAATGGCATTGTAATTATTTCCAAGATTTTGGGGCGGGGTTTGCAACTTTGGTAATTCTCCGTTTTAGTTACCTCGAACTGGAGTATTTTGAATAATAGTTCAAGCAATAGTTAACTAAAATATTACTAAACTTGAAAATACCGGGCCTTCGTATATAAGAAATAGCATTAAGGACTTGTTTCAGGAGTTAAAAATCAAGCGCATAGTTGTGCAGGGTTGTAACATCCTCCAGTGGCTTGTTACTAGTCTATTTATGACAATGGTTTCTTCATTCCGTGATGAACCCTAATCATAATCACATAAAGGCAGTGATTTTATTCTTGAGGTAGCAGGGAGGAAGAGATGTCTTGTATTAGTTTCGCATATAGAGTTATTATTAACTTTGCTGGCAAGCCGCCATAAGATACAACTGTGAGAAAAGCTTAAATGAACCTGAGATGAATTTTTATTACAAAAATTTTCAATGATTAAACATGATCAATGTAGATGATATAATCTGTTGGACAGTAATATGCCTTCTTTATTTGTGATAGCTATCTTTACTTACTTTCTTTATTTTTTAGTTTTTGATCATAAGACTTATAGGTTGGTATGCGGCTGACCACCCATGCTGTAAAAATGGTTCACTTTGCCAATGTCACCTCTGTTTCAGGGAAGGACGGCAAGAGTTGCAGGGTGTATGTCCATTTGAGATTTGATTTTTATGTTGTAAGTTCACATGCGGCATATGCAAGCGCGAACTTGTACGTGTCTGCTTGTGAGAATGCATATAATGTGAATCTCCAATGTAACATATCTTTGCAACTTAGATTAGATCAGATTAGATTAAACAATGGACAAAACTTAACTGTAATCTATCTTAGATTGTAGATTCTTTTCTGTATGAATAGCAGAGCCAGACTCCTGGGCTGGAAGTCTCATCACCATGGTAATTCTTACCTACTGAATATTGGTAATATTTGTATGAAGACCTGTCAATCCAAGATGACCGTAAGTGATTACTTTTCATACAAATATTACTGATATTCGGTAGGTAAGAATTACCGTGGTGATGAGACTTTCAGCCCCAATGTCTGTGATAAAAAGAAAGTTTACTTCGGGCACATTGATAAATATTCACTTCTGCATTTCACCATACAGGGAAGGATGGAGGCATGAGGGCTTCACATCCAAGGACAATATCCTGGTTGCAGCACCTGAGCAGCGGTTTGTCAGAAGCACAAGGATTCCCCGTTGTGAGGGATTATTGATATTACAAATTGCCATGACGATCATCAACTTTTAGTGAAGAGGCTAATCTAATCTAATCTAATAGATAAGTCGCAAAGATATGTAACACTGGGGATTCGCTTTATATGCATTCTCACAAGCAGACACGTAAAAGTTCGCGCTTGCACATGCCGCATGTGAACCTACAATATAAAAACTCAAATCTCAAATGGGCATACACCCTGCAACTCTTGCCACCATTTTCTACGGCATGGGTGGTCAGCCGCAAACGAACCTATAAATCAAGGACACAACAAATTACATTTTAGAAATAAACAAATAATAATAAGTAAAAACATTAAAAACAAATACAAAATACAAAATTTGAATTTTGAATTTTTCTAAATTTTTAAAAACTCTAGCCCTAGCCGCCAACATTACAAATCAACCGCAATTTCTTTCTGTCCTTACACACTTCTTGCATTTCATCCAGAGTCATAACCTTCTTCATACAAGCTCTCCTTTTATTTAAGAGGCTTCAAAGAGAATGAGAAACAGTTGATTACGAAGAGTCTCACCTCAGTTCCCGCGTCCTGGATCCTCTTGGTCAGGGCGTCCAGCTTGGCCTGATCGAAGTCAGCCTTGGGGTTGCACTGGCTGAGCAGGGGCAGGATCGTGACTCCGGAATGTCCCCCGATGACTGGGATGGTCACCTTGCGGGGGTCTACTCCCTTGGCCGCCCCGATGAAGGCGTGAGAGCGAACCACGTCAAGGGTGGACACTCCAAACAGGCGCTTGGGGTCAAACACTCCAGCCTAAACAAATAATATGAAAGCTTAAGGGTTTGTGTATTGACATTGTGAAGATTCATTTTAAAAATAATAATGTAAAAATTGAGAACGAGTTGATTTATTTCTTGAGCGCTTTCAATGTTTTCACACCATTATCAAGAGAGCAACTAAAATCTAAAATTACAACATTGATCAGAGAGTTTTTGGGGGCGGAGCTATGGTGGGTGAGGGGAGAGGGTAAGCCTTTGTTTGGTCAAAGAAATTAATAGGTGTGGCTATGATGGGGTGGGGAAAGGGTAATTAGAAGAGGTGAAGCTTTATTTTTAGTGCTAGCTCAGTTAACACCCTGAGAGGGATTATATTGTTAGATTTTTTAATAGGTAACATCAGCTTCAAGTTGAAGTGGTTTGTGTATTGGTATTGTGAAGATTCATTTTATACCTTGTTTCTTTCTTTTTTGCTATTCTTAACTTTGTTGCCCTTATACCTGCTCAACATACTGATCACACTACAAGAATACCTTTAAACTATTTCAATTTGAAGAAAACAACTTTGGCTAACACTAATTTTAATGAACACTATGTATTCACATTCATAAAGCTTTTCTAAATATAAAAAATAAAACAAAAAGTTTTTCTTCACGAGTTGATTTATTTCCTTGAGCACTTTCGATGTTATCACATAATTGTCAAGAAGACAACCTCTTGTCCCCACCTGTTGTCCTCTCAGACCCAATCAGAGTTCTCCTCTTGATAATAATGCGATTAAATCGAAAGCGCTCGAAAGAAATAAACTCCTACTGAAAGAAAAACTTTTATTTTTACATTATTCATTGGAAGCATCAATGTTATTATTTCTTTGCCTGAGTGCAATGAACCAGTATGTAGAATAGACATGAAGAGCCATCATCATTGCCTACCTTTTTGAGGACCTCAGCTGCGATGGGCACAGTAGAGTTGACGGGATTGCTGATGATGCCGATGAGCGCCTTGGGGCACGCCTGGGCGCAGGCCTTGATGAGGTCACGGACAATGGACGCGTTGGTGTTGAAGAGGTCGTCGCGGGTCATGCCAGGCTTGCGGGGAACCCCAGCCGGAATGATGACCACCTCGGCTCCTACGACAAACAGAAAATCAATCAACTGTTTGTCTTCTTCCTCTCATAAATCCATAGAATCTGTTTGTGCCACTACTGCCAGCTACCATGCCATCTCATCGGAGATCTCCAGGGCTGGAAGTCTCATCACGATGGTAATTCTTACCTATCGAAAATCGGTAATATTTGTATGAAGACCGTGGTGATGAGACTTCCAGCCCTGGGGTCTTCTTTTGGTTGGGTTCCCTTGAAAGACGATGCATGGGATCATCTTGTTTCCCATTCTATTTATATGTTACACCAGTATTGTCTTCGCTGTCTTCTCTATCTTACAATGTCTTCTATCCTACACTTATTCCTTATTTCAGTGAATCATCTTCTATCTAGTAGTGTTTCTGGTAGTGCAACGCAACTAAGCTACACATATAGTGCAACATCTTGCTGCGTTATCCACAAAAATAGTGTCACATGTGGGGAGTGGAATCTTTTTTTTTTAATAGGTAAGGGGGTCGACTTTACGCCAACCACTTCAGTTGCAGTGGGGATTTCCCAGCTCCCGCGGGGACTGGTACTCATTTCTTGTGAAGGCTGAGTAAACCTTGCCGGTATTTTCTTTTGGGTTTGAAATAAACACCAAAACGGGGATATTATTTCTGACACCCTTGGTGGGATTCGAACCCGAGCTCTTGGCATGGAATGCAAGCGTTCTACCAAATGAGCTATCGGCCAGACTACTGCATCATAATATTTCCATTTTGGACGTTCTCAAAAGGGATTTTGTTTTCAAGTAACTGATTTTGATACAGCAGTCCTGCGCGGGAGACTCTAAAGATTTCACAGAATTTGAAAGTACACAGCTCTGTTGAAAGTGGCAGTTAGCCTCTGAAGATGGACGGATAAAGTCCGATAGCGCTTAGGCATTGTTAGCTAAAAAAATGTGAAAATAAAACTATGTTTTAAAAAAGTTTTTTAATTAAAATTAAAATAATTTCCATGTTTTTTTTTGTATTATAACTATATATGTGTTTTATTTAAGGAAAAACACAGTACTTACACAAAAGTATTGCTATAGCTAAAAATATCTGCAGTATTTGTTTATCTCCAAACTGCCATTTTGCAAGTAGGTACTGCGTTTGCAATAAGGAGGGCATAAATGTCAAAGTTAATAAAAGTGGAGTCTGCAGGCCCAGGTTGCTAGGCAGAAAGATTTCTATATAATATTGTTACTGGTTGCTAAGATCCCTAGTCATATTATAGACCTGTGATGTTTTCCCGCCAAGAAAAAATATTATTTAAAACTTGTAGTGAGCCCATCAATAACATATACTTAATCAATTTATAGTTATCAAAGTACATTAGATAATTAACATAGAAATAATAAATATATTTACTCATGTGAGATATCAAATGGGCGTGTGTGTTAAGCCCATAAACAAGGAGAATACAAGTACATGTATAAGATATCAGAGTGACAACTTGTAGGAACCATCACCCACACTGTTATGTAATAATCAAAATGCAAAGCAAGCAACAGACCGTGACAAGTTAAGCCATACTCATCACGAGAATGTCTGAAAAATTATAAATCAATTTAAAATGTACAAACTGATGAGTTGGTATCAATTTGTAAAGGAATTTAAGTTCATACCTTTCAGGGAGTCGACGAGCTGGTCGGGTCCTGTGAATCCCTTGACTAAGGCAGGTGTGTCGATGTGAGAAATGTCCGCAGCCACTCCAGGAGTGTAAGGCACGATATCATAAAGGTTCAGCTGGGTTACCAGAGGGTTCAGTTTAAGGAGAAGTGACAGAGGCTGGCCTATGCCGCCGCCAGCTCCCAGCACAGTCACGGCGCGGTTATTCTGCAACAAAACACTATTTAAAAATCCATCCTGGCAGCCCGAAAACTTTCCAGATATAACTTTACAAATGGATCTTTCACTTACCACGCCGGATGTGGAGAATTGCATGGAGTTGGCCTTGATGGCTGGGACGGCGACGGGCCTCACAAGTCGGGAGAACATCTTGGTTATTTGGAGATCCCTGAAAAATTCCAACCAGCAACTGCACTTTCCTTGGTCCTTCACTGACCTTCAGTACTTTACGTAAAATGACGTCTGTCAAGATGACCAGAAGTAGATTACGAAAAATGCTGTAAGCGCGTGTTTCCCAGTTATTAGGGAAATTTTACAACATTATATTTCAGGAAGTTTTTTCTGTTTGATAATGAAGAAGTAACATTAAAAACATCATGCATTTTTTTTCCGCACCGAAGTGTGAAACTTTATAAAATGGAGTTTACCAAATTGGAAAATATTTTTTGAACGTAAGTAAGAAATAAAGTTAATTTTTTTATTTAAAGTAGCCTTCTCTTTACCAAAATTTCTCTGACAACAACGATTAAAAATGTATTATTTTGTTTATGAGTATATTATATGATTTACTATTTGTTCTAGGCTAATTTTCAGGCCAAAATCACCGTGCCGAAAATGGAAAACTGAAAATGTTCCACGGTGTTGAGATGAGCTTACAGCTCCCATACAAGTCGTCAACAAGGATCGTAAATCAATCATTATATAAAGTCATACGTTAATCACTTTTCAATGATCAATTTAGAAGTCTTTGGTGAAAATGCATGTTTTTCGTTCATTCTCAACACTTTTTATTTCAGTTAGCACCTATTTTTAAATCATAAAATACTAAAATTATATATTTTTTTTCATTTTCATTATTTCCATGGATATTGGCCATTGTTATCGGCATATATATTGTTATTTTTATTTGAACATTACAAAATGCATTACCAAAAGAAAAATTACAGTTTTTATTTTATTTTTGTACTATAAAATAAAATAACCCAAGAACTCCGTTATACGACATTTTACGATCGGACTTAACTTGTATGGGAGTCGTGAAATTATAAATTTGATCGTGATGCCAGTCATAAAATTGAAGTTTCCACAAACTAGGTAGGTAAGATTGAACTTCTAATGTTACTGGCTTTTAAAATATTAATCCTTGAAAATAAACACAGAATTTAAAGTTTTTGAAGTTAATTTAGAAATTTCTCTCTGTTACTACGTGGAATATATTTTTTGCTTGGATTGTTATTTTGTAGGCTACTTATAGAAACAATAAGTAGCCATAAATGCATTAGTGTCAAAAAACTGCCGAAATTCGTGAGGGGAGGATCGGCTTTTCACGAAGGTAAATTAAACAAAAATACTTTACTTAAATCATGCATGCACTCACAATGTGGTCCATTTCAGCGTAATGATAAAAAGGAAATAATATTTCGTAATGTTGTATGCTAGAACTTGCGTTTGTAAATTCTTTGTAAAAATCAATGATGTGTCATGGCGGAATGTTCATTACAATAATATCGGTTGTGTTGTCAGTTTGTTTGCAGCCGTATCTTGGAAGGAATAACCAGGAGCTACCAGCCCCAAGATGACGGACTCCAAGTACTTCACCACCACCAAGAAAGGAGAAATCTTTGAACTCAAATCTGAGCTCAACAATGACAAGAAAGAGAAAAAGAAGGAAGCTGTCAAAAAGGTATGTTCAAAATTCAAAAGTTTGAATTTATCAATGGCTGCCTTCTACTTTCGGCCAACATGGGATCACGGATAAATAAATAGGCTGATTTGTATGGTGAGCGCTGTTTTTGAGTGAATCACACCTCAATAGCCCTTTTGTATGCTTATGGTCGCAAGGTAGCTTATCAGCGCCCATTTAATAATGATATTAGGTTGATTTATTTGGTGTGCGCTGTTTTTGTGTGTATCACACCTCAAGAGCCCTCTGCGAGCTTGGTCGTCGCCGTAGAAAGTGACAATTCTCTAGCATGACCCAGTTGCTGTAAGGCTGGATGGATCTTTAGTGTCCGGTCTTTGGTAAAGGTATATGATTTTTTCACGTGCTGAAAAGCATATTTGAAAATACGAATGGAAGAGAGGGTGGATATAAATGCAGAGAGGGTGTCTCCTGAAGATGTTAGCTACGTCGCTAACGAAACGTCGAGAATAATGTAAGTTCTCTTTTAACAGTTCGTCTAATATCCGACTAATACATTTTAACTGTGTAGTTATTATTATTGTAAATACGTTAAACGACTGTAATTCCAACCTAAACCGAACAATATAAATGGAATATTTTTTGTGCTCCGCGGGGATTCAAACCCACAACCTTCCATTGACGAGTCAGATGTGTTAGCCTCTAGACTACGGACCGGTCATTTCTCAAGTATGACCCATTTGCAGTTAACAATCAGTGTGTGGACATTTCTTTTACATCTTTTTTGTAGGTCATTGCTTCCATGACAGTCGGGAAAGATGTGTCAGCCTTATTTCCTGATGTTGTCAACTGCATGCAGACAGATAACCTGGAGCTCAAGAAGCTGGTGTACCTGTACCTGATGAACTACGCCAAGTCGCAGCCGGATATGGCCATCATGGCGGTCAACACATTCGTGAAGGTCAGTCTCCATTGTTAACTCTCCAATTATCTGTGCATCATCAAGCATCGCAATTGAAAACATTTTTGTGTGGACAATCCTACAAAGCGCCTTTGAAGTGACGTTAGTTACGAAATGGCGCTATAAAAGTGTGGAACATTATTATTATCGCAATTCCTTTCAAAACATATTGTCTTCATTCAAGAATAAGTGACCAATCAGGCGCGTGCATCGGGCGAAGGCAAATACATTCCAGAACAAAAGCAATTGAAGCAAGAACTACATTTTCAACTAGAGCTTCAATGTTAGATCTTTATAACACTCGTCTTCAACATGGTGGATCCTCCAAATCCAAATTCAAATGTCCAAAATATCACAAGTTGAGGAAAATATCTTTGAAATTTCTGGTTGACCCGATTTCAAATATATGATTTCCTGTTTTGATTTTTACTTCAACCCCAAAATAAAATACTGGCACAGTTTACTCAGCCTTTGCAGAAATGAGAACCAACCACTTGTATCATTTCGCTCCCCCAGTTCTAGTTTATCGTATACACCAATCTTGTCAAATATGACTTTTTCATACAGTTGTCCTATGAATCAAATTCTACACAATCTGAGCTAAGAAAAACTGTAAAAATCGATAATGTGAGAGTTCTTTTAAATATTTTTTAAATAAATTTCTTGTTTTCATAAGACGCATTGGTCCAGTACACATGCAAACATTGCTCATGTAAATTTTTCTCAATGGCGTATACGATAAACAAGAACTAAGGCAGCGATTTGTAAAGAATAGTTTGTTAATTACATATTATAAACCACAAGAGATAACTACACTATCTATTTTATCATATCATTCATTCCTTGACTTATAGGTTGGTATGAGGCTGACCACCCATACTGTAAAAAATGGTTCACTTTGCCAATGTCACCCCTGTTTCAGGGAAGGTCGGCAAGAGTTGCAGGGCTTATGTTCATTTGAGATTGTTTTTTTTTTATATTGTAGGTCCACATGCGGCATATGTGAGTGCGAAATTATGCGTGTATGTTTGTGGGAATGCATTTAATATGAATCTCAAATGATACATATCTTTGCAACTTAGATTTAGATTAATCAGTTGTGATGTGCACAAATAACCTGTTTGAATGTAATAGTATCTTCAACTGAAAAAGTCAGTTATGAAACAGTATAAGTGAGTGTGGAATGGCTGCTGAAGACAGGTTTCATATTATGAAACATTACTTTCATTTCATCTCCTTTACTTACATATTAAGGGTTTGATCTCCTTTACTTATAGATTTAAAATGTCATCCCTACATGTTTCTAGAATAAGATTCTAACCAATAAGCTTAGAGAAATGATGTACAGAGAGATTGTATTTGGAAGCTCCATCAAAGTGCTAGTGATCATAACCGAAGTACATTATATTGTTGCTTACTCAAAGCAAGAAAAGTGAGGTAGGCACGTACCTAGTCACTCCCAGAACTATACTAGTCACATCACTCCCAGAACTACCTAGTCACTCCCAGAACTATACTAGTCACATCACTCCCAGAACACCAACTATTGATATTTATAAATTATTTGTAAATACGACTATAAACAAATATGGATTTTTTTTAACAACTATCTCTGTATCATTTCTCTAAGCCTCCAGTTAGCAATATATTCCATTTTTCATAACATTTTTATTCTGTAGGCAATTCGCTCCATTGTGATTATTGTCCGTTTCTTTTTTTAATATTTTGAGAATGTTTTGAAAGAATGAGAAATCTATCTAAATGTGTGCACCACTTTTGTTTTTTTTTCTCCATAAAACTACATTATTCTGGCACTGCCTCTTAATCTCTTAGTGCATTTATTTTCTTCAACATAATTTTACATGCAGGAGCTCTTAACAAACTGTGTCATTTTCGGTGCAATCTTAATACCCGAGATCACAAAAAAAGGTTCTACGGGGGAACTCTTACAGCAGGACAACCTCTACTCCACTTTTTGTATTTTTTTGTTTTGCTACTTTTAAAAAGTTGAATAACCTTACTTAATTCATGTTACCGTTTTAACGGACGTAACAAATGACAGAATTTCTGCAAAATTGTTAATTTACACAGATAATTTTTCTGTTATCAAATTCCATGATAACAACTGGATTCCCCGCTCTCACTGTAACTCCAACACTAGATGCCATGTGCAATACTTCATTTGATTTGGATACAAGTAATTTTAAATATAATTGTATACTAGTTTCCTACCCCCTATTTATAATTTTTATTAATATTAATCCGGATCAAAGTGATTTTTTCTTTAATGAACACCAGGGCTGGAAGTCTCATCACCACGGTAATTCTTACCTGCTGAATATCGGTAATATTTGTATGAAGGCTAATCAGCTGTTCAGTTGCGGCCATCTTGGATTGACAGATCTTCATACAAATATTACCAAGATTCGGTTGGTAAGAATTACCGTGGTGATGAGACTTCCAGCCCAGGGCTATGAATGTTTTTAATGAATAAGGCTAGAAGAGTACAAAGATAGGAGGACTGCGCTTTTGAAAGCTAGATTTCTAAGGTAAAGGTCAACTATTATTTATAGGGTGCTAAGGACCCAAGTTATGTAGACGTTTGACCCGCCGAGAAAAATTACAATTTACAACATCATTATTGAATACTAAAAAGTATTTCTGAACCCAAGTCTTGCATAATTTTTCTTTGTAACTTTTAATATTCAAAAATAAAATATTTTTGTGAGTTTACTGAGGCATCAGTTGAGAGATATCTTTCTTGTTTTTTGATTATTTTCTTCACTGCCCTGAGTACTGTACCCTTAGTACGAGTTTCAAAACTTGAGAAAAGTAAAGTTTACGGAAAATACTAAAGAGTGATTTCTCCCAAAATCTGCCGTTTTTGTTTCTTACACTTTGTGGTCTTAGCAAAAGAGTTACAGTGATGAAGAAAATCAAATTCAAACAAACAAAAATGCCAGATTTTGGGGGAAAAATCACTCTTTGATAATTGCCGTAAACTTTACATTACTCAAGTTTTGCAACTCGTACTCAGGGTGTAGATCACTTCTTATTTCATTTTTCTTTCAACCCCAAATACAGAAGTAATAGTTGTTTACAATACTTCAGTATTACAACTTAAAAGAAACCATGAAGTTAGCCAACACTGCTCCATCAACAGCCACAGAAAATGACAGTCAACCCTGAAGGGATGTCTGGGAGTTTTACTTATGAGACATCCCTCCCTTATAACTGTTGTATCTGCAAAAGCTTATTTGTTGAAAGATTGGTAGAGATTCACAATGTTTTTATTATTAACGGCTTGAATTATTTGTAAAATAAAGTTCAGATCTATATATTTCCTGTTCTCTTTTAATGTATTAAATTAATTTACATTTCTGTATACGTACTGTAATTAAGAATGCTCATCTTACAAATGAGTTTTTGCAATTATTATATTTTACATAGATGGGGTCTGTTAATGTTTGGCTAAAAAGTATCAGTTGTAAATTTTAAGTATGTGTTACAATAGTTCAGATTCCATTTTATTCACTCTCTCTTTTAGTATTAGACTAATCATTTGACAATCTTTGTTCTACTGTACCCTTAGTACGAGTTGCAAAACTTGAGAAAAGTAAAGTTTACGGAAAATATGAAAGAGTGATTTCTCCCAAAATCTGCCATTTTTGTTTCTTACACTTTATGGTCTTAGTAAAGGAGTTACAGTGATGAAGAAAATCAAGTTCAAACAAACAAAAGCGGCAGATTTTGAGGGCAATCACTCTTTAATAATTTCCGTAAACTTTACATTACTCAAGTTTTGCAACTCGTACTAAGGGTACTGTTCTTGTTTCCGTAACAAATCTTGAGTGAAATATTGAACAGCTGAAGTGATTAATGTAAAGTTAATAGTGAAGTATCTCCACTTGATTGTGGATCACGAGCAGTGGGTGCTGTGGTGTTAGTGTTGACGCTGTCCCATGGCCCGTGTCGCCGCACCCGCATTCTCGCCACCTTGGTGTAAACTTGTCATGTTCCGTGTTGTGTCTTGTGCCGGGCACCTGTTCCATGTTGTGATTTGTGTTTTCTTTATCTTTTTGACTCCTCTTTACCTATTGAAAAATTGGCGGGCGCAAAGGATTTGCCTACCTCCCAGCTTGTCAAGGTAACTCACTCGCCGCAGGTCTGGCTCATGCAGCGCACCGGACATGGGAGTAACCTAACCTAACCTCACTCTGACTATCACGAAGGGGGGTTTACATAGATATGATGCCTTGCTCAGAAATCAATTCATTTGTCCCTCAATTTTTCAAATTCTACTATTTGCACTTTGATGTTGTTGGTTTTTTGATATTTTTTATTCCGCTGAATCTTGTACATTTCTTTAAATCTTTTGAATGATTTCATTCCTGATTTCGGTGACTCCCATTTTCGTTGTGTTCCATATGAAGAATAAAACATATTTAAAGTATATTGTAATTGTAGATCCTCACTTTGCCATCATTGTAAATATTCTGCTTGGTTATGATTTATCAGCTGGAAGCATTATTATTGTATGAGTAACAGTACCGCCATTTCATCATGCCAAATTTAGACATCATTCTTTTCAAAACTGTCATTTGACCGAGAACTTGGGTCACTTTATTTATCCACCGAGATTCATCGTTGTGTCCTATCTATATCTATCTATGCTACTTCTTAAAAAATACCAAAAGTTGACAACACTCATTGCACAACAACTTTTATTTAATTTTCAATTTATGTACTTGGCTTTTATTTCTTTTTTTTGAGAGGATTTCCGTTATTTCTGAAACTTATAATATTTTGTTTGTTAATGCGAGCATTGCCATCACCATGAATTCATTGTTTGTGTCTATGGCTTCAGGATCTCATCTCATTGCACATTATGTAAAAAAGCGAAAACATGTTGGGAAATGGGACAGTAATGTAATAAGTAGGAATGTGTGAAATCACTTCTGCCATTTCCATTCATTGCTGTTGTTTTTTTTTTCACATGAAACACTTGCCACTTAATCCCTGCTAAATAAATGATTTGAAATATTTATCTCGTGTACATGTTATCTATTTTATTTTTCACACGCATTGTAGCTGTACTGCCTCGGAGCCTGCAGGCCGCTCGTTCCTATCATGCTGCTGAAATATTTATCTCGTGTACATGTTATCTATTTTATTTTTCACACGCATTGTAGCTGTACTGCCTCGGAGCCTGCAGGCCGCTCGTTCCTATCATGCTGCGTAGATATTAAATCACATGCATCATTTTCACAACATGGAACCTCGCCTGAAGCAAGAGGATTCTAAAAAGACTTTCATCACAGACAGAATATAATAATTGTACTTTTTCTTTCAAATAAAAAAATCATAAACCCCCATTTCATCTGTAGTTACAAGCCATGCCAATTTTTAAATCAATTTAGTGATAGTTGTACTTGTAGACTCCTTCCCTTCAATGACTTAAGCTTGCCGTGCCGTTCACAAACAATGCCATGTTCAGGAAGCTCACTTTGGTATTTTGGTCAAAATCAGTATTTGGTGAGTGTGCTACTTTTCTTACAGCAAAACGTCCCAAAAGTTTGTAAGCACATAAAAGCCAACCTAATC
Source organism: Agapetus fuscipes (assembly GCA_951799405.1). NCBI lineage: Eukaryota > Metazoa > Arthropoda > Insecta > Trichoptera > Glossosomatidae > Agapetus > Agapetus fuscipes. The sequence continues at coordinate 11,310,536 of OX637354.1, forward strand.
GGTTAAACTATCAAAGTTCGGCAGAATCAATCGTAGATTTATCTCAAAATGCATTATTGAGTGATTTTCAATTATGAAAGTGCTCACAAGAACTTAAATCAATTTATTATCATTAATAATTGCTAATATGTGATCTCTAGAGGTTAGCTATCTACTGTCATTGGTCGCTTACATCGACCCACCCCGGTAGAAAAGCTAAATTAGCAAAAGGTTGTGATAACCCCTTGAAATATTTGCTGCCTGCGAGCTCCTTAAACAGCTTGTGAGCGCTGGAAAGTTCTTAAGAGCGAGCTCCTTAAACAGCTTGTGAGCGCTGGATAGTTCTTAAGAGTGTGCTCCCAAAACGTTGCCTTAAGAACTCGCAATGCTATTGGTGAATTCTAAATGTGTGATTGCTGTTTCAAATGCAAGATCCGATGCTTAGAATTCAAGCGCAGCATTGTCAGTGTTGTTGCATTGTTTGTGAAAATGGATTTGTGTACCAATCATTATATTGTTTCTTTTGCCTGTATACTTTCAAGTAATCTTTTTTATGTCCTCTCTTCATATTGTGATAGTATGAGCATTGTTCACCCAAAGTGCTGTATTTTTTAAATTGTGGGTTTTTATAGTATTTTTGTGTTGACAGGATTGTGAAGATCCGAATCCCTTGATCCGTGCCTTGGCCGTCCGTACCATGGGCTGCATCAGAGTGGACAAGATCACCGAGTATTTGTGCGAGCCACTCAGAAAATGCCTGAAGGATGAAGATCCCTACGTGCGGAAGACGGCAGCTGTCTGCGTCGCAAAGCTGTACGACATCTCTTCCAGCATGGTGGAAGACCAGGTCAGATATGTGTTTGTTTAGTGGGGAAGAATGGGATGTAAAGTTTTTATAATTGAGAATAGTTTGGTAGGAGGAGCACTCTGTAGATAAGGAATTGAGTTTAAAAATGCACTCAACTCTTAAAGAAACATCGCAGTTTGAAAATTATGTCTCTCTCTGTCTTCAAAGCAGCTGTAGCCCAAATCAAGCCTTTGCTTTCCAAGAGAGAGAGAGAGACTTTCTCACAAATGGTCATCAACATCAGTACAACCTTCCAGAGCACACAGTGTAGAAAAATGGATGTAGGGAATGAATATAAAAGAGGAAATGTGTGTGAACAGGAAAACATGTGATAGGATAGAAATGAAAGAAAGGGAAGCAACTTCATAATTTGAAAATTGTGGTGTGTTCAAATGGAATTTGAGTTGTGTAGCACCTAAATGCAGCAATCTAGGATGTGTTTAAGAATTGAGATCAATAATGGAATGGCAGGGAATGCCATTTTCTCTGTTTGCATATTCTTATTGCATTTTTATGAACAATTCAATGAGCCATTAAGTATACATACATACTAGCCACCTTTCAGTGAAACCTGCAAAAGTCAGTGTTTGGGGAATTCCTAGTGCAACATTGAAAGTATTGACCCATTGATTGTTTTTAATTTTGTGTACAGGGTTTCTTGGATCAGCTGAAAGAGCTTCTCAGTGACTCCAACCCCATGGTTGTGGCTAATGCTGTAGCGGCCTTGTCAGAAATCAACGAAGCAAGCGTCAGTGGGCATCCCCTCGTAGGTTAGTGCCACATGCACCATGTTATGTAAGACTAGATAAAACTATTGTATTTATGTATCTAATATTGAAAGTGGCCAAGTAAGAGAGTGCTTCAACAGATACCCAGGCTAGGGTAGTTCCCTGTAGACTCCTAAACTGTTTAACCCATCTGTGGTTCGGGAGATTCAACAGTCACTTCAAGAGATGTCTCAAGATCAATCTGTTCACTGATTATTTTGGGACCAACGGAGTGATGTCATAAAACGGCGCCAATGAAAAAAGTCAACTAATTTATCACCAATGTGGTCTGTGCATTTTTAGCCAAATATTGCTAGCTCTACTTCAACAGCTGGTTTATGATAAATATGATCTTGGAAGTGGGAATATGTTGGAATTAGGGATTGCAATCCAGCAGCATTTTCAATCCAGATCTTTTAAAAGTCTTTACAACTGTTCGCATTTTATAAAGAAGTTTTTCTACTCCCATTTGGTAATTTACTAATTACAAAACGGCTAACGCAATCACAATGACATACATTTCCACACCCGTTGCGTAATGTAACATTACGCAACTGATTACGGTGTTGAAATGAAAATGTGCGCATGCGCATTGTCAGAAATGGTACCATTTTTGAATTTCGAGTATCAACCTTGTATGAGGCTATCCTTCTAAGCGACCGATAACAAACTATTATTGGCCGTTTCCATAGCAACCACGTTTAAACGTCCGCCATTACATGAATATTTTCAATTTATTGATAGTTCCTCCCCACTATGTTCAATCTTTGTTCAAATGAAAATGAATATATTTTATGCGTAGAGTCAAATAAAAATTGTTAAAAGTGTAATAATTCATCAATGTTACTTATCAAAATACTCCAAATTGTAGCTTTCCTTTTTTCGAAGGAAAACAGAAGGCTTGAAAGGAAAATAATGCAAGATATTTGCACCGCAAAAAAAAACTTAAACACTTACTTGGCTAATAGGTCGGTATGAGGTTGACCATCTATGCTGTAAAAACTTGGTTCACTTTGCCAATGACACCCTTGCTTCAGTGGTTTCAGGGCTTATGTTTATTTGAGTTTTGGGTTTGAATGTTAACCCTTATATGCGGCATGTGTAAGCACAACCTTATATGTGTCTGCTTGTGGGCATTCATTTAAAATGAATCCCAAATGTAATATATCTTTGCAGATTAGATTAGAAACTCGAGGGGAACGATAAATTACACGGTTTGACAAAGGTGGGGTATTAATTACTTCAAATGGACGAGTACATTATACTGATTATAATTTACTATTTCATTATTTATTTCATGGTCGTAGAAAAAGTATTGTATGCCACTGCACGTAATTAGTCTTTGTAACACTCTTGCTGTCTATTGTGCCATGAGGCGCAGCCTCATGGCACAAACTATCACTCGTGTTACAAAGACTATCATTACTAGGCAGTGGCATAAATAACTATTGCTGTATGCCTGTATCACGGAATCACTTCATGTTCAGCTGGTGTTTGTGCAATTACTACTATTGAGCCTTCATTGGTGTCCGTGTCTTCGTCATCATAATAGAGCGGCAACGTCGCTCCCGCCGAGCTGTAAGAGCATCTAGCAAAGCGCCAACGCTGGCAAGCTACACTTTGCGCGATTATTAGGAAAGTTAATTAGTTGCGGATCCGCAGCGCCGAAAAATGCGCTGGATCCAGCAATTGCAAACCCTAGTTGGAATTGAGTAACAAAGCAAGACATTCATCTAAGTTCATAATACTCTGCAGGTTATGCCTGTTAAATGAAAACCTTAAGGCCCTTTTCTCACCCAACGCATTCTGCCCGGTTTGTCTATGGATTGTTGGACATGTGTGAAAGCTTTCGTACATCCCCATACACTGCTAGGCTTTGAATCTGCTAGCAGATAGAATAAAACCATGAACAAATTGGGAAAGCTTTTAACAGTATTTGTTTTGAAACTTTCATTAGAAATGAATGCCCCGACCATCAACAAGCTTCTGACGGCGCTGAACGAGTGCACCGAGTGGGGGCAGGTGTTCATCCTGGACTCCCTGTCCAACTACTCTCCAGGAGACGCCCGCGAGGCGCAGAGCATCTGTGAGAGGATCACCCCGCGCCTGGCACACGCCAACGCTGCCGTCGTGCTGTCTGCAGTCAAGGTTTCAAAATCACCTTATTTTTGTGCCTTCTCCGTGAGCATTTGCATCAATGTTGCCCATCTTGTTGTCTTTATTGCCAATATTGCTGACGAGTGATTTAGTTTTCATATTTTTTAAATTTTCGTATAGAGGTTCATTGATCCTTGACTGGTCATTGGTAAAGGTTTTATGAATTTTTCAACCCAGTGAAGAGCAAATTTGAAAATATAAATGATAATTTTTTTGTGCTCCGCCGGGATTCGAACCCACAACCTTACTTTCAGAGTCCGAAGTGTAACCACTGAACTACGGACTGGTCAAATGAATGGATGAATGCTGCATTCCAACTGTGGACTACTGAGTCTCAGAAAGTCAACTGGGCATGGCTGTACTTGCCCATACTGTAAACTGTAATGGTTGTCGTCATTCCGATAAGGGTGGCCAGAGCCTCTGCATAGCTGCCTCCATTTCTTCCTATCCTTACATGCCTCATGCATTTTCTTCTTTTACACTCGCTTTGTATATCCCATTCTTTCACAATTTCACCTGATCTAGCCATACTTTTCTCGGTCGTCCCTTACCTCTTTTTCCTTTCACACTTCCTCCGTATATATACTTAGTCAGTCTATCATTCATTCTTTCTACATGCCCAAACCATCTCATCACATTCTTTTGTACTTTAACTTTCACATCCTCTTTCAAATTACATTCTCTCTTTACCCATTCATTTCTAACTCTATCCTTCAGAGCTTTCCTGTCATGCTTCACAAATGCTTCATTTCCACCCATCCTATCGTCTTTACCTTGAACAGATTATAGATGATTATATGGCTTGCTGCTCAGGTGCTGATGAAGTTGATGGAGATCCTGGCCGGGGACGCGGACTTCTGCGCCGGCCTGTCCAAGAAGCTGGCGCCCCCGCTGGTGACCCTGCTGAGCGCGGAGCCCGAGGTGCAGTACGTGGCACTCAGGAACATCAACCTCATCGTGCAGAAGAGGCCTGACATCCTTAAGCACGAGATGAAGGTGACCACAACCATCCACTTCCATTGCAGTCTATCTATCTATAATATAAGTTGCAAGGATATATTAACATTCAAAGCTCATATCAAATGCATGCCCTCAAACAAACATGTGTGAGTTCGCACTTTCTAATTCTGTGTACTTACAAAATTAAAATCTCAAATTCCGGTCGATAGCTCAGTTGGTAGAGTGCTTGCATTCTACCCCGTGAGCTCGGGTTCGAATCCCACCGAGGAGGTCTGAGGGTGTCAGAAATGATTTCCTATTTCGGTGTTTATTTCAAACCCCATAATAAAAATACCGGCAAGGTTTACTCAGCCTTCACAAGAAATGAGTACCAGCCCCCTCGGGAGCTGGGAAACCCCCTTTTCAACTGAAGTGGTTGGCGTAAGGCCGGCCCCCTTACCTGTAAAAATAAATAGGTTCAACTCGCCACATGCGACACCTTCGGGGATAACGCGGAAAGAAGTTACACTATATGTGTAGCTTAGTTGCGTTTTTTAAATGAACATACACCCTGCAACTCTTGCCGACCTTCCTTGGAACGGGGGTGACATAGGCAAAGTAAACCATTTTTTACAGCATGGGTGGTCAGCCGCTAACCAACCTATAAGTCAAGGAACAGTCACTTAGCAATGATGGACTCACTACCAATTTCAATATACAGCTTTTTTCTTATCGGGCAAATGTCACACTTGTAACAGATTATGTTCTTTGGCAACCAATATCAAAACATTTGTTTTTATTTTCCCTAGCAACCTGGCCGTGTGAAGTCTCAATATTGTCCTTGTGAATTCATATGTTGAGCCCATTGTCGGACAATAGTTTACTGCAGTTCCTTATCTCATCTGAAGTTCTCCCTTGTTTTATCTGCCTGCCTATTTCTTGGCTGCCGCTCTAGAGCTGAGAGCAGCATCACTAATATGCGGAGATGTGATTACTGTAATTGAAATATTTGTTTTTAATTTAATATATTTTCCAAATTTCAGGTGTTCTTTGTGAAATACAATGATCCTATTTACGTCAAATTGGAAAAGTTGGACATCATGATACGGCTTGCTGCCCAAGCTAACATAGCTCAGGTCCTCGGGGAGCTGAAGGAGTACGCGACTGAGGTGGACGTGGACTTTGTGAGGAAGGCAGTGAGAGCCATCGGGAGGTGTGCCATCAAGGTGGAGCCATCAGCGGAGCGCTGCGTGAGCACCCTGCTCGACCTCATACAGACCAAGGTCAACTATGTGGTGCAAGAAGCCATTGTCGTCATCAAGGACATCTTCAGGAAGTATCCCAACAAGTATGAGAGTATCATCAGCACGCTGTGTGAGAATCTGGACACCCTGGATGAACCAGAAGCTCGTGCTTCCATGGTTTGGATCATTGGGGAGTATGCAGAGAGAATAGACAACGCCGATGAGCTGTTGGACTCCTTCCTGGAAGGCTTCCAGGATGAGAATGCGCAGGTGCAGCTGCAGCTGCTGACGGCCGTGGTGAAGCTGTTCCTAAAACGCCCCGCCGACACACAAGAGCTGGTGCAGCAGGTGCTGGGACTGGCAACTCAAGACTCCGACAACCCCGACCTCCGTGACCGTGGCTTCATCTACTGGAGGCTACTGTCCACTGACCCGGCTGCTGCTAAAGAAGTGGTCCTGGCAGACAAGCCACTCATTTCAGAGGAAACAGATTTATTGGAGCCCACCCTCCTTGATGAACTTATCTGCCACATCAGCTCGCTGGCTTCTGTCTACCACAAACCTCCCACAGCATTTGTTGAAGGTCGTGGAGCTGGAGTCAGGAAATCTCTGCCCACACGACGTGGCTCAGCAGAAGACCATTCAAATGATACCCGCGGGGCAGCCACAGTCATTCCAAACCAAGAATCTCTCATCGGAGACCTCCTGTCCATGGATATTGGCGGTCCTCCCCCTGTTACCACTTCAGCTCCTCCGTCTGCAGCTCTTGACTTGCTGGGCGGAGGATTGGACGTGCTCCTGGGAGGAGTTCCAGACTCAGCTCCTATCGGAGGTCCTGGCGCAGCAGGTTTGTTGGGAGACATCTTTGGATCCTCAGGAGCCGGAGGAGCCCCGCCTCCCCCCAGGCAATGCTGGCTTCCTGCTGACAAAGGTAAAGGTTTGGAACTGTGGGGAACCTTCTGTCGGCGGGGTGGACAGCCCCGAATGGAGATCACATTGACAAATAAAGCCATGCAAGCAATGAGCGGATTCGCCATCCAACTCAACAAGAACAGCTTCGGGTTAGTGCCCGTGGGGGGGCTCACCGTGGGCACTCTGCAGCCATCACAAACTATTGAGACAGTGCTGCCCCTGGCATGTACTGGCCCCGTTCAGCGCATGGAGCCCCTCAACAACCTGCAAGTAGCCATCAAGAACAGTGTGGATGTCTTTTACTTTGCCTGCCTGGTAGCGCCACAGCTGTACTTCACTGAGGAAGGTCACTTAGACAAGCGGGTGTTCCTCAGCACGTGGAAGGAGATCCCGGCAGCAAACGAGGTGCAGTACTCCCTGCGGTGCGGCCCGGGAGCCACAGCTGATGCCATCACACAAAAAATGACCCTGCATAACATTTTCACCATTGCCAAACGTAACGTTGAAGGGCAGGACATGCTGTACCAGTCTCTGAGGCTCACCAACACCATCTGGGTGCTGCTGGAGCTGAAACTGCAGCCTGGCAACCCCGAGGCCACGCTGTCCCTCAAGTCTCGCAGTGTGGAGGTCGCCCCCATCGTCCATCAAGCCTACGAAGCCATCCTCAAGAGCGTCTAAACTTCGTAACATTATATATAATGCATCAGTATATAAATCATCTTATGTAAAACTGCTATTTGTAAGAAATTATATTCACTTGTATTAAAGTTCTGGCGAGTTCACACTTTGTGTGTTCCATCATATGCACCTGTAATCAAAATTTTTCAACATGAAACCCGACAAAAATGGCATGTTCTTTTCAGGGGAATTAAGGGTCACACATTTTTTTTAGATTATATTATCCTTTCCAAATACTTTTACTATCTCCCGAACTTAATTTTTTGAAAATGTTGTCGAAATTCACGGTCATTTTTTTTTTCCAATGATTCTGGTTGCTTTTTGATTTTATGTTTAGTGCAACACAAAGTGATTGATTTGCAATGTCATTAATTCTTTCATTTTGACACAAAGGACATAAACAAATCACAGAGGGGATAAATAAAGAAGTCAGCTGTCGAAAAAGCAAATACCTATATGCTGCTAAATCATCTCCAGGGGTAGTTTAGTATTGGTCTAAATTTCCATACGTTTGCTGGCCCTTTAAGCTTCAAACTCGTCGCTAAGTCTACAAGAGTACTCTTTGGCAAAGCTTGGGCTCTGTGGAAGACTAAAATTTTAAATGAAAAACTCTGTAAGACAGTAATCTAGGTTTTTTTAATAGAAAAATGAGGTACATAGGACATGAAGTAAATGATTTCCTGTGTTTACATATATTTATCTCAATGAAAAAAATAAACTGGATTGCTGCCTTTGGTTCTACATGACTCATGTCTGAGCAGTGTTTCACAAAGTCAAGACTTCGGTCCTCTGAAAGTTGCTGCTTTTCACCTTATGTAATAACGAGAATGCCGTGTTTTAGGTAAAATATGTTAACTTAGTGAGTAAGTTTATTCCAAGATGCCGACGTGCATCGTGTTTACATATGTAATTATAACTGTATGGATCTTACAATAGAGATTATTGTTTTTATTGGAAGTATATGAAAATTGATATCGCATTTAGATACGTCATAAGCTTGTTCTCTGCCAACATTTTGTTTTTGTAAATCTGCTTTTGAAACAGAATAAATGTTATTTCATTGTTTGTATGCCGCAGGAGATGTACATCATTTTGTTGTACGGCTGAGAACCTATTCATAAGACGGAGCAAAATTAAAATTTTGATAGAAAATATGTTATCAAACACTATTATGATAAGAGAGTAAATAAAATGTATAAATCAAATGGAAAAATAAATAAAAGGTTATAAATTATTATGTCATTCTGTGTTTTATTACAAAAAATATTTGCAAGTACAAAAGACACTGCCTACGACATTTTTTCAAGATCAATTTACAGATGCATGGACTCCCCACAAAAATTGTTTTTTTTTTTTGTTCTAATGTCACAGGTCTACTCCTATGTTACTGGGGTCTCATACTTTTCTAGCAACCCAGCGGACGTCACATTTTTTGAACTGGAATTTGTACAGAGCCCATTATTACGGGTCAAGTAAGCTTGCCTGACCTTCCTAAGGTCCATTTGTTTATTCTATGACGGGCACTGCTCCCTGTAGGAAAGCAGGAAAGCTTGATCATACAAAATTTCAATATTGTAATCGGCTTCAACAATGTATTGATGGTTAATATGATGCTGATGCTGTTCCTTGACGTATAGGTTGGTATGCGGCTGATCACCCATGCTGTAGAAAATGATTCACTTTGCCAATGTCACCCCTGTTTCAGGGAAGATCGGCAATAGTTGCAGGGCTTACATTCATTTCAGATAGGGTTTTTATATTGTGGGTCCACATGCGGCATGTGTTAGCGCGAAATTATGTGGGAATGCATTTAATATGAATCTCAAATAATACATATCTTTGCAACTTAGATTTAGATGGAATTTTTTTCAACTGCAAACAATATTTCAATTTCTGGTCACTCAATAAGGATCCACATACGCATATAGAACCAAAGATGGCCATCCAGGATTCTTTTGAAAATAAGATAAATACATGGATATTATAAGAAAAAGATCTGTTGTTATTCCATATATTTATTGCATTTCGGGCTAGATTGCTTCCTAGATTGCTGCCTTTAATTCTATACGACCCACTTAAGACATGTGTATTTTGACAGCTTTTTTTGCTTGAAAATTTAATTGCCCACTCTCCTAACAGGTAGTAGTTTTATTCATGAACAATTTAACCCTTTGAGCACTGGCGGAGTGCACAGATGTCATGAGCAGACTTACCCTAATAGCGCTTAAAGGTACCTCTGCTATCTGCCAGCCTTAAAATAGTGTTTTTCTGTTGATAAAGGTAGGAAGTCAATGGACTCAGGATAAATTCCATAGACAAGAAGAAATTGACAGACGAGTCCATTACTGTATAAAAATCAGAAGAAATACATTACATGGCATTGCAGTGCCACATGCATCATAATAAACGTACGTGACATGTGTGATATTGGGGGCTGCCAGCTGATAAAATGAGTGGACATCATTTTGTTTTTCATCAAAAAAAATACTCCTTCATTTAACACACAACCTGCCCGACGCCATTTCTTATAGCTTCCAGGAAGTCAAGAAAATGTAAAATAAGAAGCTCAAACAAAGTAACACGGCTCACTTCATGGTTAACTGTCAAAAGTGATGCTTTACAAGTTCCAATTTCAAAGATGTTTATTATGATGACATGTAACAGAGGGATATATTTTAATCAAATGAAAAGATGCGTACTCAAAGGGGTAAACAGCTTTGGGTATTTTTTATTATTTAATTTATAATAAAAGTATTCACACTTTATTTTTATACATGTAATTCCGCAGATAAATTATGTAATTCATACATTTATTGATTGAAATTTAATTAATTTTACATACAATATTTGTCTCCGATTATATTTAAGGATCTCTTAACACATTTTTATTAACTTCTAGTGTGCCGGAACGCGGATCCGCGCTCATAGTACCGACCGTGATTTTTTTCACTTTTCTTTAGTTTTTACACAGCAATAAGATCTACAATCGTTAAAATACTCCTATTGGATAAAACTACCAACGAATAAACGCAAAGCATTCATATTCGTCAGTCAATATTTTTTAAATAGTTAACCTTGTAAACTGAGGAGTATAAAGACAAAATTCTCTGATCTAATCTAAGTTGCAAAGATATGTTACATTGGAGATTCACATTACATGCATTCTCACAACCAGACATGTACAAGTTCGCGCTTGCACATGCTTCATGTGAGCCTACAACATAAAAACCAAATCTCAAATGGACATACACCCTGCAACTCTTGCTGTCCTTCCCTGAAACAGGGGTGACATTGGCAAAGTGTATTGTGTAAGTGTATCTATTTTTTTACTAAGCACACATTGACTGATAGGTTGGTATGCGGCTGACCACCCATACTGTAAAAAAATATTCACTTTGCCAATGTCACCCCTGCTTCAGGGAAGGTTGGCAAGAGTTGCAGGGCTTATGTTCATTTGAGATTGGGTTTTTTATATTGTAGGTCCACATGTGGCATGTGTAAGCGCGAAATTATGCATGTCTGCTTGTGGGAATGCATTTAATATGAATCTCAAATGATACATATCTTGCAGCTTAGATTGAGATTAGATTAGACACACATATATAACAAAAACAGGGTATTACATCACAATGCTTCCCTACCCGTGAACATTTATGTATTTGCCTAGCCTGCTAAAAAAACTTTATTTCGCTGCCTTTTGAGACAAAAAAAAAACTGATAGATATGTTTTGTACCGGTGGAGATATTTCACATCAAAAGCATGAGTAGGGCAGCTGGATAACGGCTGAAAATCATTGGCACACTAGAGGTTAATGGAAAATAATATGAGCTCTAATATACAAGCACTATTGATTTACATAGTATGATAAAGACAACACATAGACCAGAATCCTTCGTATTGATCTCAATTTTTCAAAAAGCAACTGTTGAAAATAAAAATTGAAAGAAAATGGTGAAGAGTATTTTTTGGCATGAGTAATCAATAATTTTACACATACACTTTTAAGATAATTTGTCAAGGATCAGTATTAAAAAAAAGACTTTCAATTAAAAGGTCTGAATTTGCACCACAAAATAATTATTTCTTAAGAGTCTGTAAGCCTTAACCTCTCAGGCGCCAGCGATTTTCTGCCTAATTCAGACACCCAACTCGTGGTTTTTTATATTAAATATCTCCAAAGATACAAAACATATCTCCTGTGGGTTTTTTTATCTCAAAAAACAGTGAAATAAAGTTTTTTTAGGGCCTACCAAAAAAAAAAAACTTTGGTGAAATTATTATTATACTCGATTATAATTTAGATTATGGAAAAAAGATCGAAATTCTAAAAATAGATATACCTCATTAGTATGCGTAGGCACGAAATCCAAATACATCGCAAAAGATAGAAGAATTAATGACCCTTTTAATTTACACAAAGATTTTTTTTTGAGTGTTAGTGTTCTTATGTCAAAAAATTGTGGAATTCGGCTTTTTCAAGAGTCCGTTTTCAAGGTCAACTTTAATATTATATTTTAAATACCTACAAACAAAAATTAATGATTTGACTTTATTGGTGGATGGTTCTACCCAATAGCAGTACTTCACGCGATTTTCGATCTTATTGCTTTGTAAAAACTAAAGAAAAATGAAAAAAATCGCGATTAGTACTATGTGACGCCTATAGGCGTTCCGGCACTTGAGAGGTTAAAAACGGGTTAAGCGGATGCACCTTACATCTTTAAATATACTTTTAAAAAATCATCAAATCCATAAACAACCACTTTTCGAAGATTGTAAACAAGAATTAAAAAATTTATACAACGATTAATACAATAAACTTTTCAGATCTCCCTTATCTTAATCTAAATTTAAATTAAAATACTTTTAAAATTTGAATATTAGATGAACCCATATCAGGGAATTCATTTTATTTTCAATGTTTTGTTGGTATCCTAACCAATATCTTCAGGAGACACCCTTGTTGCATGGTGAGCGAGGATGAACTGATAAAACATATCACAATTTTTAAAATCTAAGATAGATATTTTTTATAAATGACTTTTGTTGAGATGGACTCAAGTTGTTGCAGAAAACATGATTATAACTTACACTCCCATAGTACATCAGTTCATCCTTGCCACAGCACGACTAGAGTGAGTCCTGAGGACGTTGGTTGTGATATTAATGAAACATTGACAACACAGGAAGTTCTCCCATAACTGGTCAACTAGTATACAAACTTTTACAATTATTTTAATATGTAAACGTGTCAAGGGACTTCCAGGTTCAGTTCAATATATTATATATGCTTTAATAGTAAATTATACAGGTCACACTTCACTATTATGACAATGTCCACAATAAATAGGTATTTTATAGGTAACAACCATAAGTGTGGGGTTTCAAAATATAAACATTTTTATGGCAAAAAGTTAAAAAATATACAATAAGCACATCTCAGTGGAAAACTAACTAAAAACCATCTATTCTTAAACACCTAAATTACAAGCGTTGAAATATATTTATACAATAAAATAATTACAAAATATATGCGCATGTGTATTGGTTGTAATTTTCAATAATACAATGGCAAAATATAAGATGTGTACAATCATATTGTTACATTTTCAGGATCCAGTCACGTTCCTTGACTTAAAGGTTGGTATGCGGCTGATCACCCATGCTGTAAAAATGGTTCACTTTGCCAATGTCACCCCTGTCTCAGGGAAGGACGGCAAGAGTTGCAGGGTGTACATCCATTTGAGATTTGGTTTTTATGTTGTAGGTTCACATGCGGCATGTGCAAGCGCGAACTTGTACGTATCTGGTTGTAAAAATGCATGTAATGTGAATCTCTAATGTAACATATCTTTACAACTTAGATTAGATTAGATTGGTCACGATAGCCAGACAAACCAAACCATGGCTGGAAGTCTCATCTCCACGGTAATTCTTACCTACCGAATATCAGTAATATTTGTATGGCAATTGGCAATTTTCCAGTCTCCACACACATATAAACAAAATATAATCTTCTTGGATTGAAATTCAACTATCGTGGTATATTCAACCATCAAATGAGACTAAAATAACATAATTGAATTCATCCTCAATCTGTTTCTATAACAGTGTACCAGAACCATTTCAAATAGTCGGTTTTATGGCCGAGTGGGCTGATCTCTCTAGCGTGTTTGGAATAGAACAACGTTGGTTCAAACCCCGCCTGGGTCATTTGGCCATAACTTTGACCCTGGTTTAAAAGATGTTATTGGATAATTATTCATTAACAATTCGTTAAAATAAACAATAATGAATTATTGATTGATGATATTAATACCTGTTCCTGGCCAGGCAGAAAAGGTTGGTATATTGCATTCCTCTTCACAAATATATATTTTTTTTAAAATGCATTTTGCAGCAGGGAAAGCTTTGTTTTCATGCAGATTTTTTTGAAATATTTCACAAACTGACAGAATGTTATATTTAATTTGTGGAAATGTCACAGCTGGACAGCAACCACTTAAATATATCCAAGTCCGCTACAAACTCTTTGCCGTGTGGCTCCCAGATCTGTGACTAGGATGAGCAAATGAAAACAACACTAAATCCTTCACAATTAATTTACAAATCTTAAAACATCTATTACAATAATATTATTTATTATAAAACATCGATTCTAGTAAGAAAAATGTACACCGCAATATTACGACTTGTAGATATTTACATTTAGGGGTGACAGTGAAATAGCAGTCCCCCCAAGTGTAGAGTGAATAACATGTAATCTAGAAGCGCTAGTCTGCTAAATTCCTTACACTAAGGATATCTATCCAAGTCGGAGCTTGCGGAAGAACTCCATAGATAAAAAAAGTCACAGCACGCCTTATTTTTGGGCACAAATCGCTATCACGTCGCCTTAAGGTCGTAAGGAATTCAGCAGAATAGCGCTTCAGATTGTTCATTCTCTAGGCTGTTTTATTTTGTATAGATGGCAGCACCAGGATGGTGGTCAGATCCGGAACTAAAGTCTTGAACCAGCATTCAACCGTCTTAAGTGCCCAACAACCCTAGGGAAGTCACATTCCCCTCCTGGGCTGGAAGTCTCATCACCACGGTAATATTTGTATGAAGACTAATCATCTGTTCACTTGCGGCCATCTTGGATTGACAGGTCTTCATTCAGTAGGTAAGGATTAACGTGGTGATGAGACTTCCAGCCCTGGTTTAAATACACAGCATGTTATTTCCTTCATGGGCTCTTGCTTCTACCATCAGCCCCTTACACAGAAACGAGATCAGTTTATTTTCACTAAGTAATCCTCCACTTGTATCTTCTGCTTCATGATTGACGACATGACCAGTTCTGTATTGCACACAATCATCAGGTTCTTCTCCGCTTGCAGCAGATAATAAACCAGATGCAGATCATTGGGGACAGTCAGCACCAAGTAGCTGAGAGGTTTATCCTTCAGGATCTCTTGGATCGCACAGAACGACTTCCGCTGCTTGTCCACCCGCCCGCCGCACGCTTCTATCATCTCGGTCAAGACAGTTCTAGAAGGCTGCACGCCTGGAGTCATGTAGAAGGTTATTCCGTTGAACAATACGGATCTTTCTTCTATCGGCG
This sequence comes from Agapetus fuscipes, assembly GCA_951799405.1. Taxonomy (NCBI): domain Eukaryota; kingdom Metazoa; phylum Arthropoda; class Insecta; order Trichoptera; family Glossosomatidae; genus Agapetus; species Agapetus fuscipes. Next base: position 11,325,666 of record OX637354.1, read on the forward strand.
TCGAGAGTAGCTTTGGCAGATCGCACTGATGCATGTCTTGGAAGTCTTGGTCCTGCAGGGCGAACTTGCTTTCGGGCAAGAATGTGCCGGACTTCCTGGATTCTGCGAGCCAGGCGAGGGACAGCACGTGCGAGGCGTGCGTCAGAGCCGTCAGAAGCTTTGCGGTGCGGGTGAGTTGGGGCATGACGACGTGAGTGGCTTCTGAACCTCGCACCACCACAGTACCGCCCAAGGACCTGCAAAGGTAATAATAATAATAATATTAGGATGATTTATTTGGTGAGCGCTGTTTTTGTGTGTAGCACACCTCAAGAGCCCTCTGCAAGCTTTGTCGTCGCTGCAGAAAGCGCCGATTCTCAAGCAAGACCCAGTTGCTGTAAGACTGGATGGAGCTGTAGTGACCGGTCTTTGGTAAAGGTACATATATGAATTTTTCACCCAGCGAAGAGCATATTTAACAATATTAATGGCATATTTTTTGTGCTTCGCCGGGATTCAAGCCCACAACCTTTCATGCAGGAGTCAGAAATGTTTATCACTAGAGCACTGCCTTACAATTAGTTCACTTTCTATGAGAAGTTATCCCCAATAGAACGTTTTATCCACAATCTCTCAAATCAGTGAATGGGAACTTATTCAGTTTAACCTTTAAGGTGGCGATATATTCCTTACATTTCTAATATTCTGAGTTCATTATCCCAGCTACACAGTCTGGTATCTCCAATGACTTACCATATATGTGGACTAGAAACTATTTTAGCAAAAATATACACTATATCCATTTCAGCTTACTTAACCGTAAATCGTCCTTAGTTAGAAAAGAACAAACATCTTCACAATGTATTTTCGTTAAACAAAAAAACTGCGTTGAAACTACAAAATCTTTCCAGAAAGTTGACAGCATTGAATTACATGCCTACGCAAACGCTGTGCACACACATTACAAGTCTTTTGATTGGTAAATTTGACAATTTGAAAAGTATAAGGACATTTTTTCAAACATTATAGCATGTGTAATTATTGGGTGCCGAAACTCAAAATGGAGAAAGCAAGAAAATATAAGATTTCACATGATTATTAAGGCCGTGTTCGGGGAGCGCACTTCAAGCACTCACAGACCGTTCGAGGAGCTCAACGTAAGCAAATATTATGAGCTATGACGTCACGCACGACAGCTTGGCCGTTTGCTATTTTCGCTTATTTGCAAAGGTGGGTCGGCTTAAGCGTTCCTAACTTCACACCAATGGTTCATACCGTTCCACTGACAGTTGACAGCTAACCTCAACAACACAAATATTAAGACACAATTATTAATGTTAAATAATGGATTCGAGCTATCAAAAGCTCTTCAATAATTGAAAATTCTGCTGGAAATCATGGCTCAATAATGCGTTTTGAGATAAATCTGCATCCGTTCTGCCGAGCTTTGACAGCTGCTGTCTGGTTGACATATGAAATTCGCTTATAATCGTTCGGGGAGGTTTGCGATCGAGCTACCCCCACCACCATTTTTACTGTAAGCGTTCAAAGTGCTCAAGCTAGCTCCCCGAACACGGCCTAAGTATTCTGTGATGTTTGACAGCTGTATGGTCGACAGGTGAGCCATGTGGTATGTACCAATGCTGTTTGCTAGTTTCTTCTCCATCAATATTATAACTAAATGGGTATCTCACCTGATGGCAGCAGCAAATGACTCGCTGTCCTTGAACCCTGAGAAGAGCACCTTGGGCGCCTTGTCTGGGGGTGGCAGGGGTTGCTGCAGAGGCCCCGGGGGGGGCAGAGCGGGGGCGGCAGGGGGCGTCAGGCGGGGGCGCTTAGCCCTGGGCCCCCCTGCCCCCCCACCAGCGTTGCCCAGCGCGCCCCGCTTCACACGCTCGTGAGACTCTTGCGTTATGTTGATGGGCATCTTCCATGCGTCTGAAAATTTCACACAGCAATCATGAAGCCTTGCACACGTAGAGCACTTATGAAGGAAAAAATACTGTTACGAACGAAGGATTTGAAGTACCCACGCGCGCCTGAACATGTACGCTAGTGTGTATAACAATCTGGATCCAATCCATGATAGTGATAGTGCATAGAACGGCGTTCTGGTGTATGCGAGAAATCTAAAAATGATCTGGAATATGCGAGAAAGATCTCTTTTGTACCTATATACAGGGACTGCAATGGTGCGGAAGGAGATTAGTCGCTCCAAGCATTTTACCGTGAAGACCAATAAGCAGAGATTATCAATTGTTGTAAATTGTGAAACAAACCGTTTAAAATAAATTCTGTTAAAACAAATAATTGCAGTTTAATTAAAAGAAAACCCTAACTCAAATCATAACAATACTTTCCATAATGCAGAATAAGATATTGTTGATCAACTTTAAGATGGCATTATGTTCATTTGATATGCCACACCGTGTGATTAGCTGTTATTAGTAAGTGTGTCACAGAGGAAGCAGCCGGACTTACTCATGAGGTGTGGCACCAGGGTGTAGTCCATGCGGAACGGGTTGGCAACATTGAACTGCTGATATTTTGCATTTTCAATCTGTAACAGATAAATAATTTGGCATTTTTAAATGGAAAAAAAACAATTGTTAACGGCAATAAAAATAACACAATTGACAGAAAACATGTTTTTTTTTTATATCATCCACAGATCTTTAAATTCGAGGGAAAGGTTATGTGTCACCTGTGTGAGGGCGCTCATGTTGCCCAGCAGCAGGTCAGTCAGCCACTGCGCCGACACACACGGCATAATAACATGCAGAGGGCACATGAGTGAGGGGGAGAGGTTATGTGTCACCTGTGTGAGGGCGCTCATGTTGCCCAGCAGCAGGTCAGTCAGCCACTGCGCCGACACACACGGCATGATAACATGCAGAGGGCACATGAGTGAGGGGGAGAGGTTATGTGTCACCTGTGTGAGGGCGCTCATGTTGCCCAGCAGCAGGTCAGTCAGCCACTGCGCCGACACACACGGCATGATAACATGCAGAGGGCACATGAGTGAGGGGGAGAGGTTATGTGTCACCTGTGTGAGAGCGCTCATGTTGCCCAGCAGCAGGTCAGTCAGCCACCGCGCCGACACACACGGAATGATAACATGCAGAGGGCACATGAGTGAGGGGGAGAGGTTATGTGTCACCTGTGTGAGGGCGCTCATGATGCCCAGCAGCAGGTCAGTCAGCCACTGCGCCGACACACACGGCATGATAACATGCAGAGGGCACATGAGTGAGGGGGAGAGGTTATGTGTCACCTGTGTGAGGGCGCTCATGATGCCCAGCAGCAGGTCAGTCAGCCACTGCGCCGACACACACGGCATGATAACATGCAGAGGGCACATGAGTGAGGGGGAGAGGTTATGTGTCACCTGTGTGAGAGCGCTCATGTTGCCCAGCAGCAGGTCAGTCAGCCACTGCGCCGACACACACGGCATGATAACATGCAGAGGGCACATGAGTGAGGGGGAGAGGTTATGTGTCACCTGTGTGAGGGCGCTCATGTTGCCCAGCAGCAGGTCAGTCAGCCACTGCGCCGACACACACGGCATGATAACATGCAGAGGGCACATGAGTGAGGGGGAGAGGTTATGTGTCACCTGTGTGAGAGCGCTCATGTTGCCCAGCAGCAGGTCAGTCAGCCACCGCGCCGACACACACGGAATGATAACATGCAGAGGGCACATGAGTGAGGGGGAGAGGTTATGTGTCACCTGTGTGAGAGCGCTCATGTTGCCCAGCAGCAGGTCAGTCAGCCACCGCGCCGACACACACGGAATGATAACATGCAGAGGGCACATGAGTGAGGGGGAGAGGTTATGTGTCACCTGTGTGAGGGCGCTCATGATGCCCAGCAGCAGGTCAGTCAGCCACTGCGCCGACACACACGGCATGATAACATGCAGAGGGCACATGAGTGAGGGGGAGAGGTTATGTGTCACCTGTGTGAGAGCGCTCATGTTGCCCAGCAGCAGGTCAGTCAGCCACCGCGCCGACACACACGGAATGATAACATGCAGAGGGCACATGAGTGTGGGGGAGAGGTTATGTGTCACCTGTGTGAGAGCGCTCATGTTGCCCAGCAGCAGGTCAGTCAGCCACTGCGCCGACACACACGGCATGATAACATGCAGAGGGCACATGAGTGAGGGGGAGAGGTTATGTGTCACCTGTGTGAGGGCGCTCATGTTGCCCAGCAGCAGGTCAGTCAGCCACTGCGCCGACACACACGGCATGATAACATGCAGAGGGCACATGAGTGAGGGGGAGAGGTTATGTGTCACCTGTGTGAGAGCGCTCATGTTGCCCAGCAGCAGGTCAGTCAGCCACCGCGCCGACACACACGGAATGATAACATGCAGAGGGCACATGAGTGAGGGGGAGAGGTTATGTGTCACCTGTGTGAGGGCGCTCATGATGCCCAGCAGCAGGTCAGTCAGCCACTGCGCCGACACACACGGAATGATAACATGCAGAGGGCACATGAGTGAGGGGGAGAGGTTATGTGTCACCTGTGTGAGGGCGCTCATGATGCCCAGCAGCAGGTCAGTCAGCCACTGCGCCGACACACACGGAATGATAACATGCAGAGGGCACATGAGTGAGGGGGAGAGGTTATGTGTCACCTGTGTGAGAGCGCTCATGTTGCCCAGCAGCAGGTCAGTCAGCCACCGCGCCGACACACACGGAATGATAACATGCAGAGGGCACATGAGTGAGGGGGAGAGGTTATGTGTCACCTGTGTGAGAGCGCTCATGTTGCCCAGCAGCAGGTCAGTCAGCCACCGCGCCGACACACACGGAATGATAACATGCAGAGGGCACATGAGTGAGGGGGAGAGGTTATGTGTCACCTGTGTGAGGGCGCTCATGTTGCCCAGCAGCAGGTCAGTCAGCCACCGCGCCGACACACACGGAATGATAACATGCAGAGGGCACATGAGTGAGGGGGAGAGGTTATGTGTCACCTGTGTGAGGGCGCTCATGATGCCGAGCAGGTCAGTCAGCCACTGCGCCGACACACACGGAATGATAACATGCAGAGGGCACATGAGTGAGGGGGAGAGGTTATGTGTCACCTGTGTGAGGGCGCTCATGATGCCCAGCAGCAGGTCAGTCAGCCACTGCGCCGACACACACGGAATGATAACATGCAGAGGGCACATGAGTGAGGGGGAGAGGTTATGTGTCACCTGTGTGAGAGCGCTCATGTTGCCCAGCAGCAGGTCAGTCAGCCACCGCGCCGACACACACGGAATGATAACATGCAGAGGGCACATGAGTGTGGGGGAGAGGTTATGTGTCACCTGTGTGAGGGCGCTCATGATGCCCAGCAGCAGGTCAGTCAGCCACTGCGCCGACACACACGGAATGATAACATGCAGAGGGCACATGAGTGAGGGGGAGAGGTTATGTGTCACCTGTGTGAGGGCGCTCATGATGCCCAGCAGCAGGTCAGTCAGCCACTGCGCCGACACACACGGAATGATAACATGCAGAGGGCACATGAGTGAGGGGGAGAGGTTATGTGTCACCTGTGTGAGGGCGCTCATGTTGCCCAGCAGCAGGTCAGTCAGCCACTGCGCCGACACACACGGAATGCCCCACTCGCGGGCCCGCTGGTACTTGGCCCCCTCAGCGCGCCGACATATCAGCACCGTGTTGTCGCGGGACATGTAGCTCGTCACCTGCAACCACACTTCCCATCAGTGTCTCAGACACAAAGGCAACACAACACGCATCACAGCACTATGCAGTTAACTGTCCTGCTACACAGGATCAGGACAAAAACAGCCACACCCATGCGGCACTACACCAAGTGTCATAGACCTCTAGATTTTCTGAAATCTAGGGAGTCTATCGCACAGGATTCCTTAAAAAAACACATTAAAAAATTTAACACATACTGTTGTATTTATCGCATCGGGGAGACTGGAGACCTACACGAGCAGGCTTCACCTAGTTTGTGCCGTGATGAATCTGTCAAAGATAACTTGTCTATGGATAAATCAGTCACAAGGCAGTCCTTCCGCACAACTTTTCGGTCAAGGACATTTTGGTCACATGCAATAAAGCTCCACAGACAGCTCCTCCAACACAGAAAACTTGCTCTTCAAAAAACCTTTGTAATTAATTTAGTTTACATAAATTGAGGTTTACTGTGATGGAGCTGTCTGTGGACCATTTATATTGTTATGATTTTAATGGGTTCTCTTTTAATTAAACTGCAATTATTTATTTTACACAATTTACACTAATTGATTTCTAGCTCTGGCTTTCGACTTCACGGCACAATATTTTAATCGACACTCTCTTGATGCCCAATTGCTGTCCCTTTATAAAGGTACAAAAGAGATCTTTCTTGCATATTCCAGATCATTCAATCTCTCGCTCCTACCAGACCGCCATTCATGTACCTCACTACTCCATCATGGATCATACTGGACTGTTCTACACACATATAGGACCTGTACAGGTGTACGTAGAAGTTCAATCAAAGTATCATCATCATACTAGTGCCAGATTGTTCTATGTACGCATGCATGTAGGTACTCCAAGTTCATAACAATATTGAATGTGACAAGTTGTGTGGATGAACTGTAGAGAGACTGGTTTGTCGTCCACATTCCGGCACCCGAGGAATTAAGATACTGACCTTGGCGCCGGTGTGCTGCAGCATGAAACGCACCCTGTCCCTCTCCTCGCCGACAAAGCCCGTGAAGGTGGCGCGGTGCCTCTGCGCGGGGGGGTCGTGCGGGGCATACATGAGGGGCAGGTGCAGCGCCTGCCATGGCGGTGACACCTGCCGCCGCAGCATGGTGTCCGACAGCCAGTACGCCGTCACGCAGCGCTTTGCATCGCGCAACGCCTGCAATCAAATGCAAGCAATGCGTGCTTACCATTAACTTATGATATGTGTGGACTAGAAATTATTTTAACAAAAATAGACAATATAATACATCTGTTTCAACCTACTTACGAAAATGGTCATTAGTATCGGTGTTTATTTCAAAGCCCATAATAAAATACCGGCAAGTTTTACTCGGCCTTCACAAGAAATGAGTACCGGCTCTCTCGGGAGCTGGGAAACCCCCACTTCAACTAAGTGGTTGGCATAAGGCTGCCCCCCTACCTGTGAAAATAAATAGGTTCAACTCGCCACATGCGACCCCTTCGGGATAACCCGGCAAGAAGTTACACTATATGTGTAGCTAAGTTGCATTTTTTGCGAGCGGATTGAAGGCATACGTTCAGGAGTGGACTGAGAAAGGCTGAGGAAGAAGAAATCATCAACTCATCATCATCACCAGCCCAGGCAGACACATACGTAGCGAGAGTGGAGGAGAATTCTGATTCAGCCAAGGACACTAGATGCGCTATTCTGCTAAATTCCTTACAACCCTTACGACCTTACACCCGACAAGCTGGCGTTTTGTGTCCAAAATAAGTCGGGAGCGCTAGCGCTTGCGAAAGAACTCCATAGATAAAAAATCACAGTGCATCTTATTTTTGGAGATGAATCGCCAGCTTGTCGCCTTAGGTCGTAAGGAATTTAGCAGAATAGCGCTTCAGAATGATGATAACATGGATGTAGTAATTCAATGGAGGGGCTATGGATGTGATTTAGTTCCAATTGAAATGATGCCCCGTCTTTAACACATTTATAGTGCTGCCTCGTTCACAACATGATTATTTTCTCATTTTCTATGTAAGCAACGTGTCTGTACTCCCATCTTCAATCTATTTACATATCACCATAGAAACCATGAAATCACCATGGCAATGGAATTTGTTACTGGTGTTGTTAAAAGTATGAAAATATCTATTTATATAGATTTTTTCCAATTAGGTAACACGCCTATTGACAGTTGGATGGTTAGCGATAGACTGAATTAGGATTTTTGTATGATGAGTGGGCTAGCGCATTCCTAATTCTCACAGGATTGCTTTCTTAGCCCATATAGTTCTTATTATACATCGATGGATGATAAGAGCACCCACCTGCATGACCACGCCGTGCCGCTGTGTCATGGCCAGTACGTGCGTGACCCTGGCACAATAGCCAGGCTCCACTTCGCCGCCGTGCCGCCCCACCACCTCCCCCCACCTGGAGCTGCCCGGGGTCTCCGCCCCGTACTCCACCACGTGGAAGATGCAGCCCAGCAGGAACAGGTCGGGCGGCAGCTTCAGGTTGGGGTTGTGGCCGTAAAACTGCGCGCGGGGGGGAGCGGCCGGTGGGGGCGCAGGGGCGGGAGCGCGGCCCCCCGCTGACAGGCCATACGCCACCTGCTGCTGTAACACGGTAACAAAAACAGATAAAACTATTGAAATTGCGTTCAAAAGAGAGAAAATCTATTTAAAAAAATTAATGAAATTAGGCTGATTTATTTGGTGAGCGCTGTTTTTGTGTGTATCACACCTCAAGAGCCCTCTGCGAGCTTGGTCGTCGCTGTAGAAAGCGCCAATTCTCAAGCAAGACCCAGTTGTAAGGCTGGATGGACCTTTTGCTTACCGGTCTTTGGTAAAGGTTTATGAATTTTTCATCACAGCGAAGAGCAAATTTGAAAATATAAATGGTATATTTTTTGTGCTCCGCCGGGATTCAAACCCACGACCTTCCAGTTACGAGTCCGAAGTGTTACCACCTGGACTACGGACCGGTCAATAATAATCATATTTGGATAATTTATTTGGTGAGCGCTGTTTTTGTGTGAATCACACCTCAAGAGCCCTCTGTGAAAGCGCCAATTCCCAAGCAAGACCCAGATGCTGTAAGGCTGGATGGACCTTTGGTGATCGGTCTTTGGTAAAGGTATATGAATTTTTCACACACCGAAGACCATCTTTCAAAATATAAACGGTATATTTTTTGTCCTCCACCAGGATTTGAACCCACAACCTTCAGACGGAGTCAGAAGGAGACTACGAGCGGTGTAGCAGTATTTAAAGTTCAAATCGCTATGATAATCGCCAATCTTCACTGAAGTGGCTCAGGAAGAAGAAAGAAAAATAACTCACAGGATGCGTGTGTGGAGATGCTGGCAGCTGATGGTGCAGCGCGGGCGGGGGCCTCCTCCCATCCTGGGGCGCCCTGGGGGGGGCATTGTGTGCCGCCGTCATCAGCCTCAGGGTACCAGCCGCCGAGTGCTGCTGCTGCTGCTGCTGCTGGGCGGGGTGCGGGGGAGGGGCCACCTCCGCGCCCCCGCCGCCCACTGCCCCCTGCAGCCGCGTGCTCAGCATGTGCGCCAGCGCCGTCTTGGAGCGGGAGTTCACCACGAGGGGAGGCGCCCCCCCTCCCACTGAAAATGCATTACAATCATAATACTTTCATTTCATTTAGAGTGGTTTTTAATACGGATGATGCCCGTAACCAAAACTATCAGATACAGATTCTGGCATTCTCAGTAGCAACTGTCAGGCGCAGTCAGAGAACATTGATAAACAAAAAAAACAAATATCAATTGGAAAAACAGGGATTTTTTTTTGCTGAAATCCACGCATAAAGACCACAGGATGCATCTCAGTATTGATCTATAAGATAATCTATAAATATTATGTATGATGATTTCTTTGGTGAGCGCTGTTTTTGTGTGAACCACACCTGAAGAGCCCTCTGCGAGCTTGGTCGTCGCTGTAAAAAGCGCCAATTTTCAAGCAAGACCAAGTTGCTGTAGGGCTGGATGGACCTATAGTGACCAGTCTTTGGTAAAGGTAAATGAATTTTTCACCCAGCGAAGAGCATATTTGAAAATATAAATGGTACATTTTCTGTGCTCTGCCAGGATTCGAAACTAACTTCCATTTACGAGTCAGAAGTGTTAACCACTAGACTACGGACCGGTGTATGATCTATGATCTCAGTTGCAGAGCTATTTAACATTTAAGAGTCCATGGTTTTGATGAGTAGACGTACCTTGCTCACCGGGTGGTAGGGCGGCATCTGTGGGAGGAGGCGTGGTCTCAGGCAAGGTCCTCACGGCACCCACCCCCAGCCCCCCCACTCCCACGGGGACAGGACCCACCCCCGCCACGGGGGGAACAGCTCCCACCTGAAACACACCAACCAACAATCAAATATGGGTAAAGGAACAAGTAGTCTAGGCGGGTGGCCTGGTGTACTGTCATAGCTCCATGTTGCTTGCTCGGAGGCCAAAGCTACGTTGACTCAACACAGGTAATTCTGCATAGGTGTTCTACTAAATTATGCACTAAAAATACATTGCTTTGCTGCCTTTTGTGTAATAAGACCAGGGCTGGAAGTCTCATCACCACGGTAATTCTTGCCTACCAAACATCGGTAATATTTGTATGAAGACCTGTCAATTCAAGATGGCCTCAAGTGAAAAGCTGATTAGTCTTCATTCAAATATTACCGATACTCGGTAGGTAAGAATTACCGTGGTGATGAGACTTCCAGGCCTGATAGGAGTTGAGTAAACGTCTGAGTAACTGTTGAGTATCTTTCATTCCGTTCTTTGTGAGGGGCTCACTTTGCGTGTACCTACAAGGCGCACTAGGTTAAATTCACTTTTTTATACAGGAGCGCACACTACAAATTATGCCAGGAACTCGACTTTAACGAGAGCTATGTTTTGTTATAACTCAAATTTTAATCACCTGGACATTTTTTGTTTGTCCAAGAACGCATTTCTTCAAGGGGTGCGGATGTACTACTTGAGAAAATGTTAAACTGATTGAATGGCATCCTCTTCCCCTTCCATCGTCCTTTCTATCCTATTTTCCCAAATCGTCTCTGATAAAAACCTCTGCATTCTTATTTTTTTTCTTTTGTTCTTTTCGTTTGCTGTTACATTTGCTGTAGACAAGCTTTTATTGTAATTATTTTTATTTAAGAAAACTATTATTGGCCTTATATGTATTTATTATAAATCTTTACTTGTTTTATGTGTATGTGCTGTTGTTTTCAGTAATAAATAAATAAACAATAAAAAAATTACATCAAGAGCATGAGTTGCGCAGCTGCATGATGGTTGAACATCATCAGCACACTAGACGTTTACTTTGAAATCTGCTCTTTACTGTGTTAAAGAATTCCTTCATAAGAAATAAGCACTTGCTTAATCGGGAGCAGGGAAAATCCCACTTCAAGTGAAGTGGTCGTTAACCTGTGAAAATAAATAGATTCCTTTTGCCACATGCGACCCTTTCAAGGTAAAAAAATGCACTATAGCTGTAACTGTGACTCTGTCGCCATTCCGCTAAGGGTGGCCAGAGCCTCTGCAGAGCTACCTCCATTTCTTCCTATCCTTACATAGCTCTTTCAATTTGTTCATATGCGTCACCTTTTTCATGCATTTTCTTCTTTTACGCTCGCTTTGTATGTCCCATTCTTTCACAATCTCCTCAATCTGATCACTCCATGTGATCGTCCCTTACCTCTTTTTCCTTTCACACTTCCTCTGTATAATATACTTTGCTAGCTTTGATAGCTAAATTGCATTTTGTACCTGATGTGACTGAGTAAGCTTCTGCACTTGCTCGTGCTGCGCCTGCAGCCGCTGCATTTGCTGATACTGCTGCTGTCGCTGCAGCTGCAACTGGGCATACTGCTGCTGCCGCTGCTGCTGCTGCTGTTGTTGTTGCTGCTGCTGTTGCTGTTGCTGCTGGGGGATGGAGTCTCCAGTGGGAGCGCCAGGCCGCTGTTGCTGCACCCACTGAAACAGCTTATCTGGTGAGTGTCGGGTAAGGGGAGAGAGCATGTAACGAAAGCATTTTAAAAAGTATGTGGGGAGAGTAAAGAGCATAGTAAAATTTAAATATGGAATGGAATTTAAATATAGAATGAAATTTCAATATGGAATTGAAAATAACAAAATGATGATCAACGTTGAAAAAAGGGATTGCTTCCCTGGCTTCAGAGTCACAAGCATGTGAATTTTAGTTATTAATTAATATTGCTGTGGTTTATTATATATTGTGATTGTGGATATTATAAACTTAAAAGTTTTTGTTCATTATCTGTTTTTATAAGTGATGTTATTATCGCGTCCAACATCCTAGCAAGAGTCACAATTAGTGTAGACAGAATTCTCCGGGGCGCGGCCAAACACCACGTCAAACTCCTCGTAACTATTAACGACGACATTTTAAATTGTCACAAGCATTGTGGGAAAATTAAATGATATTCTTTTTGAGCTTGGCTGGGAATCAAGCCCACAGCCATCTGAAACTAGGAATCGAAGAAAGGGTGTGAGGAGTATGTGGCGTACCTGCTGCTGAGGCCCCCGCACGAAGGTGACCCCCTGTTGCTGCGCAGCTGCCCGCTGCATGGATAGCTGCCGCCTCTTCTGCAGCTGCGCCACAAACTGCGCGCGCTGCTGCGGGTCCATCTGCTGCAGCTGCGCATGCGTCTGCGCATCCAGGTGGATCAGCTGCCGGCCACTCGTGCCTGCGCTCCACGACACCTACAACAATACCCGGTACATGTCTGTAATCTATACTCTTGTTGCTCGCTAAGATATATAGACATTTAAAAGGCTGATACTGAGTACAAAGCAGGTGCATGCAAGTTCGCGCTTACACTGCTGCCTGTATACATACAAAATTAACCAAACCTCACATGAACATAAATTTTGTAACTCCTGCTGCCTTTCCCTGAAACCGGGGTGGCATTGGCAAAAGTAAACCAAGTTTTTACAACATGCGGGTCGGCCTCATACCAACCTTTTTGTCGAGGAATAGAATTTGAGTTTAAAAAAAAAAGACAAAACATAAAAGGGGTCCATTAAAGTTTTTTGTTTTAAAACCTGGCCCACTACTAGAGGCATTCAAGATGTGGATGTGGGGGAAGATGACCAAGACCATGGGTCCAAAGGAAGTCCAACAAAAAGGTTTCGCAGGAAGTTGAAGAAAGAAGACAGCTCACGAGTTACATTTTGAAATGTTGAAGTGGCAAATCAGACTAATGGGACACTCATTTAGACATGGTGCCTTTCTAAGCAACATCTTTAAAGGAAAAATCTTGGGCCGACGAACAAGAGGTCACCCAAGAAGTTCATACTTCCATGGTTTGAAGCGGCTCATGAATGTCTCGTCCTATTCCCAGCTCAAGAGAACTTAACAGTCTAATCTAATCTAAGTTGCAAAGATATGTTACATTGGAGATTCACATTACATGCATTCTCATAACCAGACACGTACAAGTTCGCGCTTGCACATGCCTCATGTGAACCTACAACATAAAAACCAAATCTCAAATGAACATACACCCTGCAACTCTTGCCGTCCCTGCCTGAGACAGGGGTGACATTGGCAAAGTGAACCATTTTTACAGCATGGGTGGTCAGCCGCATACCAACCTATAAGTCAAGGAACATACACGACAAATTACATTTTCTTCTTCTTCTTGTGCCACTTCTAACGAAGATCGGCGATCATCATAGCTATTTTGATTTTTGATGCTGCGGCTCGAAATAGGAACTTGGTGCTTCTGCCGAACCACTGTCGCAGGTTCTTCAGCCACGATGTCCTTCGGCGTCCCTGAGATCTTCTCCCCTCAATCTTACCCTGAATGATAAGATGAAGGAGACGGTACTTCTCATTTCTCATAATGTGACCAGAGTACATTAGCTTTCTCTGCTTAATGGTAGGCAGGAGCTCCTTTGTAGTGCAATTACATTTTATACATCACTAAATAAAAATATCTATGGACAACAAACAAAATTAATTCCATTAAAATTTAAAAGGCTTTCACAGCAGGCTCCAGACCATGGATATATTTTGCCAGGTCTCAAAAATGGTCCCATACTATATAAAATGGTTCACTTTGCCAATGTCACCCCTGTTTCAGGTAAGGACGGCAAGAGTTGCAGGGTTTATGTCCATTTGAGATTTGGGTTTTTATGTTGTAGGTTCACATGCAGCATGTGCAAGTGCAAACTTGTATGTGTCTGCTTGTGAGAATGCATATAATGTGAATCCCCAATATAACATATCTTTGCAACTTGGATTAGATTAGATCTCGGCCAAGGTTCGTTCTGCCTGTATAGACCTATGGTATATTTACATATTTCGTAAGCCTCCATAGACAAAATGAGCAACCAAGGCCAAGCATTGAGAAAAGAATATCACGCATTTTAACTTTTAGTTATTGCTAAGTTTCTTACCCGTTGTCCTACAGCACCAGGCTGCCCGGTGATGATTTGCTGTCTTTGCTGTAAGAATTGCTGTTGCTGCCAGATCATTTGCTGTCCCCCAGGCTGCCCACCAGGCTGTTGAGGTCCCCCTTGAGATATGATCTGCTGCTGTCCACCCTGTGTAATAATCTGCTGTTGTCCGCCCTGTGTTATAATCTGTTGTCCGCCTTGTGTTATAATCTGTTGTCCGCCTTGTGTAATGATCTGTTGTCCGCCTTGTGTAATAATCTGTTGGCCGCCTTGGGTTATCAACTGCTGTTGTCCACCTTGTGTTATTAGCTGTTGCTGTCCACCCTGTGTAATAATTTGCGGCTGTCCACCTTGTGTTATCAACTGCTGTTGTCCACCTTGCGTAATGAGCTGTTGTCCGCCTTGCGTTATCAACTGCTGTTGTCCACCTTGTGTTATCAACTGTTGCTGTCCACCTTGTGTTATCAACTGTTGCGGTCCACCTTGTGCAATGATTTGCTGCTGGCCACCTTGTGTTAACAGTTGTTGCTGTCCGCCTTGGGAAATAATCTGTTGCTGTCCACCTTGTGTTATGAGCTGCTGCTGCCCGCCCTGTGCAATCAATTGCTGTTGCCCACCTTGTGGTAGCATTTGTTGTTGCCCTCCTTGGGGAATCAGTTGTTGCTGGCCTCCTTGAGCTAGTATTTGCTGTTGAACATTTTGTGAAATAATCTGCTGACCCCCCTGTGCTACAACTTGATGTTGGCCACCCTGTGTTATTATTTGATGTTGGCCACCTTGTGATATAATTTGCTGCTGTCCACCTTGAGTTATTATTTGCTGCTGTTGTCCACTCTGTGCCATCATTTGCTGTTGCCCGCTTTGAGTCATCACTTGTTGCTGAACACTCTGTGGGTGCATATTATGTTGTTGTCCACCTTGTGTGATTACCTGCTGACCTCCTTGGGTAATAATTTGCTGTCCACTTTGTGAAATTATCTGCTGTCCGCCTTGAGAAATGATTTGCTGTTGTCCCGGAGCAATAATTTGTTGCTGACCTCCTTGCGTTATGATTTGCTGTCCTTGAGATAGCAGTTGTTTAGGCCCACTCTGTGCCAGTATCTGCTGACCGCCCTGTGATAAAATTTGTTGGGCTCCAGGTTGCAGAATCTGTTGACCCTGTTGCGACATCAACTGTGGCTGTCCTCCAGGAGACACAAGCTGCCGATTGCCAGGTTGCATGTGCTGCTGGCTTTGGTTGATTATCTGCTGTCTTTGAGCCATTGCAGCATTATTTCCTTGAGAGGCTATTTGTAATGCTATCTGTTGGTTGGGTTGCAAGTTAGAAATGTTAATTTGCTGATGCTGTCCCCCAGTACTGATTTGCTGCTGATTGATTTGCTGCATGATTTGCTGTTGCTGCTGTACAATCATCTGCTGCCCATTGGTTTGCTGTGGAGGTCGCTGGTTCTGTTGCAGCATTAAGCCATGCTGATCAGGTTGATCTGTTTGTTCCATATTGTTGATCCAGCCATCTTTGAACTTTTGTATCATTGTATTTTGGTTGGACGGCTGTTGATTTTCTGACGTATTTGAAGACAGGTAATTGTGTAAGAGAACAGGCTGTTGGTTTGGTTGTCTCCAGTTAAGACGCACGGACTGCTGAGACAGACCTTGCTGATTGTGAATCTGTTGATTCAGACTGTGCAGCTGATTATGCTGTTGCTGGCTCATGGTGATTCCTGGAGCTCCTTGGGATGCATTTGAGAGACCTTGCTGTTGTTGAATACTCATTGGTGGTTGTTGTGCATTACAATTCCCTTGCTGCTGTTGCATGACTTGTGGTGGCTTTCTTTCACCTTGCATTTGTTGGGATGGATGTGGTGGAGGATGTTGTGGCATTTGACCAATTTGCTGGCCTTGTCGCTGAACTTCCTGATTCATCATTGCTGGCTGCATACCTCCAGGAGGAAGGTTTGGTTTTTGAATACCCTGTTGGTTTTGAGAAATAACAGATTGCTGCTGGAGTAGGCCTTGGTTCACGAGCTGGTTGAGATTTGCATTAGAGGGAGCACCGGGTTGGTTCACGTTCCCCTGCACACTGTTGGGTTGGCTCATTTGCTGCATGTTACCTGGAGCATTGGGGGGTTGAGAATTGCTATTTTGTAGCATGTTGGGATGTGGCCCCCGGACACCTCCAAGTTGAGGCCCCATCATAGGTCGGTTCCCTTGCATTGCTTGATTGTCCAATTGTTTGTTTTGTTGGTTCAGAGCGCCCTGGTTCAGCTGTTGCTGCTGTTGTTGCATGTGCTGGATCTGAAGCTGCAGCTTAAGCATTCTTTGGTGTTGCATCAGCTGCATTTGTGACATTCCCTGTGGCGTATTGGGATGCTGGGCATTGGGAGCAGAGGGAGATGCCTGCACCTGAGCTTGGGATGTTTGGGTTTGTGTTTGCACTTGTTGAGTGAACTGCTGGTTGGGCAAGGGCGCTGGAGACGGCACTCCTGGGGCAACCTTGAGTGGAGTCTGACTAACATTACCCTGCATCGGTCCCTTGGGGGGAACGGGGCTCGCAGGAGCAGGAGTAGACGGGGCTGATGGATGGTTCCACGGCATACGCTGCTTCAGCTTGTCTAGCAGAGCTTGAGTACTCTCCAGGTCTTTATTGTCAGCCATGTTCTGAGTTGGCACTTCTGTCTTGGCAATCCCTTCTTCAAAATCAAAACCAGTTATGGAACTTATTCTAGAATCAGTGTGGCGGTATGGTGGAGGAGCAGAGACAGGCGGGGGAGGCGGGGGTTTCAGTAATCTGGGATGGTAGGCATCATGACTGCAGCGGACTTCTGCCTTTATGCTTTCAGTCACCCAGTCAGGAGTCACTACTTTGAGTCGCTCCGCTGGGACGTCAAGTGCCGCGGTGTACTTGGCCCCGCGAGTAGCCCCGCTGATGAGGTGCGTGCAGGAGGAGTCCAGGCGCAGCTGCGCGCGCCCTCCTCGGCTGGTGAGGAGCGCATAGAGCGCGCGCGCGTCCTTGGGGGACACCTGCGCCAGGCAGGCTACCACCCCGGAGAAGAGCTGGTTGCGCGCAGGGTTGTAAGCCTTGGTGCCCACGAGCTTGCGCAGGCGCACGCAGGCCGTCACCCAGCTCGCGGTCACGGCGGGGATCTCATACAGATCACTGGCATCAGTCAAGTCCGTCTCCGAGGCATTGGCGCCGCAAATCAAATGAGACACGAAGTCAGAAAAATACTTGGTCTGCTCGGCGCCTCCCGCCTTCAGGAGCTCTTTTATCTGCAATTGCATAAAATCGAATGACTACGAGGGACACGAAGCCTAGTAAAGGAAGGCAAGCTGAACATTGCAGAAGCATAACCTTCAGGCGTCCAGTGGACAAACTCACCTTTTCGGGAACATCGCCGGACAAATAATATTTAACAGGTTTGAATAACGCTTCACTTAAAGTAAGAGAATCCAAACCGACTATCGGCGTCCCCATATTTGATGAAATTCCATGTAAATATCAACAAAGAACGTCAACATCGGAAACTCAAGATGCAAACAACCCATAGACTGCGCACGCCATTGCTGAGGTTTCCTATTTGACCGACGAAAATCAAAATATACCTATCGTGGGTTTTACACCACGTTGCAGTAAAGTCAAAATATTTTGTGTCAACACTGAAATGTCAAAATTATTGCCGCGGATTTTGATTTTGATCAGAATGTAAATCTTATAATGTTGAGTTATTGCTGGCAATGAAGTGCCTAATTCCAGGACTGAATGTCAAAAGTCAGGATGAGTTTTATTTTACAGAGTATGTCTCATATTGTAATGCTGTTTGTATTTGAGGTTATCTTGTGTTTGCAGTTGTGGGGCGCGCCGTGCAGGCCCTGGCGCGCGTGGGCGAGGAGCTGTACGTGGAAGCGCTGCAGGAGGGCCTGGTGCTGCGCGCGCTGAGCCCGTCGGAAGCGGCCTACGGGGCCGTGACCTTCCAGCTCCCCTTCTTCAGCTACTACGCCCCCCGGCACGCCGCAGCCCCGGACCAGCCTGGCCTCAAGTGCAAGATCGCCATGCGCTCCGCCCTCTCTGTCTTCCGGTACCCTTAACCTGCTCATTATATCTGTACCCCGATCTCCAGTGAGTGATCTAGGTGTTATACATTTGTTCTATTTATGCTATCAGTGTTGCACACTTGGGCGACTTATGTTCAATTAATAACAGATTTTACAATAAGGAGAATGCTGTATTTTTCAACAGTTAATTTGGCCAATAACACTGCTGTTTCAAGGAAAGGCAGCAGGAGTTACACGGTTTATGCTTATTTGATATGAGTTATTTTGTCAGTACACATGCAGTAGCATTCAATATGAATCTTAAATGTTACTATATCTTTGCAACTGAGAGTGAAAGGGAAGATCGAGGCAAGAATGGATTGACCGAATTCAGTAGCAGGGGTTTCAAATTACTGGAGCCTGCAGAGAGAAACATGCACAAAGGGAGAAATGAACGTCTGTTGGATGAAAGATGTAGGCAGGGACATGACAAAGAATATGGGATATGCAAGGATAGAATAAATGGAGACTCATATGCGGAGGCACTGCCCCCCCCCTGGATACAGAAAGTAGTTTTTCACACTTAACACCCTATACTGCATGTGAACGTACGCGATACGCAAACTTTGAGTGTACCATTCTGCTACATCCCGTATCGCGTACGCACTTGAGATAAAATAATATATTTGAAAACTACAAACCACCTGGCATCCGCCTGAGTTCCAAAGTCGCGTCATTGCAAGTCTAGATAAGTTAGTTCGTAAAGGACAGGCTAAGCGTTCGGTTGTTGGTTGACTTTTTGTAATTTTTCATACATACTCTGCAAAAGTCAGGGGTACGTACATTGTGGTTTCAATTCCTGATTATATTTGCCCATTTCTCGGAAAGTAACCTGAAGGTAGGGGGGTTAATGCATTCCATGCACATGTATTTTTGTATTCTTGCCGGATCGAAAGTGCAGTAGTGTATGGAGATGTGTGAACACTGTTTGCCCGGCAGTCCATAGACACACCAGGCAGACTGCTTGCTGGGTGACGAGGGCGTCACAATAACTGTGTATTTTAATTTGAGATCTCCCGGCACCCTGGACAAGCAAGTGGAGATGCTGGAGATCCGCCTGGATGCCACTGCCTGCAAGCTGCTCTTCCAGTTGCGGTGCCGCCACGGCATCGTCAGGACACACTTCCTCTCCATCCTGGACTGCAAGAAGATGGAGGCCGTCTTCACCAAGGACCTGGTACCCAACAGGTGACCATCCTCCAGTCACTCGCAAAAAAAACCGCAACTAAGCTACACATATTATAGAGTAACTTCTTGCCGCGTTATCCCTGAAGGGTTTCGCATGTGGCGAGTGGAAACTTTTTATTTTTACAGGTAAGGGGGCCAGCCTTACGCCAACCACTTTGGTTGAAGTGGGGGGTTCCCAGTTCCCGAGGGGGCTGGTACTCATTTCTTGTGAAGGCAGAGTGAACCTTGCCGGTATTTTATTTTGGGATTTGAAATAAACACCAAAACGGGAAATCGTTTCTGACACCCTTGGTGGGATTCGAACCTGAGCTTATGGCATGGAATGCCAGCACTCTACCAACTGAGCTATCGACCGGACACTCAGTGTTGGCTTTTATAAATACGCATGTCTGGTCGGTAGCTTTGTTGGTCGAATGCATGAGTTCCGTGCCAGAGGGCTAGATCCCCAAGGGCGTCAAAAGTGATTTCACGTGTTTATGTAAAACAGTTTTCATAAAAAAATTGGAATACCTGCAAAAGTTTAAGGGTTTGTGTATTGACACGAGTTGGTTTATTTTCTCAAGGGCTTTCAGCGTGTTCACACCATTATCTATGGAACAACTTTTGTTCTTTTGACAATATTTCTCTTGATTATGGTATGATAAAACTTCGAAAACGCTGGAGAAAATAAACTAACTCGTGAAGAAAAACTTAAGTTTTTAATTTCGGCATTATTAATTCAAAGTACCTATTTTGCCTGGCCAAAACCAGGTATTAAAATTCTCAATTAATCATTTATTATTTTACATTTAATTAAGTTGAGTTAGTCAATACTATTTACCCAGTGAGATCGTTGATCCACAGTCAGTCAGTCGTTAAGGGGCCCAATGGGAATCAAATAATCTAAATCTAAGTTGCAAAGATATGTATCATATGCGATTCATATTAAATGCATTCCCACAAGCAGACACGCATAATTTCACGCTCACACATGGAGCATGTGGACCTACAGTATAAAAAACCTAATCTCAAATGAACATAAGCCCTGCAACTCTTGCCGACCTTCCCTGAAACAGGGGTGACATTGGTAAAGTGAACCATTTTTTACAGTATGGGTGGTCAGCCTCATATCAACCTATAAGTCAAGGAAACATTATTTTATTTTAAACATGCTTAGTGGAGATTACCGTCTTCTAACGCGCTTAGCCATATTGTCAACTACACTGACTAACTTATCGCACGTTTAATAATAAAGAGCAATAACTCAAAAAACATGAATGTTGGGAAAACGCGTTTGAAGTTCAGACACCCAGTACAACTTCTATGGGATGAAAAAGGCGGCCGATGTTGTATCTCGGTCATATTCGTCCAAATTGAACGGCTGTCGCATTCTACGCATTCTTCTCGCATTGTTCTTGCGTTTTATTACAAAATCTCGATTTTCCCAATTTTCGAGTTATTTCTCTTTATTATTAAACGTGCGTTATGTTCTTAAAGTCTGAACTGGGGGTTTAGAATACTTAGCTGTTTCGTTGCAATGATTTGACTTGTGTTTCAGATTGATGGTCCCACACAAGGTTCTCTCTGATGTCGTAGGAAACTTTCAATCCACAGAGGACCAGATGACTCTAGAAGTCACTCCCAAAGCTTTCTTAGTCCGGAACTATCCAGATGCCAGTGACACCGCCAAAATCATCCGAACACAGCTCACCATTTTGCCGGTCGAATTTGACAGTTATCGAATCGGCTGTGATACCAGCATCACCTTCTCCATGAGAGAATTCCGGGCAGTTTTAACATTTGCGGAAACTGTTAATTTACCCATTGAAATTCAGTTTGAAACTACGGGCAAGCCAGCTGTATTCATCATCTGTAATAACACTACGTTTGAAGGCACATTTGTCATGGCAACGGAACGTTCTGCCACTGACACGCAAGAGACAACGTCCACTCACATCAACACTGCCAAAACTAATCAAAAGAGAAGGAGCAGCACTACGGACTTAGAAAGAGCTCCGAAGAAACAACACATTGAAAGCGAAAATACTTCCAATCATCTAGATGAGGATTCCCATCTGTTTGAAATGATAGAGATGCCCGATGAATCCATCAGGAAACCGGAAGTGATTTCAAGTGAGAAGAAATCAGTGCAGACTGCTGTTAATGGGAGTGGCAAGGTTGGCCCTGACGTTGGCTTACTTTATGAAGAAGCAGATGATGAGATTCCTGGATCTCCCATACCTAGCACCCAAGTGAGGAGCATCAAGAATGTGTTCAAGCGATGCTTTGAAGCAACTTTTAACCCTTCAACAGCATTTGGAGCTCATGCAGTTCTGGCTGAAGATTCAGATTGTGATAGTAATTAATTTTGTAAGATATTTTGTAATAAATTAATGATTTTTGTAAAGAAACATTCTTATTTTAGTTATTCAGTTCTTCTCGCTTCAGTTTGTCTGATAATCCAGACAATCCAGGCAGAATGCGTTGCGTCTGAAACGACTCTTAGCAAGTCATTTAGTTATATATTTTATAAGGGTACTGGCTTCAACATATACACCAAACAAATAATGGACTTCGACAAAACCCATTATTTTTTACAAATTATAATTAACTTCCCTGCAAGGTAATTGAACCTTTCCGATATTAGACGAATAGTTATGGGAGAACTTACATAATTAATGTTTCATTGGCGACGTAGCCAACATCTTCAGAGGGCACCGTCTCAGCAGGATGAGGATAAACTCAATCCTGAGTCGTTGTGCAGAGAGGGTGCCTCCCGAAGACATTGGTTACGTTGCCAACGAGGTGTCGAGAATCGAGTAAGTTTTCATAATTCCAGCTTAAACCTAACAAAACACATTCTTATTTACAAAATTCATGATTTTACCACAGTAGTTCCGATTTAAAAACATTACTTGTATTTTTTAAATTTGTTTATTCCATAAAAGCCTATATACATTAATTAAATCAAATACCTATACAGAATTGCAATGGAACAGTTTCCTCAACCTTGGTTGTCGCCCAGCAACCAAAATAAACAATGAGATCTCTCCGCTGCCTCTCCTTGCGCACAAGACAGCCTGAAGTAAAGCCCGCACCTCATTGCATATTGTTTGTAGTCAAGTCGCCGGTTGCAGAAATGAACCACACAAGTTGGGGCCAGTGTTAGAATATTATACAGACAGATCAATCATTCTACGCGACTTGGAACATAACCAGTGACTTCTCTGTATAAATTTTCCTAATTACAATACATTTTATTTAAAAATATAATATTATTAGTAAATAGGTGATAACAATTTGTAGGTTAATTCATCAAAACAATATTGATTAATTTGTAGTTGTCGCAGAGGAATATGATTCTCAGAGGAACTGCAATTTGATTAGATCAGAGGTTTACAAAACAAGGAAATGACAATGCAATAATCAATCCAATACACATAAATGTAAGAACATTATAACCCTCCTAGTATACATTCCTTTATCTACAAAAAAAAAAAGACTTCATAATGGACTCAGGACAAATTCATAAATAGACAAGGTTGCTAGGGAAAAGGCAAACAGATATTTCATTATGGTTACTAAGGATTCTGTCACATAGACATGTGACGTTTGCCCGCAGAGTAAAAATTATGTTCTCAAATTTGTGCTGAGTCCATCATATTTCCAGTGATCACAAAAATCAAGGAATCTCAAACTGTTCTTTATAAAACTGAAAGTTTACAGATGACATAAATTTCAGGGTTTAATACTGCTGCACAATCCTGACAGCCACTCATTTCTTTTTAAATCCATAACTTTTATGCAAAGTTTCTACTGGGAAAGAAATCTTTCGTCACAAATTAACTTCAAATAGAAGAAAAAATCCATACCTTAAAGGTAACTCTGAATAAGTGACATATGAAGTTAATATGGGTTCTCAAATAAATGCACCTTTCTTCTATTTTCTACGAGAAAAACACTACCGAAGTGTGAAAATCCTGTAGTTTAGAAGTTTTTCATGAGCACTTAATAATAATATTAGGATGATTTATTTGGTGAGCGCTGTTTTTGTGTGTATCACACCTCAAGAGCCCTCTGCGAGCTTGGTCGTCGCTGTAGAAAGCGCCAATTCTCAAGCAAGACCCAGTTGTTGTAAGGTTGGATGGACCTTTCAGTGACCGGTCTTTGGTACTGGTTTATGAATTTTTCAACTCAGCGAAGAGCACGTTCGAAATATAAATGGTATATTTTGTGCTCCGCCGGGATCCGAATCCACAATCTTCCATTTACGAGTCCGAAGTGTTGCCACTACGGACTGCGGACCGGTCCAAGATGCCAACGACACGCGGTGTACCTGAGCGGTCACCCATCCAAGTACTGTCCGCGCCCAATGTTGCTTAACTTCGGTGATCTATGGGAACCGGTGCTTTCAACATGGCTAACGTCGTTGACGAGTGATGTAATTAAGTGATGTAATTACACTTCCATGTAATTACACTTCCATGTAATTACATCACTCCCCAGCTAAATGTTTTATTCACAATTTTAAAATCGGTGAATCAACACGTATTCAGTTTATATACGTATTCATGTAATTACACTTCCATGTAATTACATCACTCCCCAGCTAAATGTTTTATTCACAATTTTAAAATCGGTGAATCAACACGTATTCAGTTTTACCATTAATGTGGCAAAATAGTTCTTCAAGAACGTCTAAACACATTCAACTAAGATTCAGTGTTAGCCGACTTGAGCAAAATGGAAAAATGAATGAGGTCATCTTGGTTCGAAAGACAATGCAAAAAAGAAAACAAACTTCATACTCCGTTAGTGCTCATTGGGATAAAGAAAAATAAAGAACAATATTAATTTTATGACAATACATACAGAACATGAATTGATTCATCCATAGAAGAAGTGCACTCCAGTACTTGGGAGATATTTGGATAAACATGTGCCTACATCATTTATTGAATTAAAGATTAACAGACATCGGGGAACAGTATTATTGAATATCAAATATAGCTGTTAAAAATCCTGTAACAAGCTGTAGAAAGCTAATCCAACAACACCAGTATTAATCTATACACAAATTTAATTTAAATGAAAAAAAAATACAAGACATAAGGTTGTCATTTTGAAATAATTTGCATGAATTAAGCTATAATAATAATAATAATGATTAAGTTTTTATAAAGCTCAAATGGACACTTTGCACTCAGAAATAATGTATGAGAAGAAGGAAAGGCATCAGCCATAAAATTGGTGCTTGAAATTTTCAGGTTAAAAGAATTCACAGAGAAACAAGATGCAGGTTTTTACTTTTGGTGTCGGTCCCCTCCCCCTCCCTCTCTCTTCCCGGCTGACCATTCCCTTCGCTACATCCTAATGCAAATTGGTAGAAATTGTTCATTTTTATTAATTCAATATTTATTTTCACATCTCACGTATATTTTACATGAAATCACTTCCCCTCGTGTGGGATTAATTTGAATATTGTCCTTGGGGTCGCGCGCTCACAGAACTTGTCCCTGGCGGCCGGCACAGAGGCTGTGGCCCGCCCCAAGCCTGCCAGGGCCCCGGTGCAGCAGGGTGAAGGGCGCCTCCTGTCGGATCTAGAAGCAGTCTTCTTGGCTTTTGCGAACACACCTCGCTACCTTCTTCTTGAAATCCGCATATCGCTCCCTCCATTCTTTCTGCAAGCAAAGAATACAGATGTTCCCATGCGTGTTCTGTCATTCAGTTTTCATTGTTTCACAAACTCAATTTTGACATTTTGATATATAATGTCACCATTAAAAATGGATTCCTGATAATCAGGGAATTTATCTATTTTACAACATTGTGGAATATTGTAAGTTGGCAGTTGTGTTAAATGCAGTACATAGCACCAAGCAACCTGCATAAAATTGTACTGAAGTTATGACTCTCTGTCCTGCCTCTAGCCCGGCCCATTTTAAATGTACCGAGTCCATTGCTGTATTGTTCACTGATGTTTTTGTGAATTACATTGCACCTATTGTCAACATCACTACTACCAATAGACAATTTTTAAATGAATTAATAATTTGAATTTGTATTCCCATTCATCCTGCCCGTGACAATTTATTTTTTAAGTGCTATCACACTTTTGTGAGTATCACACTTCTCTTGAGCTTGGTTATCACTATAAAAAGAGGCTATTAAACAAGAAAATACCATTTACTTGATGTATTATAAAGGACTCTAGTTAAAGAAGCCAATCAGATCAACTAGAGTAGCGGACAAGTGAATGGTTAGAGGAGACAGGAGTGGGAGGCTCGGGGTGCTCTGGGCTAGAGGGAGAGATAAAGATGAGGCTGACTTACGGCTGCGTCGACGTTGGCGGGACTCTCGTCGTTGGGATCAGCCAGCATTGAGATGACGCTGATGAGGATGGTCTCCACCGTGTGCACCGGCAGCCATCTCTCTGACGCCTTCTCGTAGCCCCACTTGTCATCACCCGGCTCGTGCAGTATCGATATGCAGACATCGCCATTCTTTTCAACTGTTAACGAGATACTTGATTAACAATGATGCCAAGTACAAAGGCTCACGTAAACAATGTGCACCGCAAGAACACCTATACACGGCTTAAAAGCTTCTTCTTTTTTATATTGAGAGACCAAAATACAACATAAACTTGAGGTATTTTTACTAGTAAGAAGTTTTATTTTTACACTAGATTTGATATAGACGGTTAAAAGGCAGTAGGCATAAGTGACATTTTGGTCAAAAATGAGTTATGAATGCCATCCTACTTGAAATTTTCCGCTCTTTCTAATGCGCTAACTCCCATAGCTCTACAATGATTTTTGTGTAGTTTATGCCCAAGCAAACAACTGCGTTTTCGAAGTATAGTTTTGGTGTAACCGAGGAGATATTGGCCCTTTTTGTCCAAAAGGCGCTTGTGACATAAAAAAAAATCATAAAACATTGTAAAACCACATTAATAGGTATGCCAATAAATGCCTTTACTATTTTTAATTTTAGAGCTGTTTTGATTTTAACGATATGATAAAAAGTAAAAAAGTTATGGCATTTTTCTGCAATCTCAAACTTTTTATCTGCTCTCCTGAACAATTTTGCTTATGTCGCTTATGCCCTACTGCCTTCTAACCGACGATATAATTAGTTAGATTGTTAAAATTTATGAAGCCCCTGAAATTATAGGCTTGTACAACGCCATGTTGTTTAATTTTCTACATATTTCTTTTTAATGTTTGTCTCTCTTTAAAACATTTCACTTTAGTTGATGGCATTGCTAAACCTAAGGCTCCATAACGCAACTAAGCTACACATATCGTGTAACTTTTTGCCGCGTTATCCCCGGAGGGATGTGGCGAGTTGAACCTATTGATTTTTACAGGTAAGGGGGTCGGTCTTACACCAACCACTTCAGTTGAAATGGGGGTTTTCCAGCTCTCTCCCAGGTACTCATTTCTTGTGAAGGCTGAGTAAACTTTGCCGTTATTTTATTTTGGGGTTTGAAATAAACACCGAAATGGGAAATCATTTCTGACACCTTCAGTGGGATTCGAAACCGAGCTCACGGCATGGAATGCAAGCACTCTACCAACTGAGCTATCGACCATTAGCTCAATGTGTGCTGGTTTTACTCGGTGAGCAACTTCATTGTGTCAAACATAAGTCCTCGTGAGCCCAGTCCTCCCTACAAAGCAGCAGTTCCAGCAAGATTATCTTGCTGTAAAGCTGGAAGAAGCTCTGATGGATCTCAACTGATGTACTTACTATTGGGATGCCAGATCTCTGTGACAAACTTCATGCGTGGCGGCCTCAGAGGATATTCTTTGGGGAACTGTAAGTGGGCCTTGAAGAATCCTCCCTCACTGAAACAAACAGTAGATGTAAACACAGCGCGGGACACCACACCTTGCTAAATCTAAATTGCAAAGATATGTATCATTTGAGATTCATATTAAATGCATTCCCAAAAGCAGACATGCATAATTTCGCGCTCACACATGCCGCATGTGGACCTACAATATAAAAAACCATTCATTTGCGATTGAACTCAACCATTTGCAGTCAATATTAAAACTATGAAAACTTGGTGTTTTCACGCATCATTCCTTTGCCAAACTGCCCGCTTATGGAATGAGTTACCGGTATCTAGGTTTCCATCCCAAATCAACCTTACCCTTTTCAAATCCAATATCAATCGTCATTTCCTCTGTGTCTCAAAACAAAACACAACGCAAAACACACGACAGCACTGCGCAGCTAACGGCCCTGCAACCGGACAAGGACAACTGCCACATCAACAACACCTCTGCGGCACTATAACAAGTGTCATAGACCCTTAGAGTCTCTTGAATCAAAGGAGTCTCCCGCACAGGCTTTCTTAAAAAAAGCAAAAAAAAAAAAACATAAGCACAGCAACTCTTGCCGACCTTCCCTGAAACAGGGGTGACATTGGCAAAGTGAACCATTTTTTACAGTATGGGTGGTCAGCCTCATACCAACCTATAAGTCAAGGAACTGTATAAATCTCTTTATTGAGCAAATCCTTAGGCTAAATATTTGGTTGGACCCATGTTCGGCCATCTCTGGTAGGAAGTGTGTTACACCATGAAATAAAGACTCAAAGTTGAAATTTATGCTTCTTTTTGTAGGTATACCTAATGACCTTTTCTTGAATAGATTTCTTTTTAAGGTTTTGTTGTTTTTATATACCTGAATGTTATTTATTATTTGTATTCCTTGACTTATATGTTCATTTTGCCAATGTCTTCCCTGTGTCAGGGAAGGTCGACAAAAGATGCAGGGTTTATGTTCATTTGAGGTTTGAATTTTAATTTGCAAGTACACATTCAGCATTTGTAAGCGCGAACTTACATGTGTCTGTGGGCATGCATTTGATATGAGTTTTGAATGTTAATATATCATTGCAACTTCCAAATCCATACATGTTATAATTTGTTGATTTTAAAAATGTAATTTGTTGTGTATGTTCCTTGACTTATAGGTTGGTATGCGGCTGACCACCCATGCTGTAGAAAATGGTTCACTTTGCCAATGTCACCCTTGTTTCAGGGAAGGTCGGCAGGAGTTGCAGGGTGTATGTTCATTTGAGATTTGGGTTTTTATATTGTAGGACTACATGCGACATGTTTAAGCGCGAACTTAAACATATCTGTTTAGTGAAAATGCATATAATGTAAATCTCTAATGTTACTTATATTTTGCAACTTAGATTAGAACTTAATTCATAATTCATAAGGTATTGTTTTTATCAATATGTACAAAATATTACAATAAAAATAAATTTCAAAAATCTAATTACAATAAATACTCCCCAAAGTAAGCATAGCTTGTGTTTTGGGGAGGGTAGATTATAGAAGTGGAGACTTCGAAGACCAAATATTTTCTGAAATTCATTTTGCCTCCAGCCATTGCTTCATAGGAAGCAGATGAAATGAAAGAAACTGATGGAACTGAAGGAAGTGGGTAGGGGAGGTGGAAGCTACCATGACAAAGGCGTTGCACTAAAATACGTGAAGTGTACTCACTAGAGCGTGTCTGGCGGGCCGATGATGAGGACTTCCCAGCGATAAATGTCATTGTCATCCACGAGCCCCGCCGAGAAACCTTCCACGGGGTTCTTGTTGAGTTCTGCACAAGTAAATAAAAGCCACATGTAAACATGCTAGTAGGTACGGCGGCTAACGCGCACATCACCAGACATAACAAAGGAAAACACCAATTCTAGGCCGGCCTTTACGCACATTAACCGTGCGACCGAAATCGATTACTTAACGATTTATTATTGAGTAAAAAAACACAATTTCACAACGTTAATGACGCTGCGAGACTTCGAAATCGAAACCGAGTCAACTAGCGAAACAAGTGTTTAAAAATGAAGGCCGCTTTCACGGTGATCGCAAAACAAGCCCGTTGGGT
Organism: Agapetus fuscipes; assembly: GCA_951799405.1. Taxonomy (NCBI): domain Eukaryota; kingdom Metazoa; phylum Arthropoda; class Insecta; order Trichoptera; family Glossosomatidae; genus Agapetus; species Agapetus fuscipes. The sequence goes on from OX637354.1 coordinate 11,354,974, forward strand.
AAAAATATTTCAGATTCACACCCTAAAAAATGAATTGCAGCACACTAATGTAATCTTTTCTGATCAAAACCCACGTTTTCGGCAAAATGTTATTTCTGTAGACCCAGCCGCAATCGGTTGTTTGCGATGGTGGTAGCGTAAGTGTAAATTCAAGAGGCGCGCTGGGCTTTCGTGGTGCTAAAGAAATGTGAAACTTACCCGCAAGCTGCTTTTTTAACAAAAGCGAGGACTGTGGCTCTGACATTAATTAAAATTGTGAATTAAACTTTTGATGCACGAAACAAATGATTTTCTCGCAAAAGATGGCTGGTCACTGAGCAGGTTAGCAAACTGTAGAAAAACAAAGTGTTTCCGGCATTCTCAACTAGCGCCGTTAGCGGGAAGTAGCGCAACTAACTCGAATAGGAAAAGTGGAAAAAAATCATGTTAGGTAGAGATATATCGCACGTTTAATAATAAAGAGAAATAACTCAAAAATTGAGAAAATCGAGATTTTGTAATAAAACGCAAGAACAATGCGAGAAGAATAGGTAGAATGCGACAGCCGTTCAATTTTAACGAATATGACCGAGATAAAACATCGGTCGCCTTTTTCATCCCATACAAGTTGTACTGGTTGTCTGAACTTCAAACGTGATTTCCCAACATTCTTATTTTTTGAGTTATTGCTCTTTATTATTAAACGTGCGATATATTTATACATGCCTACACGCAGGCACATGGAAGTTCGCGCTTACATATGCTGCATGTGCACATACAAAAGAAACCAAACCTCACATTAACATAAATTTTGTGACTCCGGTGGCAATAACAAATGTGAACCAAGTTTTTACAGCTTGAGGAGTTAGCTCAGAGTTAGCCCCACATCAATTATTTAACTATAAGTCGCAATGAGCTGTTAATAAATAAATAAATTGTACAGGGAGCTGCACTTGACTGTTTTTGCATAAATGAACCCACAAAGGGTGTGTAAAGCTAAAATTATCAATCACCTTAAATACAGTTTCTGAAACTAATTAAGTAATCACTTTTATTCTACAGCTGATGTTCAATGGATGGGTGGGTAGAAAAAAAAAGAACATGAGAGTGTCTTAGGACCAGATGAAAGAAGTGTAATCATAATGTCGATGGGAGATGGCACGGAGACGGCTTGTTGACGTGTGTGTGGACATTTTCTTCTTCTACACCAGGGGTGGCCAACCGATCGATCGCGATCGACCGGTCGATCGTGGCCAGGAAAAAAATATACGTCGGGGCTCGAGCAAACTCGAAGGAGAGTCGCTCACACTAATATAAATAAGCAGTTTCTAAGAATAATTTTCAGTTTTATGTTTTCCTTCATAATAAAACAAAAAAAAAACTAGGTACATAATTGTGTACTGAACTATGCTGTTAGTAAGCAGTAGATTTTGGGTCTTATCAAGTTGGCCACCCCTGTTCTACACTCACTTTGTATATCCCAGTGAAACACGCTGGGAACATTATATATGGATTGGTATCATTGACATATTAATAAATAGACTACGTGTTCCATACAAAAGAAACGACGAAATATGGAGCCAACTCTAGAAGGGTCAAATGACAAATTCAAATATTGGTCACACAGTGTACACATGTAGTACACAAAAAAATATTTTTTTGCATCTTGAGCCGGGCACGTTTGTGTTGAATACTTTATTGTCCATCTGATGGGGCTTCCACACGCTTGCCAACCTAGCACAAGTCAAGCGCACAGTGTGTCGTCTAGAACATGCTAGCTGGACAAAATTTTGTCTAATGGACTAATTTTGTCCAGCTAGCATGTTCTAGACGACACACTGCACACTTGGCTTGTAGCTAAGCGCACAGTGTGTCGTCTAGAACATGCTAGCTGGACAAAATTAGTCCATTAGACAATAGTTTGTCCAGCTAGCATGTTCTAGACGACACACTGTGCGCTTGACTTGTGGGGTGCTTGTGGGTATCGCCGTCGAAATTTGTACATTTTGTCTTGTGCGTGTGTCCCCTAATGACTTTCAGCTTTTTCATAAAAACTGGTGATCTCTACTGAATTCTAAAATTATCAGAGTAAAGTAAATAAAAAGCGTATCGAAATACAAAAAAAAACTGCAAAAAGCATTAAGTGGCGATGTAATTAAAAAATAAAACAAAAACGCCTTTTTTCCATTCCCATACAAATTTTACATGTCCGCAACCCGGTTTTGACCCTTTGATGGCATGATACGATCAAAATAGTCAAACGTTTTTAAAGTTGAGTATTTTTGCATATACCTTAGTAACGTATCTTTCATTTTCTGTACTAGCCACAATAATATTTACTTATTTAAACACGAAATATTGATTGCTAAGGGTTGTCTCCATTTTTGGCTCCGAAATTTTTCTTTTAGTATGTTACCAATTCCATTGGAACTGATAAAAATCTTGCAATCCTAAGTATTTGTTCATGTATGGTAACTCTTTGATGCAGTGTGGACAACACAAAAAAACTCATTCGATACCTTCATTTTCTTCTGAGAACGTTTACATCAGACTCGGGAATTTGTCGTGAGTGTTTTGAGTGGAAGTTAGCTTGGCATTATTAAGGTATGTATTCGAATATGTTGTCAGTTGTATATTTTTTACTTAGATTCATTAATTCTTCTAATGATTGTATGTTTTTATCATTGCTGACAGTATTATTTTTCAAATGGCACAAGTTTAAGGTAATGTCGGGCGGTTTTTTATTTACAATCTTTACCGTATGTTACCATATTAAGGTGTATTCACGTAGGTTTAAAAAAATACACCTACTTACCGTTAATTTATGGTTGACTAACAAATAACATTTACGTACCTAATTGAAACATAAAACTATCTAATCAACCTTACTACATGCTATTAATATTTTAAATGCACCGTTTGATGTTTGTTATTCAAAATAGCAAAAAGGTTTATTCCGTGATCTGTGGGCTAAACGGATTAAATGAAATTTGGACCACAGAGGTACCTAATTTTTATATCGGTGCTGGATACTGTGAAAAATGTACGCAAAAAAACCATTGCCTATCTATCTAAATCTATGATAATCTATAATCTAAGTTACAAAAATATATTGCATTTAAGACTTTAAGTTCGTACTTAAACATGCTGCATGTGAACCTACAATATAAAACCCAATCTCAAATGAACATAAACCCTGCAACTCTTGCCGACCTTACCTGACACAATGGTAACATTGGTAAAGTGAACCATTTTTTACAGTATGAGTGGTCAGCTTCATACTAACCTATAAGTCAAGGAAACTTATTGAAATACAATAAACGAACGATTTTAGGTAGTTATTAAATGTGCGTATTCATATTTTTATTAAACATTCATAGACAAACAACATTCATATTTATAGACATTCAAAATGGTGCTCTTATATTTTTACTGAACAGTGTTTACGAACTGCTATAAAATCTTGTATTCGTCGTCGAAAAAAGAAATGAGATATCGAAATGTAAAAAATCCTAATTTTTCGAACCTGTCCGTCATTTTGAATAGACCTTAATTTAACTCACGATGTTTTCGTTTTCTTGAATCTTGCCGGTCGACAGTTATGGTACAAATTTAAACGGCGTTATGGGGCTTCCACACGCTTGCCAACCTAGCACAAGTCAAGCGCACAGTGTGTCGTCTAGAACATGCTAGCTGGACAAAATTTTGTCTAATGGACTAATTTTGTCCAGCTAGCATGTTCTAGACGACACACTGCACACTTGGCTTGTAGCTAAGCTGTAAATGTTCACCCGACAGAATGTTCACCCGACAAAATGTCCACCGACATAATGTCCACCGATACAATGTCCACGCGACAAAATGTCCACCGACATAATGTCCTCCGATACAATGTCCACGCGACAAAATGTCCACCGATACAATGTCCACGGGCAAAATGTCTACCCGATAGAATGTCCATCGACACAATGTCCACCGATACAATGTCCACGGACAAACATATGTTCCCCGACAAAATGTCCACCGGCAGAATGTCAACCGACAGAATGTCCACCGACAGAATGCCCACGGAAAGAATGCCCACCGACATATGTCCCACCGACATAATGTCCACCGATACAATGTCCATGGACAAAATGTTCACCCGACATAATGTCCACCGGCAGAATGTCAACCGACAGAATGTCCACCGACAGAATGTCCACGGAAAGAATGCCCACCGACATATGTCCCACCGACATAATGTCCACCGATACAATGTCCATGGACAAAATGTTCCCCTGACATAATGTCCACCGACAGCATGTCCATTGTCATTATTTAGTCATGTCATTATTTCGAGTACAGCCCTGGGCGCTGTTGTCCCTTTCTTACACACGCTGGAACACTATCTATCTAGTGAACGCGCTCCTCTAGCACGCGTCTGTTAATAATTCGTTCAAAATATAAATAAAACGTTAATTAGCATATAAAAAACATAAAATTACTTGTGAAATGTGATTCCATTCACTTTTTAATTTTTTTCGGACCTATTTTTGCATCCTTTCACTCAGCAAACCATTTTTATTGAGATGTTAACGATCCGAGCGCTGACGAAGTAATGAGGGCAAAACCGAGCATTACAATTTCACGCAGATCGAGGTTCAGCGCTTCAGTCCAAAAAATAGGCGACATTATTTTGGTCTGGACTTCATCTCTATACATTTATAACTCTATGATTGGTATAATATGTTCCTATTTTGGTATATGTACCTATTTTATTTCCATTTTTTGAGTGAAGCGGTCAGTAGGTATACATTAGGTATAGGTATATTATGTATTGAAGGTTGGTGTATAATTAGTCTTGATCTTTAAAATAAAAGAGGTTCTGTACATGCATGCTTTTTGGTGATTGATTAAACAAGTTGTTTTGTGTAAGTAGGACTTATAGATTAAGTTATTCAACAAAGTTTTTTTAACAGTTGTTTTTTATTAACAATAAATACAAAAAATAAATCAAATAGAACAATAATATTTACATATTTATGCAATCATGAAAAGATTTCAAAATATATCTGGTGATTCATTTTCACCCAATGACTCTGTTCTTGATGATGTCTCCGTAAAACTTAACGGAGCTCTTGGCCGTTCTCTTCTTTTCTGGATGACTGAAGTCCACTTGGAACAAACCAAAGTGAGATCTGGAACAAAGAACATGTCAACACAATCTTAAATTTCAGTCTGAAAGATGTGTCACCTTCCTGTGCAAGATCCTTGAAGGAAGGATCTTGGAAAGACAAATTACAGAGTCAACTAAAAACTACATTCTTCAAAGGTCTGAAGCCATCCCACGCATGTCGCATCTCATTCACAATTCAATAGGATGGAGACCAGTAGAGCTGCTTTTATAAGTGGATGGTGACCAGCAAAGACGAACGACGCAAACCGGAAATCACAGTCCCCAAAATTAGTGTGTTTCTGACGATGCGGCTAGACCAAGTCAACCGTGTCCGTACCTACCATCCAACATTCCTTCGCCTCCACATATGCTACACATTCAAAATTCTCTTGTTTTCTGTCAATCTTTCAATTTACCACCTAGAGAAGTCATACAGCATCTCTCCTGAGCCCATTTTTCTCACCTGTTAATATATGTATATGTGAAAAAAACAAAGGCAAATCAAACAGAATTTGTGGAGCCCAAGCACCCTCCTAGTTTTTTTGCTTATTCAAAATTCAATCCACACTAAATAGTTATAAGTTTTCATTACTTGTATCCTTCCAGCCACTCCATGTTGTCCATGAGGCTCCAGGCCGTGTACCCGCTGACATCCACACCCTCGTCCATGGCATCCAGCATGGCGTTCAAGTAGTCTCTGAAGAACTGTATTCTGACTGTGTCATTTAGTCCACCGTCATCAGTGTAACCATTCTCCATGATGACAATCTCTGGTCTGTTGTAGTGCTGGTCCAGCCACTTGAGGAGTTTTGTGAAACCCCATGGGACGACCTTGAACACATTCAAACCGTCATGAATCTAAAATGTCACTTTTAAGGTTACTGACATTTTTGGGATATTAAACAAAACCGTTATGAAAGAACATTACTGTTGTAGAATTACTTAAAATAAAATTACTTAATTACTGAAAATTTTGTTGGCTTCTTACAACAGTTCATATAAATATCCAGGTAGGTATTTATTTTATATTAATTAATTTTATTAATTTTTAATAGAATCAAATGATGATAGTCTTAAACTTCAATCATCATTAGATAAACTAGTCGACTGGTGTCACTTCAATAACCTAAACCTTAACATTTCTAAATGCCAAATAATGAGATTTTATAAAATTAAAAATCCCTGTTTGCATGATTATTTCATAGGTCAACAAAAGTTAAATAGTGTTTTGGTTATTTCTGACTTAGGTGTTTTATTTGATCACAAATTATCGTTTATAAATCATATAAACTATGTTGCGGGTAAGGGAATGAAAATGTTGGGTTTTGTAGCAAGAACAACCAAGGACTTCAATAATATTCTTAGTATTAAAACGCTTTACATGTCACTAGTTAGAAGCTCCATGGAATATTGTTCCCCCGTATGGTCACCCTATTATGCCTGTCATATAAAAGCCATTGAGCGCATTCAACTTAAATTTTTAAAAATTATTAATTTCAAATTAAGAATTCCCGTCTCTGAATTTAATGCACAATATTTACTTAGTATTTTGAATCTTAATAGTCTCACTGATAGGCGTTTAATCAATGACCTCATTGTGCTTTTTAAAATTAAACACTCCTTAATTGATTCACCAATCCTACTTTCCGAACTTAATTTCTCCATCCCTTCATTTATTACCCGCAACTTAGTTCCTTATCGCACTGTATCCACACATACATCTACACACTTCTACAGCCCACTAATACGTATTCAACGTTTGGGTAATATATACAATGAAATAGATTCTGACACTCATACAAATCCTAAAACATACAAATATAATTTAATTAAGTACTTCAACTCCCATGGTACATAATAAGTACATAATAATTATTGTAGAGTTGCATCTCTTATAGTATTGTACTGTACTATTGTTTACTCTAGTTTTATCAAATTTCTAGTTTATTTTTGTTACTTTAATATAAGACCTTGCTTTTTCTTTTTTGTTTTTTTTTTGTTTTATCTTTGTTTTTATTTTTTATTTTCTACTTATTTTGTTAACTTTTTTGCAGTGTATTTCAATTTTTGTTTACCCTCATCTGTGCGTTCTTTTATTTTACCTAAGTTTTAATATTATTACTTGATCATGCTCTTATTGCTCTATATGCTATATGCTCATTGCTCTTATGTTTTTCTTCTTTATTTTCTCTTTTATGTTTTTCTCTTCATCTTCTTACTTTTTGCATAAATATCTTCTACTTTTATTCTGTAGTAATCTTATTGTAAGCTTTATTTTGTAGGAATCTGTTTTATTTTGATACTTTTATGTCTGTATTGTATTTTTATTTCTATTTTTGTATACTTGTAAAAGGCACAATGTGCCGTTAAAGAATGAATAAATAAATAAAGAATGAATAAATAAATAAATAAATTTTACAAAAATACCTAATGACCGTACTTATATCTAACCTAAATTCGATTAGAAGCTTATTTTATTTATCCTTTACATCAGCGGTTTCCGAACTGGGGGGCGCAAGCTATGGCTAGAGCAGGCGCCAAAAATGTGTCCATAGTAGTATTAGTATGAATATTATGAAATAAAACGTAGCAGTGAGGCGCGAAAAAAAATAAAACATACAAAGGTAGGCGCGAAAAAAAAAATCTTTTTATGGAGGCATGGTAGCATAAAGTTTGGAAACCGCTGCTTTACATTATTCTTTACTTTGGCAACATCTATCTGCAAGACGATTGAGGATGAACTCAAACATAAGTTCTCCCATTACGGTGTATCCGAAGTGCGTAATTAATCTTGAAATTAATTACAATAAGTACTTAGGTACATATCGACAGTTAACATGCAGTAGGGTATACTTAAGGCGTGTTATAAAGCTAAATCTGCCGTTTTTGTTTCTTACACTTTATGGTCTTAGCAAAATAGTGACAGTAATGAAAAAAATCAAGCATGTTTAATATTTTTTTATCTTAATTATAAAGCTTGAACAAAATAGATTACTTAAGAATTGCCACCACAAAAAAATATTTAAAAAAACGCGTTTTGTTTACATTACTGTAACTATTTTGCTAAGACCATAAAGTATAAGAAACAAAAATGGCAGATTTAGGTTTATAACACGCCTTAAGCGACATACACTAAATTGTTCAGGAGAGCATTTTAAAGTTTGAGATTGCAGGAAAATGGCATAACTTTTTTTATTTTTTATCATATCATTAAAATCAAAACAGCTCTAAAATTAAGAAAAATAAGGGCATTTATTGGCATTCCTATTAATGTGATTTTACAAGTCCGGTCGATAGTTCAGTTGGTAGAGTGCTTGCATTCGACCCCGTGAGCTCGGGTTCGAATCCCACCGAGGAGGGTGTCAGAAATGATTTCCTATTTCGGTGTTTATTTCAAACCCCATAATAAAAATACTGGCAAGGTTTACTCAGCCTTCACAAGAAATGAGTACCAGCCCCCTCGGGAGCTGGGAAACTCCCACTTCAACTGAAGTGGTTGGCGTAAGGCCGGCCCCCTTACCTGTAAAAATAAATAGGTTCAACTCGCCACATGCGACCCCTTCGGGGATAACGCGGCAAGAAGTTACACTATATGTGTAGCTTAGTTGCGTTTGCGTTACAACAATGCTGATAAGACACTTTGCCCGGTTCGTCTTTGGTTTTTCTTCTCCGGTTCGAGTTTGGATATCTAGTAGTGTATGGAGATGCAAGAAAACTTTCACACGGTTTGTTCGGTAATCCATAAACAAACCGGACAAAATTCATGGTGTCTGAAATGTGCCTTAAGCTGCCAATGTGATAAATATTACTGACAGATTTAGACAGTTATGATAAGAAACATATTTTCAGCTTACCTTCAGCCAAGGAGATGCCCCAGTTGGCCAAGATGGATCACTGTAAACCTCTACTCTATGGTCATCAACAAAATTTGGTTCATATCCTGGCACAAACGGCCCCTTAACCATTCTGGTAGAGTAATGATTGATGCCCAAGAAGTCAAAGGTCCCCCGGATGCTGGCCACCTCTTCAGGAGTGAAGGCTGGAAGACGGGAGGTGGTATATCCTTGTTCACGGCTTCTCTTTTCTACCATTTCCTTCATGACAGAAGGATAGTCTCCTTCACGGGAAAATATGGGGTTGGCGTACCATCCAATCTGTTTAAAACATTTAAATTATTGATTTTATGTATCATAATGACTTAGATGGACAACGATCATTCAAAATATTGGTCCTTAGTCTAGTGGTTAACATTTCAGACTCGTGATTGGATGGTAGTGGGCTTGAATCCTGGCGGAGAAAGAAAAAATATTTAATTTCTGAATTATGCTCTTCGCTGGGTTGAAAAATTAATGTGCCTTTACCAAAGACCGGTAACCATTGGTCCATCCAGCCTTACAGTAACTTGTCAAGTCTTGCTTGAGCATTGACAGTTTCTACAGTAGTACACTCCCCCAGTTCTTGTTTGCCGTATAGACCAATTCTGTCAAACGTGACTTTTTAATGCGGTTGTCTTAAGAATCAAATTCTACACAATCTGAGCTAAGAAAAAACGTAAAACTCGATAATGTGAGAGTTGTTTTTAATATTTTTAAAATCAATTTCCTGTTTTCATCAGACACATTGGTCCAGTACACATGCAAACATATTGCTCATGTAAAATTAGCTGAATGGTCTATACGGCAAACAAGAACTAAGGCAGCGAGTAGCGAGTAGCGACCAATGCTTGCAGAGGGCTCTTGAGGTGTGATTCACACAAAAATAGCCCTCACCAAATAAATCATCCTAATATTATTAATATTATGCCTCTTGCACATGCCCCTGATGTCCTAGATATCAGTGGACCATGGACTGAAGCTGCACAAGACAGAGAGTCCTGGACTGGCAGTCTCAACACAAACGGTAGATCCTACCTACCGATTGTCGTTCAGATTAGTATGAACACCTGTCAATCTCTAATCAGCTGTTCACCTGCGGCCATTTTGTTTATTTTTTTTGTATGGGGACAGGTAACGACGGTAAGCGGTAAAAATGCGAGTCCCGACATGTCAGCTACCGGAATGATAGGTCGCCAAATGTACCGAGTGACGTTTAGGTACTTTTTTATGAAATACGTAGAATTATTAATCAGCTGTTCACCTGCGGCCATCTTGGATATTTTTTTGTATGGCGACAGGTAACGATGGTAAGTATTATCAAAGCAAGTCTTGGCAGCCAGCTACCGGTCATGATAGTTCGCGAAATCAATTGAATGACGTTTAGGTATTTTTTAAGAAATACGTAGAATTATTGATCAGCTGTTCCCTTGACGCCATTTTGTATGGCTTTATTGTATGGACACTGTCAACGTATCTTCTCTACTAGGTCTACCATTCATTATTGTTGACCAAATCTGGAGCTATGATATGCCAGCAGCCTTCGACGTATATAACCTAAGTTGCAGGGTTTATGACGCTTATTTAGAAACTTCACGTGTAGCATGAGTAAACACGAACTTCCGCGTATTTGCTCGTGATTAAAATTTAAAAATAAATAAAAAATAAACAAAATAAATTTAATAAAAAAAAAAAAAAAACAAAATGAAATTAAAATTAAATTAAATAAATCCAAAAATGGTATCCTAAGTTCTATATTAATATCTATTATAAATATCATAAATCTATAATCAAAGATCAAAGATGTATTGATGTTCAAGGGGATCATATTTAATGCACGCTCACAAGCAGACACGTGTAAGTTTGCTCTTTCACATGCTGCATGTGTAGGTACGTATAAAATAAACGAAACCTCTTCGTTAAAATAAACCCTGCATTTTTTCCGACCTTCTCTGAAACTGAGGTGGCATTTGCAAAGTGAACCATTTTTGAAACCATTGTGGTTCAGCATCATACCAACGTATACGTCAAGAAATTAACTATTTTCTAATCTAATCTAATCTAAGTTGCAAAGATATGTTACAATGGAGATTCACATTACATGCATTTTCACTACCAGACACGTACAAGTTCGCGCTTGCACATGCCGGATGTGAACCTACAACATAAAAACCATCTCAAATGGACATACACCCAGCAACTCTTGCCGTCCTTCCCTGAGACAGGGGTGACATTGGCAAAGTGAACCATTTTTACAGCATGGGTGGTCAGCCGCATACCAACCTATCAGTCAAGGAACCCTTACCCTTACCATTTTAATTTTCCTAATTTAATTTATAGGTAAGTTTTATTTTTACTTACTGTTTTTTTTTTAAATATTGTTTTATGAATTTTATTTAGTTTAAAATTTATTCCTTGTCTTGTAGGTTGATATGATGCTGAACACCCACATTGTAAAAAAAAAATTCACTTTGTAAAAGTCACCCCTGTTTCAGGAAAAGTTGGCAAAAGTTGCAGTGCTTATGTTCATCTGAAATTTGGGTTTTTATATTCTAGGTCCACATGCAGCATGTGTTAGCGAGAACATATACGTAATACATTTAATACTCGTATAAATCTTAAATGTAATTTCGTACTTAAAAAAAAACATAGATAAGAATATTTCAAATAACTGCAGATACTAGTTTACTCCAATCGTTTGCGTATCAGGCAGTTCAATTTGCTTGATACGCTACCATAAATATGGTAGTTACCACGAACGTTACCGTCAGTTGAGTCTACCAAAGCTCGTTAACATTGTACCGATGAAAGGTATTGAACTATTCGACCAATCATATGCACGCATTGACACCTAGCGGCGCTATTGCAAGCTTTCAAATAGGTATCTCTAACGTACCGTCGACGGTAACATGCTATCTACCGTCCTGATGAGACTTCCAGCCCTGGAGGATGGTGGTGAGACTACAAGGTGATAACGACACCAAGCGAGAAACTGTTACAATGAGAAATAGTAGATAATCATGTCTAACCTCAAATTCTCTAATGGTTTCTGCTGCGTTCAGGACGCTGGTGGAGTTGTTGTCAGGTTCAAACCACAGTGCACTGAGGGTTAGAGATACCCTACCTGAAAACAAAAAATATGCTCAACTACCTTCTTAAGTACCAGATTTGAATAATCACTTGTTGTTTTTGTTTGTTAACTTACACTTCTTACAGGAATTCTCGGTGTGGTCATCCTCGGGCGTTTGCCCCCTCAATGATGCTATACAGGAGACCTTGGTGGCATTTTGTGTTTTCTTTTGTATGTGCACAACAAGTTTCCCTTATTACAGTGCACCCTCACACAGTTATAAACAAGCCGGGAGGAACTCGAGATTTTAAAGGATTCTAAATTTTGTTACTAATATATCTATGTCAGTGCCGATAATTACTGCTATGCTTCAAGTTAAGGCATGTTGTGCTATGCCATCAGTACAGGGGCAATGGGGTCTGTTGGAGTAGACAGAATAAGTAATAAATGTAACTTACAACCAATGTCCGAGTTCTGGGAGTGGAAATTCATCAGCACTTGGTACTCGATAGGCAAATTGGCAAAACAGTTAAGTCAGGTTTCTTCGCTCTCCGACAAATTAGGGCAATGAGAAGAAATCTGTCAACAAAGGCCTTAAAAACTGTTGTCAATGCCTTTGTGCTGTCGAAAATCGACTACTGTAATGGCGTATATGCCGGACAGCCTCAGAGCCAGCTGAAGAGACTGTACCAGTCTGTACTGAATGCAGCGGCCAGACTTATACATGGCGCCTCAAAATTTTGCCACATTACACCGCACCTGAAGTCCCTTCACTGGCTCAAAAATAACATAAACGGGTCCAGTATAATATAGGGTTGCTGGTCTTCAAGAGCCTGCGTGGGACTGCACCGAAATATTTAATAAATATGATAGCCCCAGCCACCACAAGCAGCAGAACGGCAACACTGCGATCAGCAGCATGATGTCGCAGTCGGATAGAGTTTCCAAGAAGGGAAAAGAAGACCGTTTTTGGAGATCGAGCCTTCAAGGTGGCTGCTCCAACGATATGGAACGGTCTCCCAGATGACCTGCCCGAAATGGATCTGGAGAGCACTTTTAGAAAGGGGTTGAAGACCCACCTGTTCGCGCGCTTATATGATCAAGCGCCTTTGGGATGACCAAGAGTCATGAAAAGGCGCTATAAAAAAATCTTGTATTATTATTATTATTATAAGACTGTAGCCATCTGGCACATAAAGCTGGAAACTCTTCAACTGGGTGGGACCGCCCTGAGAGGGGGTGAAAGAATCAGAACATTAAAGTAAGAAGCAATTGGACTCACCCTTTTGTGTGGGTCTGAAGACTCTGTCGTAGAGGTGGTAAGCCTTGGCATGGGACTTGATGAGGGAATGTGCACACAGGTATTCTGCCACTCCAGCAAAGTCCAGAGCCGGAGCCTTGTCCACCCAGCCATAGCCCAGTAGGCAGATCTCCTTAGGCTCGTTGAATGTCAGCCAGTTCTTGACGCGATCACCAAAAGCCTGGAAAAAAGATTATCAGTAATCTGTATCAAGAGTCAAAGTGGGGAGAAAATGCAAAGTCACATAACCTGGTTAGTTCCAAACTTAACATCCACCCTTCTGGCGCTGTCATCCATACAAAGCCATTTTACACTGATGACTCATTTGGAGTGGAGGTGAATTGGCATAAACAATATAATTGTGCTGTCACCCGGCCAGGTCGCTAGGGAAAAGATATACAAATATGTATTTTTTTGGTTTCTGAGGATAGCAGTCCCATACAAGAGTGACGTTTGCTCGCCGAGAAAAAAGTTTCTAATTAAAAAATGTTGGAACCTCGTTTTGGTTGTAGCTTTCAAATTAAAAAATATAACTGTACCTACTTAGTGAATTGTTTCATTAATCTGCCAAATAATTTAAAGAGCACCTGTGCAACTTTACTTGGGTGAAATTAATGCAATTAATTAATTTCTATGATATTTATCTCAATTCGACACACCGACATAGACTATGGTTCTTCACAGAGCTGTAAAATTTGAAAAAATCCCTTGATTGTCGGCTAGGTATACATTTGTCTGCTTCAGAAGAGTAGGTTCATGTCTTGTGAAAACTGAATAAACCTTTCAGGGAGTATGACTTTGATTTGAAATAAAAACCAAAACTTGAGATCATTTCTGACACCCGTGGTGAGGATGAAATTCTGGTCCATTAGCTTTGAACACAAGCATTTTACCACTTGAGCTATGGCGTGGACGATAGATAGAAATGAGTATAATGAAACAAGATAACAACAAGTACTTGGTTTTAAAAGGCATTATTCAACTTACCGAAAAAGCAACACTGGCATAATCTTCAAAGTACTTTTCCATGAGTGGGTTGGCCCATCCGCCCAGATCCTGCAGGGGCTGAGGCAGGTCCCAGTGGTACAAGGTCACCATGGGCTTGATGTCGTTGGCCAGCAGTTCGTTGATCAGGTTATTGTAGTAGGCGATGCCAGCAGGATTTACTTTATTGCTGAAGCCTGAGAGAGAGAAGGGGATCCAATAAATGATGGAGCATAGATAAATGAAAGATGCCTAAGAAACGTTAGGTTCGAAGGGCCAAAACGGTCAAAATGTTGGTGGATTTTTGAAGTGTATTTGATTACAAGTTTCATTAGGGTTTTAAGTGAGTTACTCACATTTGGAATAGGTAATTACTTATTGTAGTTTGTTTTAGGTTATGGTGGCACAGTGAATGTCCATTGTTTTTACAAAAATTAAGTATAATCATTTTAATAAATTAATTACAATTTATTTTCAATTAATTTAAACTTGAACATTTTCGCCTATAACGGTAACCTCAGGAGCAATGACAAGTCTTTGGTTGAAACATAACAGTCAAAGTAATCCTTGGTCAAAACAAAAAAATTATAATCAATGTCAAATTCAAGGGCTCTTGAGGTGTGATACACACAAAAATAGCACTCACTAAATACTTAAATTATCCTAATATTATTATTATTATCAAAAAAATAATCAAAGTGATCCTTTGTTGAAAAAAAACAGTCAAAGTGAATAGTTAGGTTTAAGTTAGAATTACGGTCGTTTGACATTTTGACCATTAAGTATATTAATTTTTTAAAACTGAACAATTTTAAAACTTAATTTAAATTGGATATTTAACGAACCGTTTAGAGAGAACTTACATCATTCTCGACGTTTCGTCAGCGACGTAGCCGACGTCTTCAGGAGAACATCCTCTCTGTACGGTGACTGAGGATGAACTGAATTTGAAAAAACACTTGTCACAAATCACTGCCTACCTTCGAACGAGTGTGTGAACGAAATGTTCAAAATGGTAAAGTAATATAAACTGCAACAACTGTTTATGACAACATTATGTTTATTTATTAATTATAGAAAACAAATACAATACTATTATTTGTCACTACATAAGTTTGTCAAAGCATGGGCTCAACGGGCGACTAAAATTTCTAAGAATAGCCCCGTTAGGACTTAGTGCGAAAAATGGTGCTGCATGTTCGAGACAAGAAAGGAAATATTTGGCTCAGTTGTACTTAATTTTAAGCGCGAAAGTGAAAAACGTTTTATCTAATTATTTACTATGTATTTCCTATGAACATGGCTGCTTGCGTACCACCTTAAGAAGCGTCGCGTACCACTGGTGGTACGCGTACCATAGTTTGGGAATCACTGCTCTAAACGGTTCGTTAAATATCCGATTTAAATTAAGTTTTAAAATTGTTCAGTTTTAAAAAAATTATATACTTAATTGTCAAAAAGTCAAAGTGAATCTTTCTCGAGAAAAAACAACCTACTTAATTGGTGTTTTTTAGTGCAAAGTATTAGTAGTGATTGTTTTGCTTTGACTAATAAAGACTTTGACTAAATTTGATTTCAGGGAATGTAATAGGTAAGCGTGGAAGGGGAAGACCTAGGAAAGAATGGATTGATCAGATAAATGAGATTGCGAACGAATGGAATTTACAGAGTAAGAGAAGAGCTTGCATGAAAAGAGTGATGAAACTAGATGAGATGAAAGAAGTATGCAAGGACAGAGTCAAGTGGAGGCACTTGTGTGGAGGTACTGGTCACCCCGAGAGGAATGGCGACAGGATACAAGACAAAACAAGACAATCAAAGCGAAACAATAAAAGTGATATTTTTTTGACGAAACAGCAATAAAAGTGTTCCTTGATGTAGAAAGTTACCTGTAGGCAGTATCCTGGACCATGACAGAGAGAACCTGTAGAAGTCCACCCCTATCTCCTTGAGCATCTGCACGTCTCTCTTGTAGTGCTTGTAAGAGTCACAGGCATCGTCTCCGGTGCTGCCATCTTGCACCAGATGGTTGCGGTTGTGGACCAGGTTGTCCCAAATGTTTTCACCCTTACCTAGACAAGGGGAACTCTGGTAAATACTACGATATGAGGTCAGAATATTTAGAAAACTAGGAATCTAAATGTGGTCGTCTGGCAAGATCTGATGAAATCTTCCAAATCTGACTCCCAGAGGGTCTCTCATTTATACCTACATCCTTTTAATCTAATATATTTTGGTCTCTCAGGGCCAAAGTTCCAAACGAGCATGACGTTTACTCACCGAGAAAATAGTTATAATTTCAAATTGGTACCGAGTCCATTCACCGACCAATTTTGCTTGGCTATATAAACAGGTATTAAGTAACACTATCAATTACTTAATAATTCATCTTTTATTTTTATTTGAATGAATTATTAATTCATAGTAGTACCCAGTGACTCGGCACAAATGTCAATTGAGAACTTTTTTCTTACAAAAGTCACATTTGTATGGGACTACAGTCCTAAGTAACCAAAAAGAAAGCATTTGTTTGCCTTTTCCCTAGCAGTGTGATGTAACAATTTTGTCTCTTTGACGTACAAGAAATAACATTGAAAGAGTTCTGACTGGAAAATGCTTCGGATTTCGACCTCTTGGTGTGATCGGGTGAACAAAGAGGAAGTCCTCGGGCACAGGAATACCTGAAAAACTTCTACCAACCATCTAACTGAGAAAGCTGATGCACTTCAGTCACGTCATAAGGAATCATCACATCTTATCATACAGGGAAAGATTGAGGGGAGAAGAATTCAAGGGCATCGTAGCTCAAAAACCTGTGATTGAGATTTGGCAAAAGCACCAAGTCCCTATTTTCAGTCGCCACATCGAAAGTGAGAATAGTCATGATGATAGCCGATCTTCATTAAGTGGCATTCAAAAGATGAAGTACTGACCATCCACGTTCCATCCTCCTTCTACTTGGTAAGCAGACGTTGCCGCTCCAAATATGAAGCCATCAGGGAAGCGCCTCTGCTCTTGGGCACTGGTAACAAAGATTTCACTAAATATCACACATGGTAAATGACACTGTTTACCAAAATATATGTGGAGATGAGGGTGTTGTGTGAACTGCTTAAAAAAATACTGTGTTGATTTTAGTACAAAATTCTGATAAAAGGTTGGAACTTAATAGAGTACAAAGAGAATGTCAAGGGTAGGTAAGTGTGGAAGGGGAATACCAAGGAATAAATAGATTGATCAAATTATGCCGAGGAGATGAAACAAGTGTGCAAGTACAGTAAAAAATGGAGACACTTCTGTAGAGATACTGAACACCCCTAGCGGAATGGCAACTGGATAAAGAATCTTCTCATACATGTTTTTCTCAGTTTGACCACTATTAAGTACTCAAGGCCTATTTCAATCAACGATTCATGATACAAAAAGCATCTGTAATCTATAATCTAAGCTGCAAGGATATATTGACATTTAAGGCTTATGTTAAATGCACGTCCACAGGCAGACACGTGTAAGTTCGCGCTCACACACACTTCTGACTCGTAAATGGAAGGTTGTGGGTTCGAATCCCGGCAGAGCACAAAAAAAATCCATTTCTATTTCAAATATACTCTTTGCTGGGTAAAAAATATAACTACTTTTACCAAAGACCGGTCACTAAAGGTCCATCCGGCCTTACAGCAACTGGGTCTTGCTTGAGAATTGGTGCTTTCTAGAGCAACGACCAAGCTTGCAAAGGGTTCTTCAGGTGTGATACACACAAAAACAGCGCTCATCAAATAAATCATCTTAATATTATATTTATGAACATAAAACTTGCAACTTCTGCCACTTATTCCTAAAATCGGGGTGGCATTGGCAAAAGTGAACCAAGTCTTCACAACATGGGGAGTCAGCCTCATACCAACCTATTAGTCTAGGAATAAAAAGCTTGACACAAATAAGGCCATGATTCACATAAAAGTAAAATGGTTATATAGAAATGTTGATTACCTGGCTAACCCAACAGCCAACAGTATCACACAGATCTCCTTCATGCTGCCTTCCTTACTCCTCTCACACTGTCTCCTCCATGGACCAGCCGGCTTAAGTAAAGGCCCGTATCTCCAAGCCACGGATATCTTATCAGGAATTTCTCTGCTGGAGCCACATGTCCCAAGCGTGCTTACAATAATCAAGATAAAACCTGCATCAATAACAAATATTAAATAATAATAATCTACAAAATCGAATGTATCATTATATGTAGATATGTCAACGTCCTACCCAACCAGTCAACACCTTTCTCCTCCTGCCCCATACTCCCACCACATCGTTCCCTTAGTGCTTGTTTGTCTTATGTCCATCAGAGTCAATTTCACATGAGTAATGTTTGTATGTGTACTGGACCAATGTGTTTTATGAAAACTGGAATTTAATTTTTTAAAAATAAAACAGCTCCACATTATCGTGTTTTACATTTTTTCTTAGCTCAGATTACATAGAATGAGATTCAAAGTGGTGGCAGTGTGCCACCATTCACTTCTATCACCTTGTAGTCTCACCACCATCCTCCAGGATTCTCTGTCTTGTACAGCCTCAGTCCATGGTCCACTGATATCTAGGACATCAGCGTCATGTGTAATGCTGTCACTTGTTTACTGTCTTGGTGTCACTATCACCTTGTAGTCTCACCACCATCCTCCAAGACTCTCTGTGGTGACAGCGAACGCACCCGTGTCAGCAAGCGAAGCAGACGCCGCCACGCGGGAATGCGCACGCGGCGAGTTGCGTGACAGACACCGAGGTATCAAGACGTGTGACAAGTGCGTGTGTGTGCGAGTGAACCACGTGGACTGTTTTACATGACTATTTCTTCGCCACAAGCTATTTCGGCTCCCCCCCAAAAGTAAATATGTCGAGCGCGAAGATGGGTGATTTGGTGAGGTGTTTTGACGGGGAAGGCGATGTTATACAGTGGTTAACGAAGCTGGAGCTCGTCGCCAAACTTAAAGGGGAGAAGGATGTGGCGATAATCATTCCTCTTTTTTTGGAGGGACCAGCGTTCGCTGTGTATAACGAACTCGGCGATGCAGAAAAAAGGAATGCCGGGTCTATCAAAGACGCCTTGATAAGTGCGTTTGCCACGAACCCGTTCGTGGCTTACGAGGAATTTATCCGACGCACGTGGCGTGATGAACCAGTAGATGTTTACATCACGGACCTGAGGCGACTGGCGCGGCTGGCGGGGGTTACAGCGGACTCTCTCCTCATGAAGGCGTTCGTGGTGGGGCTGCCCTCAGCGGTTTCGCGTGAGCTGCGCGCTCTTCCTGCCGTGGGCACCATGCCGCTGTCAAGTATCGTGGAGCGAGCCAGAGCCCTGATGGCCGAGTATGTGAGCCAGCCAATCGTTGCAGTGGCTCAAGACAGGCGGAAGGCTGCAGGGCCGCAAAGTGGCGGGAGACGCTGCTTCAGGTGCGGGGGACCGCATCTCCTCAGGTTCTGCACGGAGCAGCCGCGTGTCACTTGCTGGAGTTGTGGGGAGGATGGCCACCTCTCCAAACATTGCGACAAGGGAAACGGCAGTCGGGGAGCTGGTGCGCCGGTAGCTCCCCGACATCTGGACTAAAGGCGCTGCCAGTGATAGACATCAGTGTTAACGGGAAGCAAGTGCGTGCTCTCGTTGATTCAGGGTGCTCGCGCACCGTGCTCAGGAGTGGGTTGTGCAGGGTCTTCAGCCCAGTGGGGGACGTGATCGCTGTGGATGGCAGCCACGTGAGGTGTGAGGGCCAAGGTGTGGCCAGGATAAGTGTGCATGGTGTAGCCCTGACAGTAGACTGCGTACTCGCTGCAAAGTTGTTCAGCGCTGTTGATGCGGTGCTAGGGATGGACGTCATTGGGAAGATGGGCGGTGTGACTATACTGGGTGATGCACGGGTTCAGTTTGCTAAGGGCAGAAGTCAAGATGTCGGTTGTGTTAGTGTTGCCTCGCCACCAAGTTTGTCAATTGAGGACAAAGATTTCACTGCGGCATTTAATGGAAAACATTGGTGTGTGAGTTGGGTTTGGAAGGATGCACCTGCTGAGCTGGCCAACACTGTGGAGTGTTATAAAAGTGTAAAGTCACCAGAAGCAGAGGAGGCATTTGACAAAGAAATCCAAAAGTGGATTGCCGAGGGCTGGCTTAAGCCATGGAAAGGGAGCTCGCTTGGTATTCTTCCTCTGATGGCGGTACTTCAGAGAAATAAGGGGAAGGTGCGCCCCGTGATGGATTATCGGGAGCTCAATGAAAGTGTGCAGTGTCACACTGGTGAGGATGCAGCGGTCTGTGATGAAACCCTTAGGAAGTGGAGGAGGATGGGAGGATCAATCAAGCTGCTCGACCTCCAGTCCGCATATCTCCAGATAAACGTACATGAAAAACTGTGGAAATACCAGCTGGTCAAGTATAAAGGAAAAACATATTGCCTGACAAGACTAGGCTTTGGTTTGAAGTGTGGGCCAAAAATAATGTCCCGGATCGTGAACGAGGTACTCTCACTGGATGAAAGAATGCGGCAAGGCACCGACAGCTACATAGATGACATTATTGTGAATGAGGAGGTAATATCTGCCGAAGAGGTTGCGGCTCATCTACTAGCCTACGGCCTCGTAACTAAGCCGCCTCAGGAGTTGGAGGGCGCCAAAGTTCTTGGACTGTGTGTTGAGCGGGACAAAAGCAAAAGACTCCTCTTCAAAAGAGGCAACAGTGTTCCAGCTCTCCCGACTGCATCGAGACTTAGCAAAAGGGAATTGTTCTCAATCTGCGGCAAACTAATAGGACATTATCCAGTGTGTGGATGGCTGAGAGTGGCTTGCAGCTTCTTGAAGAGAGAAAGCGAAGGCCAAAGGTGGGATGATTATATAGGTGACAGAGCACAGCAAATGGCAGAGGATCTGGTGATAAAAGTGCGCATTGATGATCCAGTTCGTGGATTCTGGTCTGTCCCTAAAGCCACAAACGATGCCACGGTCTTCTGCGATGCAAGCTCCCTGGCCCTGGGAGTAACCTTGGAAGTCGATGGAAAGACTGTCGAAGATGCTGCATGGCTGCGAAAGGCGTCTGATGTGGGTCATATAAACCTAGCCGAATTGGATGCTGTGCTGAAAGGGGTGAATCTTGCTCTCAAGTGGAATCTCAGGACCTTGAAGATAATTACAGATTCAGCAACAGTGCTGTGTTGGGTGAGGTCTACACTGACTGGGTGTAACCGTGTAAAAGTTGCAGGGATGTCAGAGATGCTTGTAAAACGGCGGTTGGGATTGTTAAAAGAGGTCGTACAAGAATTTGGCCTAGCTCTGTCAATCGACTTCATTGAGTCTTGCAGGAATAAGGCAGATCCACTCACTAGGGTCTGTAAAGCCTGGGCAAGGTGTAATGCCAAAGTAAAGCCAATTGGAGAGAGCGTTTCCATCTGCGCCGTTACTCTGGAAGACATGCATGCTCAACACCACTTCGGTGTGGATCGAACGCTGCACCTTGCAAAAATGGTAAATCCCGGGGTGACAAGGAGTGACGTGGAGCTCTGTGTGCGATCATGCATAAAATGTAAAACAATTGACCCCTCACCATCTTCCCATGAGGCGGGCAACCTTAGTGTCCCGAATACGTGGAGCCGTCTGGCCGTTGACGTGACTCATTTTGATGGGAGATGCTTTCTTACACTAATCGACTGTGGACCGAGCAGATTTGCTATATGGCGGGAAGTAAAGTCCGAAAATGCCACTTCTGTCATTTCGCATCTGGAGGAAATCTTTCGGGAAAGAGGTCCACCCGCAGAATTACTGATGGACAATGGCACGGCATTTCGCTCGCACAGGGTTGCTGACATGTGCAACAAGTGGGGAGTAAGTAGGAGGTTTCGAGCGGCTCACCGTCCAGCAGGGAATGGCATTGTTGAACGGCATCATCGTACAATAAAGAGGACGGCGGCCAGAAGTGGTAGCAACCCTTTGCAGGCGGTGTTTTGGTACAACCTGGCTGCTAAGAGTCAGGGTGACCAGGGTGCAGCACCCTCTGGACAGGTTCACTCCTATGCCTGGAAACATCCTTCAGCCCTAGTGAGACTCCAGGAAAAACTGTCATCCGAGTTTCAGGCTGGCGACGTTGTAGCAGTGAAGCCATCAGATCCGAAATGTACTTCCCAGTGGAGGCTTGGGAGAGTAACGGGAGTCATCTCGGTAAACAATATTGAAGTGGATGGTATGCCAAGACACGTGCTGGATCTGCGGAAGATAGATAGCGTCAAGCAAACGGACCCTGGTAGAAGTGTCAATAGAAGAGCTAATGCACGCTTATTAAATCTATCAGATCTGTTTGAAGAAGAAACAGAGGAATCGATGGCAAATGAAACACATCAGGAGGAAGACAGCCCGAGAAGCCAGGAAGGTGAGGAATCAGAAGAGGACAGTCCAGTGGAAGAAGGACGGTTGGAAAGACCTTCTAGACCACGAAGACCCCCAGCCTGGTTGAGTGACTATTTGTGATGATAACATCAGGAGGGCGTGTGGTGACAGCGAACGCACCCGTGTCAGCAAGCGAAGCAGACGCCGCCACGCGGGAATGCGCACGCGGCGAGTTGCGTGACAGACACCGAGGTATCAAGACGTGTGGCAAGTGCGTGTGTGTGCGAGTGAACCACGTGGACTGTTTTACATGACTATTTCTTCGCCACACTCTCTGTCTTGTGCAGCTTCAGTCCATGGTCTACTGATATCTAGGACATCAGCGTCATGTGTAATGCTGTCACTTGTTTACTGTCTTGGTGTCACTATCACCTTGTAGTCTCACCACCATCTGTAATAAGATGTTTTCATGGTATTGTTAATTTAGTTGTTCACACTTTCATTGATAACTATCTCTTCACATAATCTATATCATTCACTTAACAACAAACAATTAAAAATGTACCTAAAAATCAATTAATTGATAAAAACAATGATTTGTAAAAAAAAAAAACTAAATATCATTTGGTACATCTTAGTACACTTGTATCTTAAAAGCACTGAAAGTGATTATGTTTACATTTATTGGATTATCAAAATAATCCTATTTGTTGACTGATAACTTATATCAGTTTATTATATTATGCAGCCGCGTGCAAAGCAGAAAAAACTTTGTATGTTTTAACACGTTCGCGGACACACGAAATGTGAAGTAGGCTAGAAAAAACACACTTATTTAATCATCTCAAATTGTATTTTTATTATAATATTTTTTTTTTTTTTTTTGACATCCAGGGACGAAACGGCTATTGCCGTGTTCTTTGGATTTCTGTAGGGACGCACGGATGCTACATGTATGCAAGTTCTATCAGAAATAGCCGTTTCGTCCCTAGTAATAACGTTTTATCACGACGGCTATTACTGTTTCGTCCAGTCCTAGACAAGCTCATAGAGCGGCTATAACCGTTTCGTCCGCGAACGTGTTAATAAGATACAATATTCAACCTCCTAAACTCTAGATTGTGAAAACCTTCTCCTGACTTTATTATCACAGGGCTACAACCATAGATAAATAATATAAGAGATATGCCATGAATTCATCAGTAGAACAAACCGTGTCCTCATCATAGGCTACAACATGTATGGCATCACCGGACAAATCATAACTGCTATTTATTAAAATAAATACTTATGTTTAGGGGTTTTTTTTAATTTCTATGAAATATTATATATTTTTTTAAACCTATCAAAGATCAAATTCCTTGACTTATAGGTTGGTATGAGGCTGACCAACCATAAACTGTAAAAAATGGTTCACTTTGCCAATGTCACCCCTGTGTCAAGGAAGGTCGGCGAAAGTTGCAGGGTGTATGTTCATTTGAGATTCGGGTTTGTATCTGAAAAGCTTAATTATAACAGTGAATTAATTGTGATGAGGTCTGCATGTGAATTGGAATAATAACAACAATAATATTGCGATGATTTATTTGGTGAGCGCTGTTCTGCGTGAATCACACCTCAAGAGCCCTCTGCAAGCTTGGTTATCACTAGAGAAATAACTAATTCTCTTTGGTAAAGGAATATGAATTTTTCAACGCAGCAAAGAGCATATTTGAAAATATAAATGATATTTTGTGGCCCTCTGCCAGAAATTGAACCCACAACCTTCCATGTATGAGTCCAAAGTGTTAACCACTAGACTACAGACCTTTAACAACTCCTTTCCATATTTATATCAATCAATTTTATTTTTTATTTCATAATTCACAATTGATTATACATTCTGTTAAAAAAATTAACAAGGTTTATCAATTAATCTGATATGATTTATTTCTCCCACAAATATGTAGTACACCTAAGTACTGTTATATTTATGATTGCTTAATGAACTCCAAGCCATCATTGTCCATCACAAAAAGATGATAAGTGAAATTATGTATCTTAGAGATATTTATGCATAATACTTTAAAGTTGGATAAAAGATTATCATTTGTCAATGACAATGCATTCTTATGTATTGTTTTCTCTGATATATCGACCACCGTTGCAGGAGTCATCATCAGGGTGTGATAGGTTGATAGCTACCTACAGCAATCCAGCTTGTATGTTCCCACATGGACTTGATGTCAATGACAATGCATTCTTATGTATTGTTTTCTCTGATATATCGACTACCGTTGCAGGAGTCATCATCAGGGTGTGATAGGTTGATAGCTACCTACAGCAATCCAGCTTGTATGTTCCCACATGGACTTGATGTCAATGACAATGCATTCTTATGTATTGTTTTCTCTGATATATCGACCACCGTTGCAGGGGTCATCATCAGGGTGTGATAGGTTGATAGCTACCTACAGCAATCCAGCTTGTATGTTCCCACATGGACTTGATGTCAATGACAATGCATTCTTATGTATTGTTTTCTCTGATATATCGACCACCGTTGCAGGGGTCATCATCAGGGTGTGATAGGTTGATAGCTACCTACAGCAATCCAGCTTGTATGTTCCCACATGGACTTCATGTCGATGACAATGCATTCTTATGTAGGTATTGTTTTCTCTGATATATCGACCATCGTTGCAGGGGTTAACATTTAAAATTCATAATAAATGCATGCTCACACACAGACACATTTAAGTTCACGCGTACAAATGAGCATGTGTACTTACAAATTAAAAACCAAACCTCAAATGAATATAAGGCCTGCAACTTTTGCCGACCTACCCTGAAACAGGGGTGACATTGGCAAAGTGAACCATTTTTTACACTATGAGTGGTCAGCCTCATATCAATCTATAAGTCAAGGAATTTGTTATACCTACAATAAATTGGTTTTGTGTTTTTTTGGGTTGGACCATGGGCTATTAGCAGCTGCTGATATTTTGCTTTTACAAGCAGAAAGCATTCTCAAGGCAAGCGTTTCTAGGCAAGTTAGCGAAACGTTGGAACATAAAAAAGCTGCAAATAGACCATGATCAGTAGTCTTGGGGCTAATACTTGGACTCCTAAATGGAAGGTTGTGGGTTCGATTCCCGGCAGAGCACAAAAAATATTTCATTTTTCAAATTTGCTCTTCGCTGGGCTGAAAAATTAATCTGCCTTTACCAAAGGTTCATTCAGCCTTACACCAACTTGATCTTGCTTTTCTTAAGCGACGACAAAGCTCACAGAGGGCTCTTGAGGTGTGATTCACTCAAAAACAGCGCTCACCAAATAAATCAGTCTAATATTATTATTGTTATTATTATTATGGTCCAACTCGAAAAAACAACAACGAAATAGATCAAAATAAATTTCAGACATTACATTTTTATAAGTATATAGGTATAATCATCTTTATCTCTCAATGTTGTGATAGCAGAGATACAGGATTCTGTAAAAACAGGGAAATTATTCAAACATGGCCAGTGCGAGAAACTCGTTAACAATGAGAGTTCTGTTCTTGCTCTTTGCAACTTTTGTGGTGGGAAGGTATGTAAATACAACTTAATTGTACAAGGGGTGGCCAGATCCTCTGTAAAATTGCCTTCACTGTTCCTATCTTTGCCTTTCTTACAAAGACTCGTCTATGGCTTAGCAAGACATTGAAATGTTTTTTACTGGGCTGAAAAATTCATTGCCTTTAGCAAAGACCAGTCCCACAAGGTCCATCCAGCCTTAGAGCAAGTGAGTCTTGCTTGAGAATTAGTGCTTTGTAGCAACAACGTCACTTTGCCAATGTCACCCCTGTTTCAGGAAAGGTCTTTCTTTCTTGTAGGTCTGATACTGGGTTTTTGCAATAGTGAGGAATTTGTTAAAAAGTGTATAATTTTGAAAGATTACGGTAAACATATCTGTACCTTAGAGCATAAACAACTGAAGTCCGCTTTTTTGCATTTTTGAGTTATAAGTGGCTGTTCTAAAAGTGGTAAAAATATTGGAGTCCTCGGACTCATAGTTACTGAGATATCAAGTGTAATAAATATGGGATGCACGCATAAACCACGGAAGTTCCACATACGTTGTTCACATTACTTCACATTTAATAAATATCGATAAAAGAAGATAAACAGTTTTTACAGATCAAAAATATCTCGTCTAGTTTAGAATGTTATAATGGTTTTATAAAAGTGCACATTTTCACTAAAACTCGTCTCCTGCACATTTTACTAAATGTGACTACCGTTGTTTATGCTCTAAGGTACAGATATTAACAAGGTCCTGATTTCAAGTCCAAAATTAAATTGTATGATTTCACATTTGAAAAAGAACTTTTGAAAAACTTGACCGGTTTCGAAACGGATATGCGATCCGTCAACGGAATTTGTAGCCCTAGTGATGTCATTTTCTTGTATCCACAACGCTGCTAGTAGGTATATATTGCGATGGCTATAAGATGAATAAAGCAAAGAACGTTTTTCCAGGTAAATTCAAACTTAATTTTTTGAACATAAATAACTTTGTTAAAAAAAAAACAAATAAATATGAATTCAAGAAGTTTTGTGACAAGCAAATAAACAGGAATTTAAATCAACAAGAAAAAAAAGTGAAACTTCCCTATTATAGAAATAACCACTTTATTAATCAAAATAAATTGTCCAGTGGACTGCACATGACTTTATAGCATAAAATAAGACTGTGTTTAGATCAGCGGTCGCCAAACTTTTTGACCTCACGGACCAGTTAATTCATAATTTAAATCCCGCGGACCACTAATAGGATTTTTTAAGTGTTAAATATATTTAAAAAAAAAAATTGTGATCAAAGAACACATAAAATGTACCTAGTTAATAAAATGAAACTATTAATAGTAACCAAATTATGAAAGCTTTATAAATAAACCATAATAAAAAAAACAAAATAAACAAAAATTGTAAGTAAGTATATTCCACATTTTTCTGCGGACCAGCGAAATTTTCTCGCGGACCACTACTTTGGGAACCGCTGGTTTAGATTATCTTCAATTTTCAATATTTGCCTCCTTTCTATATTATTCTTTCTATATTAATATTTTCCTTGACTTATAGGTTGGTATGAGGCTGACTACCCATAGGTACTGTAAAAAATGGTTCACTTTGCCAATGTCACCCCTGTGTCAGGGAAGGTCGGCAAAAGTTGTGGGGCTTATGTTCATTTGCGGTTTGGATTTTATTTGTAAGTACACAATCAGTATTTGTAAGCGCGAACTACACGTGTTGGTTAGTGGGCATACATCTGAGAGCTTCAAATGAATATATATCCTTGCAACTTAGATTATAGATTACCTATATATTAAGTATATAGCCTCCCCTAGTTTTGATTCAGGGTACGTCCTTGATTTAATTATTTTTTATTGGACAATTTTCTTCAGCGCCGTATTGTGAAAAAATAACCTCAGGGCGCTTTACATTATTATTTGTTTTTTTTACATAAAAATATTTGATTAAAACATATAAAATTTCAAGTTGAATTAACAATATTTACTTAAATACAAATTGAAGAAAATTAAAACCTTAACAAAAAATTAAATTCAATCATAATGCAGGACCAAACAAATCAAATAAAACTATATATCTAATCTAAATCTAAATCTAAATTGCAAAGATATGCATCACTTGAGATTCATATTAAATGCATTCCCACAAGCAGACGTGCATAATTTCACGCTCACACATGCTGCATGTGGACCTACAATATAGAAAACCCAATCTCAATTATGAATATAAGCCCTGCAACTCTTGCCAATCTTCCCTGAAACAGGGGTGACATTGGCAAAGTGAACCATTTTTTACAGTATGGGTGGTCAGCCTCATACCAACCTATAAGTCAAGGAATATATCAATTTAAAAAATAAAATACTGAGCAATAAAACGTTCAAAATGAAATTTCATAAGCCCTATTGCAAATAAATTATAAAATTAATAGATTATAAAATTAATAGATTACAAAATTAATAAATTATAAAATGAAGTTAATGACCTGAACTCTCATAAAATTTGGAAAAAAGGTGTGTCTTAAGGCCTCCTCTGAAGCTATCGTAGACAGCAGCCTGTTTCTTTTCTTGCTATATGGCGCTGCTGTCTTGTGTCTCTGTCTTCATTGTCTGCCTATTGCACATACATCAGTGTGGGACCAACTGACATGCCCCGTCTCTCTTCCTTGTACTGTGATTGATGTATGAAAGTGACAATTGTTTGATGTTGCAGCCAAGCTTCAGGCAGAGCCCGTGAGTTCCCACCAAACTTCTTGTTTGGTTGCGCCACTTCATCTTACCAAGTGGAAGGAGCATGGAACGTCTCAGGTATGCAGGATCTACAATATATATTTATTTATTTAGAGACAAACGTACAGGACCGACATTGAGAAACCAAAACCTCACAATACTCAAACTCCGTTGTTGGACAAGGTTCAATGATAGAACAGTACATTGACAAAACAACACATGAAATTACATCATCATAATCTCACAGACATGGACGAAACGTCCGGAAGCTACAGCTACTATAAACCACAGCAAAAAATCCCCGAAAGCAATGTTGAAATGCAAACATTATAGTTCATATACACTTCTTTATTGTTATGATGATAGATAGCATAGATGATGATAGATAGCCCTTTCAGACTCTGCCGACATGCAGAGATACTGACCACCCTGAGAGCCAGGCTGATCAGCACATCTATGCAGGTCACTGTACTGCGCATGGTTAACAATATATTGAATAGCAGAGTTTCCAAGCTGTAATTTCTGTTGAAAGGGAAGGGAGAGAACATCTGGGACCGCATGACCCACAGCAAACCTGAATCCATCAAAGACAGGTCCAACGGAGATGTGGCTTGTGACTCTTACAACCTCTACAAGAGAGATGTGCAGATGCTGAAGGAGATGGGGGTAGACTTCTACAGGTTCTCTCTGTCATGGTCCAGGATACTGCCTACAGGTACGACAACAAACAGACTTAATGAGACTTTAATACCAAGTCAAAGCACCAAACATGAGACTCCAATCTTGTGACTTCAAGTTTCCAAAATACATTAACTGAACCATTTGAAGTTCGAACTATCAATACAAGCACCCTTCAGGGTGGCTCGTGCCACTAAGCGGCACTATATAAAAAAATGGCCTATTATTATTATAAATAAATTTACCAATATGGATAAATAAAGAAACTTGATGTTCATTATTTTTTTTGTATCCAGCGGTCATTCCACTTAACAGTAGCTATGTCCTTGCACATTTGTTTCATCTCCTCGACATTCATCACTTTCTTCATGCATGTTCTTCTCTTTTTCTCGCTCTACAGATTCCAGTCATTTGCAATCTTGTTTAGTTGAATACAATCTTTCACTGGTCTTCCCCTTCTCGGCTACCTCGGTGACCTTCGACATTCCCTTTGTACTCTCTTTTTGTTAAGTTTTTCATCGTCCATTCTTTCACAATGCTCGAGCCATCTAATTTTATTATTTTGTACTTTTACTCTCATATTCTTGTTTATACTGCACTCATTTATAGCCCAATCATTTCAGACTCTATCATTCAGTCTTACCAGTCATGCCTCTTAAGTAAATAATCTCTACCGTACACAGGCACTTTATTAAGTTGTCTCTCCCCTCCCATCCACATCCCTCTTGTATACTTGTTGCAAAACTTTTTTTTTTAAATAGATTTGTGGAAAGGAATTCAATCGATCCACCAATCTATTTTGCCTGGCCAGATGTCTTCATGCGAAAGCAGAAGCTTGTGTGCATGCCACGGTATCTGTTGAACCAGAGTCGAAGTTATGGTCAAGTGGGCTAAAAACAAGATTCGAACCAACGTTATCCGGTGCCAAATATGCTAGTCGAACATGCGCCTCTACCCCTCGGCCATAACACCGACATATGACTTAACTGAGTGCCTGTAATCATTAAGGTTTCAGCAACAAGATCAACCCAGACGGGATCAACTACTACAACAATTTGATAAATGAGCTGCTTGCCAACGGCATCACACCATACGTCACCATGTACCACTGGGATCTGCCACAGCCTCTCCAAGATCTGGGCGGATGGACCAGCCCAATGATGATCCAATACTTCCAGGACTATGCCAAGATCGTCCTGGACAACTTTGGAGACAGGGTGAAGAACTGGCTGACTTTCAATGAGCCCAAAGAGATTTGCCTGCTTGGTTATGGGATGACTTGGATGGCTCCTGGTTTGAACATGGCGGGAATCGCAGAGTATCAGTGTGCCCACAATTTGCTGAAAGCCCATGCCAGGGTCTACCACATGTTTGATGAAGAATATAGACCAGTCCAAGGAGGTGAGACATCACTTGTTCTTTGAATATATATCAATCTTTCTTTTCTAATTTACTTGACTTGTGAGAGGGATTTTTCATTTAACGGAATCATAGTCAATTATTTTTTGATTGCATATCAACTGGCAAGGGCCTGCACCAAATTCATATGCTAACAAGCACTCAAAATAGCGAAACAGTATATCGACCTTTTTGTCAATGATGATATAAGCTATATAAGAATATTTTTTGTAACGCAAATCCAATATTTAAATCTTATATGAAATTGATGTATCAATTTAGTGCAGTGGTTCCCAAACTTTTGATTTCGCGTACCATTCACGAAATTATAAATCAGTGGCGTACCACTGAAGTCCATCAGTTAAAAAATCGTTCAAAATGGTAAAGTAATATAAACTGCAACAACTGTTTATGACAACATTATGTTTATTTATTAATTATAGAAAACAAATACAATACTCTTAGGACTTAGTGCGAAAAATGGTGCTGCATGTTCGAGACAAGAAAGGAAATATTTGGCTCAGTTGTACTTAAAATTTTAAGTGCGAAATTGAAAAACGTTTTATCTAATTATTTACTATGTATTTCCTATGGCCATGTCTGCTTGCGTACCACCTTAAGAAGCGTCGCGTACCACTGGTGGTACGCGTACCATAGTTTGGGAATCACTGATTTAGTGTATTGTTGACCAAAAATATATGAAAGCATACTGCCAAAGAATGTGCCATTTGTGTCAAGGTCGTACCTACTCTGAATGAATGCTGTGCTGCCATTTTGTTAGCTTGTCTTTTTTAAGGATCAGAGCTCATTAACAGGATGTTTTTTTAATCAATCCCAAAAAATTGTTGTAACTGCCTAAGTTTATGTTTTAACCCTTGACATAATTATATAGGTACTATATAGGTACCTACCTCAATGGTAGTAACGCTCAATGATTTTAACTGTCAAACTTATGCTTTATCCAGTCAACTGTTGTCTGAATGTTTTAATACTACTTTGTTATGGTCACCAGGACGCATGGGCCTCACTCTCAGCTCTGGTTGGATGGAACCAGCTGACAGCTCTTCAGCCAGTGCGCAGGCAAGCCAGAAAGTCCTTGACTTTGAGGTTAGAAAAAATTTCAGACCTTTAAAATTCCTGCAAGTTTTTTTTTTGCTTCATCAGCCACTGACAGCACTGCCTGTTCAACACCTTTTCCTACTCCAGTCATACTGAGTCTTCACTTTGTTTTTTTTATTCTTCCTCACCTTTTAGATGAATTGATCTGTTGTATCTGCAGTCCCCTCCTGTGACCCTGAACACCAGCTGTCCCTCCCCCCCTTAAAGGGTCTGCCTGGTGGGCGCTGACCAATTGGCAGTTCCTTTGCAGCAACATTAGCTATCCAGTTTGCATCCATTCTGGTGGTGTGGTCTCAGCAGCAGCATCTTCTCTTCTTCCTCCATGGACAACATTCTCAGTTTCACACACTCTTATTGACGCACCTGCACACTTTGTCTTTAAGGGCCGATTCAGACACAAAGCATTCTGCCCGATTGTCTATGGATTAACGGACAAACTGTGTAAAAACTTTCACACGTCTGACTTCCGACCCGGCGCAAACTCAAACAAACTGGACAAAATGGTCGCAGAAATTGTCTAGTGTTTGATGGCTTTAAGAGTTATACCTATTGTCTACAAATTATGTTCTTACAGATTGGATGGTACTCCCATCCCATATTCTCAGCCGAAGGGGACTATCCTGCTGTGATGAAGCAGGCCATCTTCACCAAGAGTCTCCAGCAGGGCTTCTCACAATCCCGCCTGCCTTCCTTCACCGCTGAAGAGATAGACGACATCAGGGGGACCGCAGACTTCTTCGGGATGAACCATTACACTACCAGGTAGAAATATTTACTGTGCTTACTAGCTTCACATGTCTAGAACCGCCCATGCTCTCTCCAGTGACTAGCGGCAGTTACTGCATTGTGGTTTGCTTGAAACAGACCCCTCCGTTTGCTTTTTTCAACATTAAGGGGCACACTGACATATATCTTAATTGTAAATGAAAGAAACTGATGTGAAGGCCACCCTCCCTGTCTTTGATCTGATCCAAGGTTCTGTCTTTAATGCTGCAGCCAAATTACTTTTAGGAGGACGAAAAACTGACCATGTCTCTCCTCTGTTGCAGCGCCTTCATTGGCTGCGGGTCCCAGAGAGGATTGAGTACAAAATATAATATGTTTCTTTCTTTAACACCCTCAGAGGAGTTGCCCCATCATACTTGTGTGAATTGTGCAGAGTCGACCACAAAGGTGGAGAACGACACACTTTCATTCTGCACAGAGTGATGCCGTAAACAGGCTTCAACTGCCACTTCGACGGAACAGAACCGGTTTCGGAGACAGGGCTTTTAGCTCAGCTGGTCCATCCGGCTGGAACAGTCTACCTCTGGAGTTGAGAACAGAGACCAGTGTTGGCAGTTTCAGGAAGTTGCTTAAGACATATTTGTTTAACAGAAGCTTCAACACATAAAAGCACCCTTGGGGTGGCTAGTGCCACTAAATGGCGCCATATAAAAATTGGCCAATTATTATTATTGTTATTAAGGAATAAGTTTCCTTGACTCGATCCTCCCCCTGTCTCTTCCTCCGCCATCATTCTCCGAGTCTTCCCTTATACTGCTTTCTTGTCACCAGGTACGCCAGACTTCCTCAGGAGAACCCCAACCATCCTCAGCCTTCCTTCATTGACGACCAGTCTGTGGAAGTGTTTGCTGATGACACCTGGGAGGCAGGCGCCTCAGATTGGCTTTTGGTATGAGACTCATTAGTTTACTGTTTGTCATCCATCGTTCTCACCTGTGATTGTCACAGAACTCTCTGATTTAGAGGGGATTCAGTTAAGTATTTCTTCTTTTGTCCCAATCCATCTATCTCTTCCACCATTGGACATTCTTGTGATCTCCTCGTGGGAGGCACAGCACGTATCTGTCAATACAAACTGCTGGAACCTTCGGTGTAGTTATCTTTGGGTGTTTGTCCCCTTCGTTTTTTTTTTTTTTTTTAATGTACAGGATAGAAAAAAATGGAGGCAGCTCTGCAGAGGATCTGGCCACCCCTAGCGGAATGGCGACGGAGTTACAGTTACAGTAAACAGATAATTAAATAAAGTTTAAAACTTTCACCTTCACTTTCATGGCCGGTGTTAATAATAAATTAATCCCTTTTGTGTTCTTTCGGGCTTGACCATGTTCCACTTACAGCTCCCACATCTGCCGACGTTTCGCTTTCACGAGCAGAAAGCATCTTCAAGGCGAGTTTTCAAAGTGCCGTGGCGGTTTTTGTTGTCTTCGCGGACACGCGTTGGTGTAAACTGGTTGGGAATGCAATGTGTTGTTCTCAAGTGGAACATGGTCAAACCCGAAAGAACACGAAAGTGATTTATTTATTATAAACAGATAATATTTATTTTATTTAGATTTTAAATTATTAATGAAATCAGTGTTAAGGGTGCCCCTGGAAATGAAAGGGTTAAGAGTAAAAGCAAAATTAAATTGTGTTTTTTTGGCACATAGCTAAGGTGCAAATATTTTATGACAGGTGGAAATTGAGGTCTTTTATCCCAAGCGCTTGTTTTATTTATGGTAATCACTGAACATTGAAGCCGTTGCCATTAAGACGTCAACAAGTAAAGCCTAGTCGTTAAAAAATGAACAATAAATAATGATCAAAGATTGATGATGATACTAGGAAGTTGCTTTCTGAGATCTGTTCCCATGGTCAATGGTAGCTGGAGCATCCAAACACTGATGATGATGTGATGGGAAGTTGATGAAACTGTTATCATGTCATCAACATCGCATCACATCATCATTTTGCTGAAGAAGCTCATTGCAGATATGAGCAAAACTCTAAGAGCAAAGCTCCAGCTCCCAGTACAGATCCCAGAAAGCAAATCTTCAGACGTGAACACCTAGAATTCTCTATTCAAAGCTCTTAACGATTTTGATCGTCAACTAACTACTAACGTCAACTAACATTTATACAACATTTGTTGCAATGCTCCTTGTAGGTTGTCCCATGGGGTTTCCGTAAGCTGCTGAACTGGGTAAAAGACAGCTACAATAGCCCCGAGATCATCATCTTTGAGAACGGCTTCTGCGACTTTGGTGGCCTGAACGACGTCTCCAGGATAGACTACTTCAGGCAGTACATGAATGCAATGCTTGACGCCATGGAAGACGGAGTCAAGGTCACAGCCTACACTGCATGGAGCCTCATGGACAATTTTGAATGGGGCGATGGATATACGTAAGTGGACAACAGACAGGCTAAAGAAGCAAACGTCTCCTTGGTTTTTGAAATTGTTGTATTTTACAGGGTTCTTCATTTATGATACAAAAAAACACAGATGTATTGATCGTACGATCGCCGTCAGATTCATACAAATTTT
This sequence comes from Agapetus fuscipes, assembly GCA_951799405.1. Taxonomy (NCBI): domain Eukaryota; kingdom Metazoa; phylum Arthropoda; class Insecta; order Trichoptera; family Glossosomatidae; genus Agapetus; species Agapetus fuscipes. Next base: position 11,390,489 of record OX637354.1, read on the forward strand.
GAAAACCGCTCTTTCTGTGTTGCGGGTCTGGTGTCTTATCATTTGTAATTTAAAATACTTAAATTAGCCTGATATTATTATATTGATCTTTAAGAAAAAATATATTAAAGAGAATTTATCGGGTCGACATATTGTTGCCATTCAAGTGAAGAGGGTCAAATAAAATATAGTTGAATTTCAAAATTTATTAATACTCGAACACTTTACAGCAACTGGTCTTGCTTAACAAGAAGGAGCATAATAGCAACAACCAAGCATGCAGAGAGCTCTTGACCTCGAATGCTCTACCGCATTTTCTTGTCTTGTTCAAGCTTCCCATGGTTAACACAACAACTTCAGATGAAACAAATCCTGATGTTTGTCTCGGAGAATGACAATTCATTTGTTTTTACTTTATAGCAGTCCGAAGGACTGTTATAAAGTATTGTATTCGTCCGAAAAAAAAATTTCGAGGTTTCAACGGAAATGAGTTGTCCTGCACCAGGACATGCAAAAAAACCTAATTTGTCGAACCTGTCCGTCCGTCCGTCCGTCCGTCCGTATGAGTGTATGTCCCAGCCGAAACTACTGATCACAGAGACACCAATTTTTGGATTTAGAGAATTGACAACCACAGGTTTTGATGGGCTGACTGGCATGGCACCACCCTGAAAATTCAAGATGGCTGCCATACAAATAAAAAAAATTTGCACTTTTCTCAAAAACGGCTCTAACGATTTTCTTTAAAATTTCAGTGTGGTCGTTGCTTAAATTGTCGCGAAGAAAATTTGTTATGGCAACACTCTTCCCAACCTACGTCTATGAGTTGCCATATGAAAGAAAAAAATGATTGTGATTATCTTGGAAATGGCTAGGTTGACAAAAAAAAAATGTTCTACAATATTACGCGCAATATTAATTTCTACAAAAATTTAAAGAATAGTACTTTAAATTTTTTGTACTTAAAGTACCGTTTACACGATCTCAAAATTTTCATCGAAAATATTAAAAAGACCCATAAAAACGCAATTTTGTAAAACTTTTTTTAGGTTCACAAGAAAGAAAAATTTATAAACTTCTTTGCACTATAATTTGTTTTTCACTATTTTGAGAATTCAAGATGGCTTCCAAAGAGGAGAAAACTTCAAATGCGATTTTCTCAAAATCGGCTCGAGCGATTTTTTTTAAATTTTCGGTAAAGTAGTTTCTTGATACATTCTTATCAAATTTAGGTATGGCAACATTCTTGCTAATCTGCGTCTATGAGTTGCCATATGAAAAAAATAAACAATTGTGATTTTCTCAAAAGTGAAAACGTTGACAAAAAAGATATGTTCTACAATTTTATACGTAACATATAAAAATTAAATAATTTTTTTAAAAATAAAAACATAAAGTGCCGTTTACATGATATCAAAAATTGAAATTAAAAGGCTACAAAAACCCATCAGAACGCAAAAAACTTTTATGTTTCTTAACTTTATCAGAAAAAACTTTTTTATCACTATAATTCATAGTGAAACATTTTTCAAATTTTAGAAAATTCAAGATGGCTTCCGAACAGCTGAAAATTTCAAATGAGATTTTCTCAAAAACGGCTCCTACGATTTTCTTTATTTTTTTTGCATAATCGTCATTATAATACTGCTATGTAACAACAATAACCATTGCCTCATAATTTTCTTTGTTTTGGGGGTTGCCATATAAGAGAATTTTTTTTTTTTAAATTTCTCGGCAGAGAAAGGGTTAACTAAAAAATAATGTTGTACGATTGAAAAGCTTTTATAAATACCTACATACATGAATCATTACTTTTTTCAAAAAAATATTATAAAGTATAGCCACCATACAAAGTGACAAATTTTCATACAAAAAATTATTGTAATATTTTTGGTAGCAAAACGTCTAATACCCATAAGTAAACCAACATAACAATTCGCTCAATCAATTGCTATAAAACAACAATAAGCATTGCCTCTTAATACTCTTTGTTTTGGGGGTTGCCATACAAGAGAAAACAATATTTTAAATTTTCCCGGCAGAGAACGGGTTAACTACAAAATATTGTTCTACAATTGAATAGCTCTTATATATACCTACATACATTAATCATTACTTTTTTCAAATAAATATTATAAGATGTAGCCACCATACAAAGTGACAAATTTTAATACAAAAATAATTGTAGTATTCTTGGTACTAAAACGCCTAATATTAAAAACTAGGCTACGAGTCTTAAAATCTAGTAAGTTGTACCCATATGATAATCAATCATAACGTTAGTTTTGATACAAACGGGATCAATGATAATACTGCAAAAAGACGATTGCTTAAAAAGATAAGCTTCATTACTTACACACAACTTAATGTTTTGTTATGAAAATTGGCCATGACCGTATTTTGTGCTATAAAGTCCTGTGCAGTCCACTGTACAATTTATTTTATTTCATTCCAGATCTCATTTTGGCCTCTATGACGTGGACTACAGTTCACCACAGAAAACTAGAACAGCTAAACAGTCTGCTAAATTCTACAGTGATGTTATCAAGAACAGAGTCATCGGATAGAAAACACTACACAACGAATCAATGTCAAATTATTAAAACATTTGAAAAAAGCACAACATGTACTTTATTTATACAAGAAAGATTGTTGTTGATGTTATTGTTGATGATGTTGAATTACTACCCTGGGCTACTCTGGGCAGCCACATCTAGGCGCGACCATCTATTGGTCAATGGGGTAGCACTCTCTATAGGAGGTAAGCTGATCCAGCCTTCCGATTCGGTGAAACTTCTAGGAATCTTACTGGATCGGAACCTGACATTGGAAAGGCAAATAGATGCCACAATAGCTTCCTCCTTTTTTTCACTGCGCCAAATAAAGTCGATTAGAAAGTGTCTTCCGTCAGATGCGGTTAAGACCCTGGTGAGTGCGTTTGTGATGTCTCGTATTGATTATTGCTCAACACTTTATAGTGGTCAGCCAAAGAAGCATTTCAACCGCTTTCAATCTGTGTTAAATTCAGCAGCAAGGCTCATATTTGGGATATCCAAATTCGCTCACATCACTCCGCTGTTAAAAAAACTACACTGGCTTCGTTTCCTGGAAAGGGTGGTCTACCGTGTTTGTCTGATGGTATATAAAGCCATCAATGGCTTGGCTCCCCCCTATCTGACTGACATGATTTCACCTGTTGAGATGGGTGTGAGGAGGCAGACACTCAAATCTGCGGGCGATGGTGCAATCAATTTGGTTCAGCCGCACCATCAGATCCGTACAAATTTTGGAGACCGTGCTTTCTGTGTTGCGGGTCCAGTGGAGTGGAACAGACTGCCACCCGTGAAGAACTTCAAATCTATGGGTATATTTCGCGGAGCTCTCAAGACACACCTTTTCAAAAAGTCTTATCCGTGATCGGAGAGGGCCCTTGAGTTGTGACACACACAAAAACGGCGCTCTCTTATCATGTGTAATTAAAAATAAATAAGCCTGATATATATACACAGGGATATATACATATGTACACAACAAAATAAAAAATAAAATTACAAATTTGAGGCTTTGGTCTTGTGGTCTTGCTGTAGAATCAGTGCTTTCTTATAGCAACAACCAAACTCGCAGAATGCTCTTGAGGTCTGGTAGCGTCTACCTGGTTGCAAAAGCATGGGATCATGCCAGATTCCAGATCGTGTGAAAGCTTACATATGCCTGTAAGTCATAAAGTTATAAGGTAATATGTCAATGCTGTAGGTACACTTCGCGAAGAGCCTTCCTGTTTCATGAGTTCCGACGTCAGGGACACCTCACTTCTCCAGTTGCATACAAGACGCTGTCAAATATCCTGTTGGGAAGAGTAATGCTGAAGGTGTTTTTGGAGAGTTGAGCCAGATCTCAGAAGGAATCGGGACACAGCTGACCTGATGCTTCATTCAGGCTCAACAACTGAAGTGCTCCTGCAGGGACAGTTACAGGCCCCTGCGCAATTATATTAGGTCTTATTATAAATACATGGATGATTTATCTGGTGAGGGCTGCTGAGTCACACCTTGGTTGTCGCTTCAAAGCGCCAATTCTCAAGTAAGACCCATTCTCTGTAACTGTAAGGTTGGATGGATCTTTGGTGACCGCCGACCGGTCAGTTTTCTAAAGGTAAATGAATTGCTCAACCCAGCGAAGAGCATATTTGAAAATGCAAATATTTTTACACCAAAATTTCAGGGCATTCAACAATCAATTCTTCCTTTTTTAGTTGGGCGCCAATTTGTGACAATGTTTTCAATGAGGAACTAATTTGTTAGGATAGTTATGATGATGTTCACCAAGGTCTGTTTAAAATCTGCTTCAAAACTTAAGCCGCGGTCAGGAGACTTGCTAGAGCGTAGAGCGTGAGAACAATAGCAGTTTTGAAAGAAGACAATCAATCAAAACATTTTGATACAATTTTATTTTATTCAAGATCAGCAGAATGTTTACAAAATACAACAATATTTAAAACCATAATTAACACAAGCCTGCGATTCGGAAGCCGGGCAAGCAATCTCCTCTTTTTTTTTCTTCTTGTTGATCATCTTTTGTTTTCTCATCCGTTCGTTACTCAATCTAGATTAGAACTGAAAGCTATGTTGGCAGTTTCAGGGGGTTTCTTGAGACACATTTGCGTTAATAAAAGCTTTAACACACAAAAGCGCCCTTGAGATGGCTGGGGCCAGGAAGTGCTTTAGTACACAAGAGCGCCCTTGAGATGGCTGGGGCCAGGAATTGCTTTAGTACACAAGAGCGCCCTTGAGATGGCTGGGACCAGGAAGTGCTTTAGTACACAAGAGCGCCCTTGAGATGGCTGGGGCCAGGAATTGCTTTAGTACACAAGAGCGCCCTTGAGATGGCTGGGGCCAGGAATTGCTTTAGTACACAAGAGCGCCCTTGAGATGGCTGGGACCAGGAAGTGCTTTAGTACACAAGAGCGCCCTTGAGATGGCTGGGGCCAGGAATTGCTTTAGTACACAAGAGCGCCCTTGAGATGGCTGGGACCAGGAAGTGCTTTAGTACACAAGAGCGCCCTTGAGATGGCTGGGGCCAGGAAGTGCTTTAGTCATAGAGTTATGTCAATGGCTTTAGTACACAAGAGCGCCCTTGAGATGGCTGGGGCCAGGAAGTGGCATTACTCTAAGGTGGCATTCTTATAATTTTTTATTCTACTTGATATTCTCCTGCTTCTGTTTTTCTTGTTTATCTTTTTTTAATCCATTTTTTGTTGCTGATCTTCATCTGCATCTATTTTGGCTTTTTTTCTTCTTTTTATCTAGTTGATTACATATTTCATTTCAACTTTCAAGAATTTCAAAATGAATTGTAACAAAAGGTACCTAGGTACTTGCCAATGATTTTCTTGGTAATTTTCATACTTCCTAATACATTTCTTCAACATTATCTTGCTCACATTAATAAATACATTTTGTTAGTTCCGGCTTGTTTCTAATAGTCCCAGATTGTTATTGCTGTGTAGTGTTGTCTACCCGATGACTCTGTTCTTGATTACATCCCTGTAGAATTTGGCCGACTGTTTAGCTGTTCTGGTTTTCTGTGGTGAACTGAAGTCCACGTCATAGAGGCCAAAATAAGATCTGGAATGAAAACAAAATCTCACGCTCAGCTCAACATCAGCAATTATTCACTCCGAGTTGTATTAATCATGCTTAATTTGAAAGAGACCAGAATATGTGGTAGAGTGTTCAAGGTTAAGAGCTCTCTGCATGCTTGGTCGTCGATAGTATGCTCTAACTTGTTAAGCAAGACTCAATTGCAGTTGTTGTAAAGTTAAAGAAACTGTGTAGAGCAATTTTGAAAATAGAATAGGGTAATTGCAGTGGTGGGGAAAACGGTTTAAAATATTATGTTTGTGTAGAGTACATTTCAAGGATCACAACCATATATTTTTTAAGTAGGTAGTAAAAATAAATATTTCATTCATCATTTTCAAAAATAAAATGCCGAGAATTTGAGTCCCGCCAAAACGCAGCAAGGCCGGCTAGCCACGCTGTGACGTCAAAATGGTCTAGATGGATCCGACAGTCTTCCAGGGCCTAATAGTACACTCCATAGATCCTAAGATCCATCGACATCACATCCGAGTAAATAAAAAAATGCCCTGTTTTACCGGAAATCGAAAAATCTTCAATAGATTTGTGAAGAGGAATGCAATTCACCAACCTATTCTGCCTGGCCAGAAACAGGTATTAACAGGTACAATTAATAATTCCTTATTGTAGATTTTAATGAATCATTAATTAATAATTACCGGTCCGTAGTCCAGTGGTAACACTTCGGACTCGTAAATAAAAGGTTTTGTTTCAATTTATAATTTTTGGATGAAATTTTTCAAGCAAAACACTGTTTATTTTCACTATAGACTTTATTTAAAAGATTAAATAAAGTCTATAGTGAAAATAAACAGTGTTTTGCTTGAAAAATTTCATCCAAAAATTATAAATTGAAACAAAATGAATTTTCACAGTGTTAATACACAAACAATACAAAATATAAAAGGTTTTGTGTTCGAATCCCGGCGGAGCACAAAAAATATACCATTTATATTATATTTTCAAATTTGCTCTTCGCTGGGTTGAAAAATTCATAAACCTTTTACAAAGACCGATCATCAAAAGGTCCATCCAGCCTTACAGCAACTGGGTCTTGCTTGAGAATTAGCGCTTTGTATCGACGACGACCAAGCTCACAAAAAAGGTTGATAGCTCAATTGGTAGAATGCTTGCATTCCATGCCGAGAGCAGGGTTCGATCTCAAGGCTTACTCAGCCTTCACAAGAAATGAGAACCAGCCCCCCCGGGAGCTGGGAAACCCCCACTTCAATTTAAAGTGGTTGATGTGAGGCCGGCCCCCTTACCCGGAAAAATAAATAGGTCCCGAATCGCCACATGCGACCTATTCGGGGATAACGCAGGCAAGAAGTTACACTATATGTGTAGCTTAGTTGCGTTTACACATATTTTTTTAAATAGATTTGTGAAGAGGAATGCAATTCACTAACCTATTCTGCCTGGCCAGAGACAGGTATTAGTAGGTATCATCAATTAATAATTCATTATTGTAGATTTTAATGAATCATAAATTAATAATTACCCAATGACACCTGTTGAACCAGGATCAAAGCTATGGTCAAATGACCCAGGCGGGAATCGAACCAACGTTATTATTTTCCAAACACGCTAGAAAGATCAGCCACTTGACTGCCTCGGCCATAACACCGATAAGAGAGCAGCGTTTTTGTGTGTCACACCTCAAGGGCCCTCTCCTCTCTTTAGTTAATTGTAGTTTTCTGTGATGGAGATTTCTGTGGACCTATACTGTATGTGACCAAAATGTCAGTGACCAAAATGTTGTGTGGGCAAACTGTCGTGTAACTAAATTGTCCGTGACCAATGTGTCAGTGGGCGAGTTGTCTGTGACCGAAATGGTGTTGACCAAACAAACCGTTGAGTGTGGACAAACTGTTATGTGACCAATTTGTCCATGGAAGAGCTGTCTGTGGATGAGCTGTCAATGAGATGACAAGTTATCTTTGACCGACTTGTCCTGATTCAAACTCCTCCATGACATCAGAAACAGAGAGAAGTGTCTCATGTACACTTACTTATATCCATCGACCCACTCAAAGGCGTCCATGAGGCTCCACGCCGTATAGCCTGTTATCCTGACTCCGTCTTCCATGGCGTCCAACATTGTGTTCATGTACTGCCTGAAGTAGTCTATCCTGGAGACGTCGTTCAGGCCAGCCAAGTCGCAGAAGCCGTTCTCGAAGATGATGATCTCAGGGCTATTGTAGCTGTCTTTCACCCAGTTCAGCAGCTTACGGAAACCCCATGGGACAACCTACAAGGAAAATCATCACCAATATTGTATTGTAACTAGCAGTTCATTCTTTGACTAATAGGTTGGGATGAGGCTGATGATGATGATGATGATGATGACTTGGTATAGCGCCGTTTCGTGAAGATTGTCTCTCCAAGGGCGCTTTTTGTGTTATCGCGGCGAAGTAGTGTGTCTTGAGGGTTTTTTTGAGGTTTTCCCTGGATTTTGATACTCGAACTTCCGGTGGCAGCTGGTTCCACGAAGAGGGACCCGCAACAGCAAACGCGAGATTGCCAAACACTGTGGTTAATTTCCTGGTTGGCTCGTTCACCAACGTTTTGGAGCCCCTCTCTGACCCCTCATGCTGTAAATACTTGGTTCACTTTTCCCGATACCATCTCGGTTTCAGGGAAAGCGGTAGAAGTTAGGCTAAGTTTATGTTCATGTGAGGCTTGTTTTATTTTGTACGTTCACATACAGCATGTGTAAGCGCAAACTTACATGTGCCTGCTTGTTTTTTTTAGCTTTAAATTTATGACTTGACTGTAACTGGAGACACAATATGTCTATGGGTCCCACAGATGGATGGTCAACAATAAGCAATAAAGTTCCGTACACGAAGCCAGCTGCTGGCGCCTGTCTTCCAGGTGTCATCACCGAACTCGTCGATAGACAGGTCGTCAAAGAAGGAAGGCTGAGGATAGTTGAGGCTCTTCTGGGGAAGTCTGGCATACCTGGTGAAAAGAAAACACTATAAGGGGAAGATGAAGAGACAGGGGGAGGATCAAGTCAGGGAGAAGTCCTCCTTGGATCAGATCAAAGACAGGTGAGGGTGGCCAACCCAAAAATATAGCCAGTACAAAATAACGTCAGATGCCTAACTCAAAGTTGGGAAAAAGTGAACCCAATTTCAAGGATTATCATCATTCTGCAGGAAAAAGGACCCTGTCACTAACAATGAAGAAAATTTCAGACAGTCCCCTAAGATATTTAATAATTATCTCTCCCGGGCCTCCAAAATTCAATACTTTGCTTCCAGCCCCTCCTGTCCCCTGCAGCCATCTTACAGCTTGACACCTGGATAAGCCGTATGGCAGCTCTCCTCGCCCCATCCTCCCAACGCATCCTGGGCCTCCCCACCAGTCTCCTGCCACCTGGGCATCCATTTGGAAGCTTTTTCGGGACATTCCATCCTCTCATTGTCTGCACCGTACAGACTGCCTAAGCCTCCACATCAGTATCTTTAATTTATTGTTAAGATATGTCAGTGTGCCCCTTAATGTTGAAGAAAACACACAGAGGGACCTGCTTCAAGCAGACCACAATGCAGTGTCTGCCGCTAGTCACTGGAGAGAGCATTGGACATGTGAAGTTAGTGAGAAGACACGGTAAAATTTCTACCCGGAAGTGTAATGGTTCACTCCAAAGTAGTCTGCAGTCCCCCTGATGTCGTCTATCTCTTCAGCGGTGAAGGAAGGCAGGCGGGATTGTGAGAAGCCCTGCAGGAGACTCTTGGTGAGGATGGCCTGCTTCATCACAGCAGGATAGTCCCCCTCGGCTGAGAAAACCGGGTGAGCGAACCATCCAATCTGGGACAACATAATTTGAAAATAAAAGAGTCTTTGAAAACTAAGTGTTTAAAAATGGATGCAGACCGGATAGCAAATGTTGCTGCAAAGAAACTGCCAATAGGTCAGCGTCCACCGGGTAGACCCTCTAAGAAGTGGAGGGACAGCTGGTGTTCAGGGTCACAGGAGGAGACTGCAGAGACAACAAATCAATACATCTAACAGGAGAGGAAGAAGAAGAAAAACTTAGTAAAGACTCAGTATGACTGGAGTATGAAAAGGTGTTGTACAGACACTGCTGGCAGCGGTTTATGAACAAAAAAAAATGCATGAATTTTCACTTTGCCAATGACGACATTTTGCTTTCGCGTGCAGAAAGCATTATCAAAGCGATGTGGCGGTCTTCACAGTTGCTCACTGTTGGTAACTGGCTGCAAGTTCAATGCACTTCCCTCATCTTCCTTGGAGTTAGTGTAGCAAGGGGTGGTGATGTTATATTTTAAATAAAGGAAATGTTTTATTCTAACCCCAAAAGCGAGGACTTTCTGGCTTGCCTGTACGTTCGCTGTGGAATTATCAGCTGGCTCGATCCAAGCAGAGCTGAAAGTGAGGGTCATGTGTCCTAAACAACAAAACAATTCATGCAAGTCAACATTCTGACAATATTTGACTAATAAAACATAAATTTGACATTTAAAACATAAATTTGACAGTTAAAACAATCTTGAACAAAGGGAAGATGACTGTTCTAGTGTAAGGTTTACTTAGAGCAGAGGTTCTCAAACTTCTCATAGACCACTTTCAAAATTTTGGGGGTTCCGTAGACCCCCTAAAAATTATTGCCGCTTTTTGTCTAAAATATCGTCGACGGGGAGAGGGGGAGTAGGCACGCAATATTCAAAAGTTCATCTTGTCCGTAAAAATGCTGTTGATTGGGGGGGGGGGGGTAGACACGCAATTTTAAGGTGGGTGGCCACGGGCTTGTATAATTTTTCATAGACCCCCAGGGGTCAACATCGACCACTTTGGGAATCACTGACTTAGAGCAACGTTAGTGCCTAACTCAAAGTTGGGAAAAAGTGAACCCAATTTCAAGGATTATCATCATTCTGCAGGAAAAAGGACCCTGTCACTAACAATGAAGAAAATTTCAGACAGTCCCCTAAGATATTTAATAATTATCTCTCCCGGGCCTCCAAAATTCAATACTTTGCTTCCAGCCCCTCCTGTCCCCTGCAGCCATCTTACAGCTTGACACCTGGATAAGCCGTATGGCAGCTCTCCTCGCCCCATCCTCCCAACGCATCCTGGGCCTCCCCACCAGTCTCCTGCCACCTGGGCATCCATTTGGAAGCTTTTTCGGGACATTCCATCCTCTCATTGTCTGCACCGTACAGACTGCCTAAGCCTCCACATCAGTATCTTTAATTTATTGTTAAGATATGTCAGTGTGCCCCTTAATGTTGAAGAAAACACACAGAGGGACCTGCTTCAAGCAGACCACAATGCAGTGTCTGCCGCTAGTCACTGGAGAGAGCATTGGACATGTGAAGTTAGTGAGAAGACACGGTAAAATTTCTACCCGGAAGTGTAATGGTTCACTCCAAAGTAGTCTGCAGTCCCCCTGATGTCGTCTATCTCTTCAGCGGTGAAGGAAGGCAGGCGGGATTGTGAGAAGCCCTGCAGGAGACTCTTGGTGAGGATGGCCTGCTTCATCACAGCAGGATAGTCCCCCTCGGCTGAGAAAACCGGGTGAGCGAACCATCCAATCTGGGACAACATAATTTGAAAATAAAAGAGTCTTTGAAAACTAAGTGTTTAAAAATGGATGCAGACCGGATAGCAAATGTTGCTGCAAAGAAACTGCCAATAGGTCAGCGTCCACCGGGTAGACCCTCTAAGAAGTGGAGGGACAGCTGGTGTTCAGGGTCACAGGAGGAGACTGCAGAGACAACAAATCAATACATCTAACAGGAGAGGAAGAAGAAGAAAAACTTAGTAAAGACTCAGTATGACTGGAGTATGAAAAGGTGTTGTACAGACACTGCTGGCAGCGGTTTATGAACAAAAAAAAATGCATGAATTTTCACTTTGCCAATGACGACATTTTGCTTTCGCGTGCAGAAAGCATTATCAAAGCGATGTGGCGGTCTTCACAGTTGCTCACTGTTGGTAACTGGCTGCAAGTTCAATGCACTTCCCTCATCTTCCTTGGAGTTAGTGTAGCAAGGGGTGGTGATGTTATATTTTAAATAAAGGAAATGTTTTATTCTAACCCCAAAAGCGAGGACTTTCTGGCTTGCCTGTACGTTCGCTGTGGAATTATCAGCTGGCTCGATCCAAGCAGAGCTGAAAGTGAGGGTCATGTGTCCTAAACAACAAAACAATTCATGCAAGTCAACATTCTGACAATATTTGACTAATAAAACATAAATTTGACATTTAAAACATAAATTTGACAGTTAAAACAATCTTGAACAAAGGGAAGATGACTGTTCTAGTGTAAGGTTTACTTAGAGCAGAGGTTCTCAAACTTCTCATAGACCACTTTCAAAATTTTGGGGGTTCCGTAGACCCCCTAAAAATTATTGCCGCTTTTTGTCTAAAATATCGTCGACGGGGAGAGGGGGAGTAGGCACGCAATATTCAAAAGTTCATCTTGTCCGTAAAAATGCTGTTGATTGGGGGGGGGGGGGTAGACACGCAATTTTAAGGTGGGTGGCCACGGGCTTGTATAATTTTTCATAGACCCCCAGGGGTCAACATCGACCACTTTGGGAATCACTGACTTAGAGCAACGATTTCCAAAATTTATTCTACCATGCTTCCCAAATTTTTTTTTTTCGCGCCTCCCTCCTTACGAAAATTGAAGATGAGGGGCGGGGGAGCACGCAATTTTCATAAGTTGCCTCCCAAAAAAATCTTTTTTCGCGCTACGTTTAATATGTATCCTAATACTAGTGTGTTTGGCATATTTTTAGCTCATAGGTATCATTCTTGAAAGGAAACAAAGATCGATTCACTTGTTTCGCTGTTTGAGTGCTCTCAAAATTTATTTTGAGCAGTGACTCGCAGATAGGCTGCAGATATTTGCCAGTTAATACTTCAAAAATGTAGGGTTATGTTTCCGTTTAATGAAAAACTATATTTCACAATTAGAAAGAAAAGAACAAATATATCAAAAGAAATACTGTACCCAAGTGGGTATACAGCATTACATAAGTGCCCTCGATTGCTTAAATAAAAAAAATGTATGAAAATTAAATCAATCACTAGAAGCACTGTCGTATCTTCTGTACATTTTTATTTAGTACGCGATCGAGTGGAGTGTATGCAAATATGTTGTATAATCGGAGTACTGATGTCTCACCTCCTTGGATTGGTCTATATTCTTCATCAAACATGTGGTAGACCCTGGCATGGGCTTTCAGCACATTGTGGCCACATATGTAGTCTGCGATTCCCGACAAATTCAAGCCTGGAGCCATCGAATCCTGCCCATAACCAAACACGCAGATCTCTTTAGGCTCGTTGAAAGTCAGCCAGTTCTTCACCCTGTCTCCAAAGTTGTCCAGAACGACCTTGGCATAGTCCTGGAAGTACTGGATAATCATTGGGCTGATCCATCCGCCCAGATCTTGGAGAGGCTGCGGCAGATCCCAGTGGTACATGGTGACGTATGGCGTGATGCCGTTGGCAAGCAGCTCATTTATCAGATTGTTGTAGTAGTTGATCCCGTCTGGGTTGATCTTGTTGCTGAAACCTTAATGATTACGGACACTCAGTTAAGTCATATGTTGCAACATGTATAAGGGGGATGTGGATAGGGAATGAGAGCCAACTAAGTAAAGTACCTGTGTACAGGAGAAATGATTTACTGAAGATAAATGACTGTTAAGACTGAATAAGAGAGTATGAAATGACTGGGTTATAAATGAGTGCGGTGTAAACAAGAATATGAGAGTGAAAGTACAAGAGAATAAAATTAGATGGTTTGGGCATTGTGAAAGAATGGACAATGAATAACTTAACAAAAGAGTGTACAAAGGAAATGTCGAAGGTAACCATGGTAGCCGAGAAGGGGTAGACCAATAACAGATTGAAAATAACTGGAATCTGCAGAGCAAGAAAAAGAGAAAAGCATGTATGAAGACAGTGATGAATGTCGAAGAGATGAAACAAGTGTCCAAGGAGAGAACTGCGGTTAGTGGAATGGCAGCTGGATACAAAAAATATTGAACATCAAGTTTCTTTAGTCGTATTGATAGATTTATCTTTATGGACAGTTCAAATGATTTATCTATTTTGCAAACTTGAAGTTATAAGATTGGTGTCTCATATTTGGTGCTCCAACTAGATCTTAAAGTCCCATTAAGTCTGTTTGCTTTCATACCTGTAGGCAGTATCCTAGACCATGACAGAGAGAACCTGTAGAAGTCCACCCCCATCTCCTTGAGCATCTGCACGTCTCTCTTGTAGAGGTGGTAAGAGTCACAAGCCACATTTCCGTTGGACCTGTCTTTGATGGATTCAGGTTTGCTGTGGGTCATGCGGTCCCAAATGTTCTCTCCCTTCCCTTTCAACAGAAATTACAGCTTGGAAATTCTGCTATTCTATATATTGTTAACAATGCGCAGAACGGGTGGCCTGCATAGATGTGATGAGCAGCCTGGCACTCAAGGTGGTCAGAATCTCTGCAGTCGGCAGAGTCTGAAGGAGCTTCTACTATCTGCTATCGTAAAAGTAAAGAAGTGAGAACTATAGTGTTTGCACCGCAGAGTTGCTTTCCGGGATCTGTTACCGTGGTTTATAGGAGCTGAAGCTTCTGGACGTTTCGCCCATCTCTACGATGGACTTCTTCATTGTGATGATGACGCTGTAACGTGATGTTAATGAAACTGTTAAAATGTGATCCATCCAGCTCCGATGTACCAAGGCAACAGATCCCGCAAATTAAATCCGTAGTGTATTAATTTGCTACATTTTTTGCATAGGAAATTTCTGACTTTTTTTGTATAGATTTCTTTGTAAGGTTTTGTTCTTTTATATATTTAAATGTAATTTTTTATTCATATTCCTTGACTTATAGGTTGGTATGAGGCTGACCACCCATACTGTAAAAAATGGTTCACTTTGCCAATGTTACCCCTGTTTCAGGGAAGGTCGGCAAAAGTTGTGGGGCTTATGTTCATTTGAGGTTTGGATTTTATTTGTAAGTACACATTCAGCATTTGTAAGCGCGAACTACACTTGTTGGTTTGTGGGCTTACATCTGAGAGCTTTAAATTAATATATCCTTGCAACTTAGATTATAGATTATAGATTATAGTGTCATGCTCCAGCCATGAAAACCTAAAACTCCGGAGAATGCGCTGACTTGGAATGAGTGAAATAAGCATCTGTGTTCATCATTTCTTCAGAGTTTGAAGTTACCTCTACGATGTGCCATTGTAAAAATATGGAAGGAAAACTAGAGTTGTTATTTGTGAATAAAGGTGGGGAATTATGTTAGTCCTTGATTTAAATAAAGTACTATAGACCTAAATATTCCATTCTATAAGAAATATACAGTTTGGTTTTATAGGCCAAAGCAAATAACTCATATATGGCCTTTAGACCCTATAAATATTTCAACATGTTAAAATCTGGCTTAAACACTTTGTCCTTTTCTGTCTCGCAACGTATCCCTTTTCCGTCTACAATATATCGCACGCTTAATAATAAAGAGCAATAACTCGAAAATTGGGAAAATCGAGATTTTGTAATAAAACGCAAGAACAATGCGAGAAGAATAGGTAGAATGCGACAGCCGTTCAATTTGGACGAATATGACCGAGATAAAACATTGGCCGCCTTTTTCATCCCATACAAGTTGTACTGGGTGTCTGAACTTTAAACGTGATTTCCCAACATTCTTGTTTTTTGAGTTATTGCTCTTTATTATTAAACGTGCGATATGTACATGGCAGACGTTACCATGGTAATATTAATTGTTATTACTTTCCTTAACAACACACTTTAGTGTTGTCAAAGGTATGAAAATATCTGATGCTTTTCAATGCATACCTGAGACGTTCCATGCTCCTTCCACTTGGTAAGATGAAGTGGCGCAACCAAACAAGAAGTCTGGTGGGAACTCCCGGGCTCTGCCTGAAGCTTGGCTGCAACATCAAACAAATGTCACTTTCATACATCAATCACAGTACAAGGAAGAGAGACGGGGCATGTCAGTCTGTCCCACACTGATGGATGGGCAAGTAAGCAGACAATGAAGACAGAGACACAAGACAGTAGCGTCATATGGCAAGAAAGAGATATAAAATATCAACCGTGTAGGTACCTATGTTTGACAGTTCTCATAACCTCACCTTACTAACACAGAAGAAATTCAAATTAAAAAATAATGTTTGGCACACCACACAGCTCTGATACTGGATGTTTTTATTTCATTTGATTAACGCTTTCAAAATAAAGTCTTGCAAACGGCTATAAAGGAAAAACAATTATTATTTTTCAAAAACTGTTTTATTTCCTATTTGTGTAACCTTTTCAATTCAAATTGTAAAAATTCATTTTGTAAGATTAATTATAAAGTTTTACAATGTTAGTATGCACATTGCACACCATTAAAAATACATAAAAACGTGTTTGACACTCAACTTATTTATTTAAATGACTACTGTCATCTATGAAAGTTTATTGCAAGCTTAATTCTTGAAGGTAACAACAAACTCCGTAAGTAAATAAAAAAAAATTTTTGTAAGAAAATCAAACTGGAAAAAAGTCACACGTCTATGTGACTATGGTGATTAGCTACCAATCACAAAATATTTTTTAGCCATTTCCTTAGCAATCCAGTGTCACATCACAGTTTCGTTGTCAATGGATTTACCTAGTCAACAAAATTTAATATAAGTTAGTATACTCCCTAGCAACATCGGAGCCTGGAAAAGATGGTTGTAATGACGGAGGGCGCAGGACAGTTGGAAGAACCAGATTACGGTGACTGGACAGAGTAGTGGCAGACTATGTGCAGCAGGAGTAGGAGGACTGGAGCATGAAGGCATTGGACAGGCAGTGGTTAATCAAGGAGGCCAAGATCCCCCACGGGCTGTTGTGCCATTGACGATGATGGTAATAATAGGTTAGGACATGATGTGACCACTCCAGGGCTGGAAGCCTCATTACCACTGTAATTCTTACCTACCAAATATCGGTAATATTTGTATGAAGACCTGTCAATCCAAGATGGCTGCAAATGAACTGTCTAATTTGTCATTTAGTGTAGTTGATGTCATCACAGAAATTGAATCAATGAAACCACTTACTAATCCTGGCCCTGATAATGTCCCAGCGGTAATGTTGAAAAACTGTGTACATAGCTTGTCTCAACCTCTGTGTGCGGTATTTAATTTGTCCATCGCGTCTGGATGTTTTCCCGCCCTTTGGAAGCAATCGTATCTTTCTCCAATATACAAGTCTGGTGATAGGAGTAACGTCAAAAACTATCGACCAATAAGTAAATTGTCCGCCATTCCGAAGCTACTTGAAAAGCTTGTACTTACTAAAATCCGGTACGTTGCAACCAGATCAATTTCAGTCCATCAACATGGTTTTTTACCAAACCGATCAACTACTTCTAATTTAATGGTGTTTGAAAATTTCCTTTCTAATGCTTTGTCTAGCCGAAAACAAGTTGACGTAATTTACACTGATTTTTCAAAAGCGTTTGATCGGGTATCACACACTATCCTTCTTAGTAAGCTACGCGGTATGGGGGTGTCTGGTAGTTTTCTGTCTTGGCTCCGAAACTACCTTATTGATAGATCTTTGATTGTCAGAATAGATAATAATAGCTCACACTCCTTCTCACCAACTAGTGGTGTCCCCCAGGGTTCCCATCTGGGCCCGCTACTTTTTCTCCTATTTATTGATGATATTACAAAGCAATTTCCTGACACAAATGTTCTCCTGTTTGCTGACGATATAAAAATTTCTAAAGTCATAGATAATGTGGCTGACTGTAATAGTCTCCAATTATCTTTGAATAATCTAGCAACTTGGTGTAATAAAAATGAATTGCCTCTAAATGTCTCGAAGTGTTTAGTAATGAATTTCTTCAGAATAAAAAATCCCATTATATATGACTATACACTTTTTTCAAACAGTCTTCGGGTGGTAACGGAGGTCACCGACTTGGGGGTTGTGTTTGACTGTGGATTATCTTTTAATGTACACATTGCTTCAATTTGTGCCAAGGCCATGAGAATGCTTGGTTTCATAAACCGCATCACCAAGGACTTTCAGGACACTGCCGCAATCAAAATTCTTTATACCACATTGGTTCGCAGTGTTTTGGAATATTGCTCGCCTGTTTGGTCCCCCCTCTACATGGTGCACGTAGACAATATAGAAAAGGTTCACTTAAAATTTTTGAAAATAGTTAATTTTAAACTCAATATTCCCCTGTCACACTTCGACCCGCTCTATTTAAATTCGATTCTAAATCTAAACTTTTTGTCAGACAGACGTAAATTTATTGACTTAATCACCCTCTTCAAAATAAAACATGCTCTAATTGATTGTCCTGCACTACTTAGTGAGTTGAATTTTTTTACTCCACGTTCAGGGACTAGACAATTAGTTTCTTACCGCCCTGTATTTACTAGCACTAACGCACAAAGCAATAGTTGTATGCATCGTTTACAGCGTGTTGGTAATGAGTATGCCTCACTTGACTTGGTTCTGCATAATAATAATTATCATACCTATAACCAAGGTCTGAAAAAAATGTTTTTGGGACATCCATAATATATAATAAATTATATTGTTTTAGATTGTTATTAAATGAACGATGTCTGCCTGTTGAATTTCTTTATTAGTGATATTTGAATGGTTTCTGAAGTTTTTATTTTTGATATGCTTTTTTTTTGCTTCTAACCTACTGTTTAGTGTTTATATATGGGTTTATTTTTTCTTTTCTTTTCTTTTATGTTTTACCGTAATGTTTTATACTTTTTATTCTTGTATTATTTATTGTTATTGTTGTTTTGTATAAACTCCCTTGATATGTACTTATTTCGTAAAAGGCTAACGCCGTAAATAAATAAATAAATAAATAAATAAATAAATGAACACCTATTAGTCTTCATACAAATATTATCAATATTCGGTAGGTAAGAATTACTGTGGTGATGAGACTTCCAGCCCTGGTGCAGTGAAGCTTCAGTTACTCACCTTGTGACGACAACAATTGCAAACACCGACAACACAACTCTCATCTTGGGCTGCTTGCACTGCCAATGTTTTGGATATTTTTTTTCTTTTTACGGAACCCATAATCCCTGTTATCAAACTAACCATAATTATTATTTAATCTATAAACGTAACACACTTGTGAAATCAATTTTCCGTACGTCTGGCTAAGCCGCTCAACAGATTTTGATTAATTTCATAGAAAACATGTAAATTAGTGTCCGAATGGATCCTGATAAGCTAAATGTGGATCAAATGACAAAGAAATATTGTTTTTGGAATTCTTTATATATTTCCTTATGTTTTCCCTCCTGCGTTTTATGTGGCAGCACTGGAAACTGCCATGTTTGGTGGTTATAATTTCTAACTTTGACAGTAATTCCAACTTAAACCTAGCAAATAAGCTCACCACATTGCGGCAAGAAATTACTCTACATGTGTAGCTTAGTTTAGTTGTTGACTTGTTGCTAAGAAGAATAGGTTCCACAAAACCTGCAGAGGGAAACATGCCGGGTGATGCTCCTTATCAATACTAGCAATCAGCCACGATAAGAAATAATTACAAACTATATGTGACTATTACTCAATCGTAATGTTGATGTAATCTGAACAATTAAAAAACGTCTTGCACCTTAAGGCTTCGTCACACAAAAATGTTGTTAAGCCGCGGCAAGCCATCAGCGTTAAAGTGCTGCAACGTCGCATACTTTGTGTTTGAACAACTTGGACGCTATTCAGTTAACTCGGATGAAGATGAGTTTTTGCTACTTTACGCATTCCTCTTCTTCCTCAGCCTTTCTCAGTCCACTCCTGGACGTAGGCCTCCTCTAATTTTATTTTTGTCTTTCGGCTGATGTGTTCAGCTATCCTCTACCTGCAGTTCCCTTGATTTTGTTCAGCCACCTCAGTTGGGGTCTCTCCACTCTCTGCTTGGATATTCTGGGCCGCCACTGGACAATCCTTTTTCGGCCATCTGTCATGGTCTTGCGTCGCGACGTGACCAGCCCAGCGCCACTTTAAGCAGGCCACTAGCTGTATGGCACCTGTGCGTCAACGGATCTCCTGGTTCGGAACCTTGTCTCTGAGGCTGATAACAAGCATCCTCCTTTCAATGGTTTTTTGGCACGTCCTCAGTCTGTTGGCGCTGCACTGAATGAGCCCTTTTGTTTCTAAGCCATAAGGAGAATCATTTTCAAGCCTACCCTTCTATTACACATTATATAGGAAAATCTTGTCTGTGTAGAAACATTTTCATGCGCACTGTTCCTTGTATACAAGCACCGGTGTTTTTTAATACATTCAATCAATTTTTCAGTCAACATTTGTCAATGGTTCACTTATTCCTTGATTTATAGGTTTGCATGAGACTGACCAACCATATTGTACAAAATGGTTCACTTTCCAATGCCACCCCTGTCTCAGGGAAGTTCGACAAAAGTTGCAGGGTAGACGTTCATTTGAGATTTTAATTTGTAAGTGCACCTGCAGCTTTTTAAATGATTTATTATTACTCTTCTGAACCTTCTGAATGTTTTGATTATAATAGGTATCATGATTATGACAGCTGTTTATTGAAAATGCGCCATCTTTACAATTAATGTTCTCTAAAAAGTCAAATAGCTTTGACTTTTCAACCATAGATGGCCAAACCAATGATATAAAAAAATTATTGATGAATATTGATGAAGGTATTCTTTAGAAATCGTGGATAAAACATTTTATTGCAGTTAACTTCTCACAGTAAGTGAACTTAACAAAGGAAGTAACTCATGAAAAACTTCTAATCTACAGGATTATCACACTTCTTTAGTATTTTCTCCATCGTGCTTTTTGTAATCGTAATTTTATTATATTTAATTTTTATTTATAGAAATCGTGGATAAAACATTATATTTTGTGTAACTTCTATATAGTAAGTGAACCAACTTTAAGGAAGTTCTCACGAAAAACTTCTAAACCACGGGATTTTCATCTTTATGTAGTGCTTCCTCTTGTAGAAAATAGGAAAAAGGTGCATTTATCTGATTTACCCTTGTTAGCTGTATATGTCACTGATTCAGTTACAAATTTCTTCATAAGGTGCCTATATCTACTGTTGTTTTATGTACCTACCTACTTACTTGTAAAATGTAATTTATTAATTGCGTTCCTTAGCATAGGTTGGTTAAAGGCTGACCACCCATACTATAAAAAATGGTTCACTTTGCCAAGTCACCCCGGCGTCAGGGAAGGTCGGTAAAAGTTGTAAGGTTTATTTGAGGTTCATTTGAGGTTTGGATTTTATTTGTAAGTACACATTCAGCATTTGTAAGCGCGAACTACACGTGTTTGTTTGTGAGCATGCATTTGATATAATGTTAATATATCTTTGCAACTAAGATTAGGTATAGATATATTATAGATGGTGACGTCACATAGCCGAGGTATTTTTAGATTGTACCGAGTCCGTTATGCTGAACATTAGGATGACCCTGTAATCTATGATCTAAGTTGCAAAAATATATTAACATTTAAGATTCAAATTAAATGCATGCCCACAAACAGACACGCGTATATGTACGCGCTTACAAATGCTGCATGTGTACATACAAATTAAAATCCAAACCTCAAATGAACATTAACCCTGCAACTTTTGCCGACCTTTCCTGAAACATTGGTGACATTGGCAAAGTGAACCATTTTTTACAGGATGGGTGGTCAGCCTCATACCAAGCTATAAGTCATAGGGAAAATACAACAGTGTTTCAAATAAAGAATATAATATGGTTTAAAATATATTATATTTTTCCAATAATGCTTTATCAATAAACTTACTCACTTTGTCTCTGGTCTGTCTATGACGTCAGATGTATTGTTACATATTTTTATTTTCGTTTGACTACACTGCACTTTTATTTACATTTTCTTTGTGAGTGTGATTAGAAATAATGAAACAAATCGTAATTTAGTACAAAATAACCAGAAGTGAGCATCCCACACAGGCAGGCCAAAACATGGATGGAGAACCGGTAAGAAGAGTCAACCCAGTGTTTGCAGAGCGTGCATTCGCAGTTGCTGGTCCTCTGGCCGAGAACCACCTGCCACATCATGTGAGAGAGCTAGAGGACCATGGAAAGTTCCGAAGTGCACTGAAGACAAGAAAATTTTTGGCATCACATGCACGAGCGCCCTTGGAGTCATCACGTCACGAAACGGCGCTATAAAGAAATCATCAACTCATCATCATAATTCATAATCCTTAGCAATCAATAATAATTTTGAAATTAAAAAACTATTACAATTTATTAAGGATATAGATAAGGCATTATTCCTTGACTTATAGGTTGGTATGCGGCTGACCACCCATACTGTAAAAAAATGTATTCACTTTGCCAATGTCACCCCTGTTTCAGGGAAGGACGGCAAGAGTTGCAGGGCTTATGTTCATTTGAGATTGGGTTTTTATAATGTAGGTCCACATGCGGCATGTGTTAGCGCGAAATTATACATGTCTGCTTGTAGGAATGCATTTAATATAAATCTTAAATTATATATTTAGTCGGTGTTATGACCGCGGGGATCAAGACAGGTTATTTGGAACCGGATAACGCTGGTTCGAATCCCGCGACGATAACTTCGACCCTGGTTCAACAGATGCCGTTGCATGCACACAAGCTTCTGCTTTCGCATGAAGACAACTGGCCAGGCAAAATAGGTTGGTGGATTGCATTCCTTTCCACAAATCTATTTAAAAAATAAATAAAAAAAATATATATCTTTGCAGCTTAGATTAGATTAGATTAGATTATAATTTATACGTCGGTCATTAGCTCAGTTGGTAAATGCTTGCATTCCATGCCGAGAGCTCGGGTTCGAATCCCACTGAGGGTGTCAGAAATGATTTCCCGTTTCGGTGTTTATTTCAAAACCCAAAATAAAATACCGGCAAGGTTTAATTACTTTAATTTAATAAAAATGTACCTACCATGCTAAGATTTTAAGGTCGTTCAAATGATTAAAAATTGAAATACGAGTAAGTTTTAAAAAATAAATCCTCTAGTCTAGCATAAATCTATCTTGGTCGTCGCTACAAAGCGCCAATACTCAAGCAAGACCCAGTTGCTGTAAGGCTGGATGACCGGTCTTTGGTAAAGGTTTTATGAATTTATCAAACCAGCGAAGAGCATATTTGAAAATAAAAATTATATTTTGTTGTGCTCCGCCAGGATTAGAACCCACAACTTTCCATTTACGAGTCCGAAGTGTTGCTACTGGATTATGGACCGGTCTAACCCGTGTAAACATTTTAAATAATATTTTTTTTTTTTGAAAATCGGAAGTCTGTATTCCGAAATTGCGAATGAACCGAATATCCAGAGTCATAATAAAAGGATAGCCTGTATGAAGAAGGTTATGACTCTGGAGTAAATGAAAGAATTATGTAAAGACAGAAAGAAATGGCGTTTGATCTGTAATGCTGGCGGCTAGGGCTAGGGTTTCTCAAGTTATCCAAATTTTTGTAAATTTTAAATTATAATTTTGTATTTGATTTTAATGTTTATTCATTTGTTTATGTCTAAAAGTTATTTGTTGTGTATATTCCTTGTCTTATAGGTTGGTATGCGGCTGGCCACCCATGCTGTAGAAAATGATTCACTTCGCCAATGTCACCCCTGTTTCAGGGAAGGTCGGCAGGAGTTGCAGGGTGCATGTGCATTTGAGATTTGGTTTTTATGTTGTAGGTTCACATGCGGCATGCGCAAGCGTGAAC
This sequence comes from Agapetus fuscipes, assembly GCA_951799405.1. Taxonomy (NCBI): domain Eukaryota; kingdom Metazoa; phylum Arthropoda; class Insecta; order Trichoptera; family Glossosomatidae; genus Agapetus; species Agapetus fuscipes. The sequence continues at coordinate 11,413,910 of OX637354.1, forward strand.
TTGTACGTGTCTGCTTGTGAGAATGCATGTACTAATGTGAATCCCCAATGTTACATATCTTTGCAAATTGGATTAGATTAGATTAGATTTATTAATATATTTGCGACTTAGATTACAAATTTTATGGCTGGTATATTCAATCCGCAATTTGTCAAGTTCAAAGTGAAGACGCCATTACCCTGTAGAACAGATAATGCACAATAGCAGAGCTGTGGGAGATACCTACTCGTAGTGCATGGCGGTCCATTGAGTAATAACATAGAGGAGCAGACACTAACTTACTGCATTGATACATACTATAGCCCACATTTGTCTCAGCCCTGTCAAACGTTGCAGTTGTGTAGTCATACAAAACATGTTTTTACGTGTGAAATTTGATATTCTCTTGCTTTCTGTATTTTGTGTTTTGACACCCGACCGCGACCGGTCCGTAGTCCAGTACCCGTACTTAGTACGAGTTTTTTTTCACAATACTCGCAGTATTGAGAATTCGAGAAAAATGTATGTGAACTTTTTCTGCCAGAGGTGCTAATTTCAAGTTCACGTACATTTTTCTAGAATACTCAATACGTAACAATTCGGACTCGTTAATGGAAAGTTGTGGGTTCGAATCCCGGCGGAGCACAAAAAATATACCATTTATATTTTAAAATTTTACAACAACAGGGTCTTGCTTAAGAATTGGCGCTTTGTAGCGACGACGACCAAGCTCATAAAAAGGTCGATAGCTCAATTGGTGGAATGCTTGCATTCCATGCCGAGAGCAAGGGTTCGATCCCAAGGTGTACTCAGCCTTCACAAGAAATGAGAACCAGCCCCCCGGGAGCTGGGAAACCCCCACTTCAACTGAAAGTGGTTGGTGTGAGGCCGGCCCGACCCGACCGTAAAAATAAATAGGTCCCCGACCCGTAAAAATAAATAGGTCCCGAATCGCCACATGCGACCCCTTCGGGAATAACGTAGACAAGAAGTTACACTATATGCTTAACTTAGTTGCGTTTGCGACACCCAATTACAACACATGCCATTATGTCTTAAAATACTGCCATTTTCCTTTGAAATTTGTCAAGTGTATCACAAGATTTATACCGCATGCGTCTATCTTCGGACTGTTCCGGGCACAGTACGCACGCAGCAATGCTGCCACCTTTCTAGAAACATTTTTAGATTCGCCCTTTTTTGTACACATGGAAATGCAACTGTGAAGTTTTTTGTTCTCTTTCTTACTAATAACCATTTTCGTAAGTAAGTTGAAACAGATATATATCTATAATCTAAGTTGCAAAGATATATTAACATTTAAAGCTCATATCATGCCGCATGTGGACTTACATTATAAGAACCCATCTCAAATGAACATAAACCCTACAACTTTTGCCGACCTTCCCTGACACAGGGGTGACATTGGCAAAGTGAACCATTTTTTACAGTATGGGGATTTAAAGCACTCAGAGGAACGGCCCCTTCTTACTTAGCCGAATTATGTAAGCTTGACGAGATTTTTGATAAGCGGTGCACTCTTCGCTCGGCGCAGAGTGATGCTATCAACAAGCTGAAAATGCCATCTCGACGGAGCAGAACGGGCTTTGGGGATAGGGCGTTCAGTTCGGCGGGACCGTTGTGCTGGAACCGGCTGCCTTTGAAGCTGAGGACGGAAACCAGCGAGGAGCGCTTCAGGAAGGAGCTGAAGACCACCATTGTTCGCGCCAAAGCGACATCTGTTGGTCATTCCTTAAATCAATACCTATCCTTGTTCACAACGTTACCACAATGCCCAAAAATCTGTATTACCTACCTATATTGCCACTTGTTCGCCTACCTTCGACTGGGAAGGTTGTATATTAAAACTTGTTCGCAGACCTTTGACTAGAAAGGTCGTCGCGTGGAACTGATATAAGCTCCTTCGTGTGGAAAGGTGATAACACCCTATTCGTCGTGCGTGCAACGGGATCGCTGCATTTAGAGAAGCAGCCGGACATCGGGGACAAGACTGCAGTCGAACGAGGCCTGAACCACGGAAGCAGCAAGGTTAGTGGCAATTCCTTCGGTCCTTTCCTTGTTGTCCCGACCAACAGAATCCGGGCTCTCGGGGCAGATATTGCGTCCCAATTGTCTTCGAGGCACCTCGATCATTGTCGGATTGAGGAGCTCTCGAAGCACATACACCGAATGAAGAGAAATACGCGAAATTCGCTTTGCGCGTATCCATTGGTCACTTCGAACCGGATATTTGTGTTATTTTGCTGTTAATTGGACAGTAAAATATTTTGGTTTCTTCATTTGGTGTACTTAATTTGAATAGTTAGTTTTGATATAGATATTGGAATAGATTATACAGAATCGTATTTTTATATTCATAATATTAGCTTTGGGTAGATGAGATAAAATTTGTAACAATAATCGTTGTACAGATTTAAATTTGAAGGTTGGTACTGGAGAGGTCATTTGTTGAAATTAAATTCCCTTTATATACCTAACTGTTTATGTGAATTTTTGAAATCATCAATCGGTAGGTACCAAATTGCTAATGAGGTAATAAAAATAATAGTTGTTTTGATTTGCGAATTTATTTTGACGTTTGTTTACATAATATTCAAGGTCAAAGGAATATTATCATTCATAACAGAGTTTTTGTTTACACTTATTGTTTTTTATTCTTCTTTTTCTTCTTTTTGATATTTTGGATACTTGATATATTCTTTCAAATATGGCTAAAAAAGAAGATCAAGAATATGCTGTTCAGCTTTTACAAAGCAAACTGACGGCCATTTACGGGAGAATTCAGAGTATATTCGATCAAAGTAGGAATTTAAATAATGATCCTGTAAAAATTGATGACTTTTTGGCTAACAGTTTTACAATCGATATTCTACGTGCCGATTTCATAAACACTATTGATGAACGAAATAAACTGCTGTCGGTTTCTGCGGAGAGTGCTCCCAATTATAATTCTCTAATGTCAGTTGAAGAGTTATATACAAAAATAAAGTTCCGGGTTAATCAATTACAAACGATTAGTCCAGCTGTCGAAAAATCGGGGACTGCAAAGAAGAGATTCAATTTGCCGAAACTGGAGTTATGTAGTTTTAATGGGGAAATAGAATCGTGGCCATTATTTTATGAATCATTTCGAACTGTAGTTCATGAAAATGAGGATCTCTCTGATAGTGAGAGAATTCAATATTTGATTGGGAAACTTTCTGGAAAAGCTCTAAACCTTTGTCATGGGATTGTACCATCGGCAGAAAACTATGTGGTATTGTGGAAAGCGCTTATTGATAAATACAATGATAAAAGGATGTTGGCTACTTCGTATCTAGAGAAACTGTTCAAACTACCTAGCGTAGATCGTGTTGAACAGTCACCCTCAAGTTTAGAAACTTTTATAGATGCTTTCTCGTCAAACGTCGCGGCATTGAAGCAGTTACAAATTGAAAACTTGGAGGATTTTTTGCTTATTTATATTGGAAGCAAGAAGATTGGCTTCGAGACAGTGAAATCTTTTGAGTCAGAATGGAGCCAAAATTTAGGCGGTCGTATGCCTAAATGTATGGATTTCATAGAGTTCGTTAGAAAGCAAGCACAGATACTGCAGCGTTCTCGTCAAACATTGGGTTTGACAGATCACACGCAGCCTCGTAAAGGTTCATTGTCATCGTCTTCTGTTTCACGTTCGTATAAAGCCAACAATGTGAAATCATTTGTGAGTATTCGAGAATCGATAAAATGTTTTTTGTGTGGCCTTAAAGATCATGGACGATTGTCAGAGTGTCCAAAGTTTAAGAGAATGAATGTTAATTGTAGATTTAACGTTGTAAAAGAAAATAGATTATGCATGAAATGCTTAGAGCCAGGACATATGGTGCGCGAGTGCAGCAAGGAGATGAAATGCAGTGTGTGTGCACGCCCTCATAATACTCTATTGCATTTTAAGGGCGCTAGCACGCCGGTAAGGGCAACTGGTGCTAACGTTGAAGGAAATGTTGCGTTGCAGTCGCCAACCAGCAATCCTGTATCGGTGGCGTTGTGCTCTGTTGGAGAGCGCAAGATCGGGTCGGACTGGGCTTCATTTTCATCTGTACTTTTGGGTACGGCAAAGTGTACTGCTAAGAATGAAAATGGACATGTCAAAGTTATTCGAGCCATAATTGATAGCGCTTCGCAGCGTGATTTTATCACGGTGGAGTGCGCCAAGTCTTTGGCATTACCTATTGTAGCCACTAAAAATAAATTTGTTTCTGGAGTGGGAAATAGTCAAAGCAAAATAAAGGGCGTCACATCTTTGACGATTCGATCAAGGATTGACGAAACATTTGAGCTTGAAATCGAACCGTTGGTTGTAGACACCATAACAAATAAGTTGCCAACTGCGAAAATTGATAGATCACAATTGACCTATTTCGAGGGGATCGTACTTGCGGATGAGGAATATGACATACCAGCTAAGGTGGATGTCATTTTGGGAGCTGACATTTTTGCAAGAATCCTACGTGCTAAAACGGTATCGAGATCTGCCGGGGAGCCAGTAGCAGTAGAAACTGCACTGGGCTTTATAATAGTAGGAAAGGCTCCAGCCATAGAAAAGGTAGCAAACGAGGTGGAAGCCTTTCACTCAATAGACACGCTTCCCTCCGATCTAACCGAGTTCTTTAAATTAGAAGAGGTCCCCCAGATGACAAAGATCTTCACTCTTTCCGAACAGGTCTGTGAAAAATTATATTCTCAGACGACAGTAAGAAATGCATCAGGTGGCTACACAGTAGCATTACCGTTTAAGGATAAATCGTCGAGATTAGGAGAGTCTAAAACTGTGGCAATTCGAAGATTTGAGTCTTTAGAACGAAAGCTGAATAATAATCCCACTGTAAAAATTGAATATGATCGAGTATTCCAAGAATATTTGGATAAAAAATATATTAGGCTTGTTGAAAAGGATTGGGAAACTGAAGATTTGGGTCAAGGATACGTGATACCTCATCATGGCGTTGTACGCGCAGATAAGACAACTACCAAGTTGAGGGTAGTTTTGGACGCAAGTGCGCCTACCTCATCGGGAGTAGCATTAAATAACATTTTGCACACTGGCCCAAATTTGCAAAATGATTTAATGAAAATAGTTTTGAGATTTAGACTATTTCCTATAGCGTTAAATGCAGATATTCGGCAAATGTATTTGCAAATAAAAATTAGAAAGGAAGATCAAAGGTTCCAGAGATTGTTTTATAGATTCGATCCAAAAGGACCTTTGCAGTTGTTCGAAATGACAAGGGTGCCATTTGGACTATGTTGCAGTCCGTATTTGGCCATTCGTACGGTGCGGCAGCTGGCAATAGATGAGCGGGATCGATTTCCGGATGCAGCAGCCGTGGCGGAATCCGACATATACATGGATGACATAGCTACGAGTTGTAGTACTGTAGCCGAAGGGGTGAAGCTGTCAACTCAGCTTATAAACTTTTTTAATGCTGGAGGATTTGAATTGACCAAATTCTGTAGTAATGCTCCCGAAGCATTAAAACTTGTACCGCCAGAGCGTAAAGTCACTAACGTCGTGAAATTTGATCCAGAAGACGATCTGAAGGTTTTAGGACTTCGGTGGGAGCCGCGAGATGATGTCTTCACATTTAGGGTAAATAGACATCCAAGAAGCTGTACAAAGCGCGGAATATTGTCTACAGTAGCTCGCATGTGGGATGTGCTAGGTATTGTAGCACCGGTCACGCTAATGGCCAAGTTAATTATCAAGTACCTATGGACAGAAGGGATCGGATGGGATGAGACTCCGCCGTTCAGTGTCATTGAGCATTGGGAGCGTTTAGAGAGGGAATTGGTTCTTCTGGAACGTCTTCGATTGCCTCGACATATTGGAGTGGTAGTGGAGGGTTGCATCGTATCCCTATTAGGATTTGCAGACGCTTCGGAAAAAGCCTATGGGGGAGTGGTATACATGCATGTACACTTTCCTTCGACTCGAGATTCAATTGTTCGGTTAATTTGTGCAAAATCGAGAGTAGCGCCCTCTAAAACAGTAATTTCGCTACCGAGAATGGAGTTGTGCGCGAACTTAGTTTTAGCAAAGCTGATGAGATACGTGATTGACGTATATGCCCAGAGCTGCACAATCAGTCGGATTTTGGCGTTCACTGATAGTACTGTAGCTTTGGCTTGGATCAAATCGGATCCAACAAGGTGGCAGTGTTTTGTTGGTAACAGAGTGGCAAAAATTCAGCAGTTGATCGAAGCTGATAAGTTTTACCACATTTCTGGTAAGGATAATCCTGCTGACTGCCTGTCTAGGGGGTTAACTCCCGCTCAGCTCATGGAACATCCTTTGTGGTTTGCGGGACCCGGGTTTGCAAAACTTCCATCGGAAGAATGGCCAGTTCATCCGTTTGACCTCAAGTTGGTCGACGATGCGCCCGAGAAAAGGAGACCAGTGCTAGCCTTATTGGAAATAGAGAAAACTGACGAAGTACATATGTTATGCGAAATGGCAGAGCGTGTTTCCTCGTGGAGTAAGCTATTAAGGATAACAGTTTACATACTAAGATTTCTGAAGAAGCTACCTAAACCCTTTCATGTGTCGCATTTAGAGATGGCAGAAAAGGTAATTATAAAGAATTTACAATCTCGACATTTTGGAAATGAAATTAAATTGTTGAATTCCGGAAAGCAAGTAAAACCCGCTTTCAGAAGGTTGAGAACTTTCCTGAAGGATGGGGTTCTAAGAGTAGGTGGACGATTATCAAATGCGAGTATAGAATACGATAGTCAGCATCCAATACTTTTACCTCGTCGCGATCATGTGGTCAATCTTATTATTGATCATTGGCATCGAAGAAATCTGCACACGGGACCTCAACTCGTAATGGCTTTGTTAAGACAGAAATATTGGATTTTATCTGCGAGAGATATAGTTAGACAGCGAATACAAAGCTGCGTCATTTGTTTCAAAGCAAAGCCCCGAAATGAGTTCCCTTTGATGGCAGATTTGCCGGAGTTTCGAGTGAGAGAAGCCAAGGCCTTCTGTCATACCGGAGTAGATTATGCAGGCCCTCTGGCTATTATCCCTTATCGGCGCCGAGGCGTCCGAAGTATCAAGGCATACATATGTCTATTCGTATGTCTTGTAACAAAGGCTGTTCATTTGGAATTGGCCCCTGATCTTAGTACCGATGCCTTTTTAAGTGCATTAAAACGATTTATTTCCAGGCGCGGACCGATAAGCGTTATATATTCCGACCGAGGTACTAATTTTGTTGGAGCCAAATCCTCATTAGATGCTATTTATAAAATGTTGGATTCAAAGGAATTCAACGAACGATTTGCACATGAACTTCAAGAGCATCGTATTGAGTTTTGTTTCAATGTAGCCGCCGCTCCTCATTTTGGAGGTATTTGGGAGGCTGGAGTACGATGCGTGAAGTCTCATTTAGCAAAGGTAGTCGGATTGCAGCTGTTAACTTACGAGGAGATGTTGACGGTGCTCGTGCAAATTGAAAGCATACTCAACTCCCGTCCATTGACGGTGTTGAGTGGAGATCCGGCTGAGCCATTAGCTCTGACGCCGGCTCATTTTCTGACTTTAACTCCATTAAAGTCCTTACCTGCGGCACCCATCACTGATGGAGGCACAAGCTTGGTCAGAAGAAAAGAAGTGTGCGACCAGTTAGTGCAGTCGTTTTGGAAGCGGTGGAGAACGGAATACCTGAACACCCTTCAGGTGAGAAAGAAATGGGATAAAGACCATAAATCGATAGAAAAGGGCTCCATCGTAATATTGGATAATGGAACGGGCGCACCGCTGAACTGGCCAATAGGTTTTGTTCAGGAGGTTTTCCCGGGTAAGGATGGAGTTGTTCGAGTAGTAGAGGTGCGAACAAAATTCGGTACGTATCGTAGACCCGTCGTTAAGGTCTTTCCTCTACCCACTCAATAGATAGTTTTTTGTTGTTGTTTATTTAATTTTGATTTTCGTTTATTTTCATCGTTTTTTTTTGTTTGATATAAGTTAAGCTACTTATATACTTGTATATATTTTCGATTCGTTGATTTAGGTTTAGATATTACAGTCCACTTGTTTCGTGTCGATATAAGTATAGGTGCAAATAGTTTTGGCATATATCTTAGAGTTTTCGTTTTTTGTTTTGTAATAGGTAGATATAGGTAGGTAAATCGTAGTCGAGGGCTTCTTGATTCGCGTAATGATGGGGGTGTTGAGGCGGGGATGAGCAATGTTTGAAAGACGGGGTTCTTTCAAGCCCGGGGGGATGTTCGCGCCAAAGCGACATCTGTTGGTCATTCCTTAAATCAATACCTATCCTTGTTCACAACGTTACCACAATGCCCAAAATTCTGTATTACCTACCTATATTGCCACTTGTTCGCCTACCTTCGACTGGGAAGGTTGTATATTAAAACTTGTTCGCAGACCTTTGACTAGAAAGGTCGTCGCGTGGAACTGATATAAGCTCCTTCGTGTGGAAAGGTGATAACACCCTATTCGTCGTGCGTGCAACGGGATCGCTGCATTTAGAGAAGCAGCCGGACATCGGGGACAAGACTGCAGTCGAACGAGGCCTGAACCACGGAAGCAGCAAGGTTAGTGGCAATTCCTTCGGTCCTTTCCTTGTTGTCCCGACCAACAGAATCCGGGCTCTCGGGGCAGATATTGCGTCCCAATTGTCTTCGAGGCACCTCGATCATTGTCGGATTGAGGAGCTCTCGAAGCACATACACCGAATGAAGAGAAATACGCGAAATTCGCTTTGCGCGTATCCAACCATCTTCACAAGAAGAGAGTGAGCGGTGGGCGCCCTTGGGGTGGCTGGAGCCACTAAACGGCGCCCAAAAGAAGAATAAGCAGGCCCGGATTAACCCCTGTGGGGGCCCTGGTGCGAAAAAAAATCTCGAGGCCCCCTATAGCCCCCCCCCCTTCCCCTCCCCCCTCCCCCCTTATCACAAAATCCCCTCCCCTCGCGCTTATTTTTTTTCAGAACGCAAAATATACAATTTACGAACATGCTAATTGAATGGTTGAATTCCTTGATTCTATTATTGACTTTTAGATTGGTATGAGGCTGACCACCCATACTGTAAAAAGATGGTTCACTTTGCCAATGACACCCTTGTTTCAGGGAAGGTCGGCAAGAGTTGCAAGGCTTATATTCATTTGAGATTGGGTTTTATATTGTAAGTCCACATGTGGCATGTGGAGGCGCAAACTTATACGTCTCTGCTTGCGAGAATGCATTAAATATGAATCTCAATTGATTTTCATTTTTGATTTAGTTTTAGATTATAATAAAAACGGTACTAATTAGGTAAAAAAAATGCAAGTACAATGCTACTTCTTAGCAATTTTCCCTCCGAATTTGCAGAGGTCTTTTGAGGTGTGATTCACACATAATAGATAAAGCTTATTTGACACATAAGTTTGTGTGAAACTGACCTCTATAATCTATAGTCATAGTTGCAAAGATATATTGACATTCAAGGCTCATTTTAATGCACTACCGGTCGATAGCTCAGTTGGTAGAGTGCTTGCATTCCATGTCGTGAGCTCGGGTTCGAATCCCGCCGAGAATGTCGGAAGTTATTTCCCGTTTCGGTGTTTATTTCAAACCCCAAAATAAAATACCGGCAAGGCTTACTCACCTTCACAAGAAATGAATACCAGCCTCCTCGGGAGCTGGGAAATCCCCACTTCAAATGAAGTGGTTGGCGTAGCCCCCTTACATGTAAAAATAAATAGGTTTCACTCGCCACATGCGAAACCCTTTGGGGGAACGCGGCAAGAAGTTACACTAGATGTGTAGCTTAGTTGCGTTTTTTTTTGCGTTGTCCACAAGCGTCACGTGTAATTATCGCCTTTGCATATTACAAGGGTGGTAATATTATTATCACAAAGCTCAAAAAATCTGACATCCTATCAACCAAATTTACATTATTTTCGAAACCGCCTATCTTCAATAAATCATCCATTGTTTAAATTTGCAATGTTTACTCTCTCGGCGCCAATGGCAATAAATGTTTTACAGCCTTCGGAGCCTTTTATTTTATATTTCCGCTGTGGACTTTACAAAGGCAAGTTATGCAGCTATTATCCTAGAAGTTCATTATAAGACACGAACAGGTGTCATAAAATCATACGCATTCGATACCTTTGTTTACCTTTACTTTTTTTCTGACTTCCTACCCAGAAACTTTTTTCTTTGTTACTGGAGGCTTTGTTTAAAATTTTTGGAGGCCCATTCAAGTTGTTAAGGGCCCCATTCAGATCGTCGGGGGCCCCGAACGTTTGCTGTGAGAAACTTTTATTATCGGTGTCTTTGTCTGGGCAAAACGCAGCTTTTTGAGTCAAAAGTATTCAATATCAATTCCTACGACATTTTTTAGAATTCCTTTAAAGTCTTTCGGGGCCCATCCTGACGCGGGGCCCTGCTTCGGTCGCACCGCTCGAACCGCCCTAGATCCGGGCCTGAGAATAAGTCATCCAAATATATATGGGTGGTCAGCCTCATTCCAACCCATAAGTCAAGGAATTATATGTTATCGACTTTCGTTAAAATAATTTCTAGCCCACAGGTATCATAAACCAATGTGGCGGTCAGTTGTTCCCTCATGAGTACCTACTAGTTCACTGCTGAGGACAAGATCATTACAAATGCTTATTGCTCTATGAACTAATTACTACATAAATATCAGCCAGGGCAGGACTAGGCAAGCAGACTGTAATCTAAGTTGCATCGGCATCTGAATCATCATCATCATTAGGTACCGGTCCGTAGTCTAGTGATAACGCTTTGGACTCGTAAATGGAAGGTTGTGGGTTTTGAATCCCGCCGGAGCACATGAAATTTATATTTTCAAATATGCACTTCGTTGGGTTGAAAAATTCATACAACTTTACCAAAGACCGGTCACCAAAGGTCCGTACAGCCTTACAGCAACTGGGTCTTGATTGGGAATTGGCGCTTTGTAGCGACGACGACCAAGCTCGTAAAAAGGTCGATAGCTCAATTGGTAGAATGCTTGCGTTCCATGCCGAGAGTAAGGGTTCGATCTTAAGGTTTAGTCAGCCTTCACAAGAAATAAGAACCAGCCCTCCCGGGGGCTGGGAAACTTCCACTTCAACTAAAAGTGGCTGGTGTGAGGCCGGCCCCCTTATCCGTAAAAATAAATAGGTCCTGAATCGCCACATGCGACCCCTTCGGGGATAACGCAGGCCAAATGTTACACTATATAATAATAATAATAATATTAGGATGATTTATTTGGTGAGCGCTGTTTTTGTGTATATCACACCTCAAGAGCCCTCTGCGAGCTTGGTCGTCGCTGTAGAAAGCGCCAATTCTCAAGCAAGACCCAGTTGTTGTAAGGTTGGATGGACCTTTCAGTGACCGGTCTTTCGTAAAGGTTTATGAATTATTCAACTCAGCGAAGAGCACATTCGAAATATAAATGGTATATTTTGTGCTCCGCCGGGATCCGAATCCACAACCTTCCATTTACGAGTTTGAAGTGTTGCCACTACAGACTACGGACCGGTCCAAGATGCCAACGACACGCGGTGTACCTGAGCGGTTACCCATCCAAGTACTGTCCGCGCCCTTGCCTTGCATATGTGTAGCTTAGTTGCGTTGCGATGCTTTCTGAATCCGATCCTCTTCCAATAAGTTACATTAACATGGAGATAGGTGTCATTAGTCTATTGTGTACACAAAATCATAACATCCATTGGATTGTTATGTCATCTGTTGCGACAGTAAATAGTGATAGAGAAATAGCATTACTAATTGTTGAACACGCTTAATCATTAGAAACATGTTCAATAACAGCCAGTCTGTTTTTATTTTATACAGAGAAATCATGTGAGAGTGATTTTTTTTTAAAAAGAGTGCATTTTAAAAATATTGTGTAATTTTGTTTTCGTGCAAGGGTCAAATTGTCCCCTCAGTGCTTGTTTGGCGTATCTACAATTTGATTTAAAGATGACCTTTCAATGAAATTATTTCTACATAATCAGATGAATGTCAATATAATTGAGTCGTATAAATGCAAACGCCGTCAACTCCTTACGCCATGATTTTGAGAAAAATAAACTTTTGTTTTGAACGCATCTTTTCCCCAGTTGGAGATGACGGCGTTTGCACGAAATCATACTTTTTCAATTAAAATTACGAAGGATTAAGTGAGGTTTACATCACATTGCACACTAAGCAGAATCAAATTCAATAATTATCTCAAAAATCATAAAATTTGGAGATGACGGCGTTTGCAGTTATACGACTCATCTTTGCAAGTAGATTATAGACGAGTCCGATCTTAGCTAATTTAGCTTCCAATCCATGGTTTCGCAGAACTTTTGCTTGTTCGTTTAATTCATATCTTCGACTATACATATCTGCTTGTGGGAAAGCATTTAATATAAATCTTAAATGATATATATCTTTGCAGCTTAGATTAGATTAGATTAGATTAGATTCGATCGGTAATTTCAAAGACGTCTTGTTCGTCTTGACAACTCGTCCCCACAGTAGGTTCTTCAGTTTGGCTTATCCACCATTTGATTCAAAGATGACCTTTTAAAGAAATTGTCTTAAAAATAACATTCTATACAATCTGAGCTAAGAAATAAACGTAGAACACAATACAGTGAGAGTTGTTTTTAAATATTTTAAAAATCAATTTCTAGCATTTATACCTGTAAGACACATTGGTCCAGTACACATGCAAACATTGTTCATGTGAAATTACTTCTGATGGGCATACGACAAACAAGCACTGAGAGGACGAAATATGTCATCGTGATTGTTCCGCCACTAAAAAACGCAATTAATCTACACATATACTGTAACTTCTTGTCGCGTTCTCCCAGATAAAAGACGCATGTGGCGAGTGGAACCTATTTATTTTTGCAGGAAAGGGGCCGGCCTTACGCCGACCACTTCAGTTGATGTAGGGGTTTCCCAGCTTCCGAGGGGGCTGGTATTAATTTATTGTGAAGTCTGAATAAACCTTGCCGGTAAATTACTTTGGCTTTGAAATAAGCACGATGATTGTTCCGATTATTGTAAATGGAGAAATTGGGTAAGGTTGCGAATGTCAACCCTGTTTCAGAGAACAACAGCAAGGGTTGTAGGGCTACGTTCATTTGAGATTTAGGTTTTTATTTTATAAGTACACATGCAGCATGTTTAAGCAAGAGCTTACATGTGTCTACTTTTTGTCATGCATTAAATATGAATCTCAAATATTTTTGCAACTTAGATCATAAAGTGCAGGGTCATCCTAATGTTCAGCATAATGGACTCGGTACAATCTAAAAATACCTCGGCTATGTGACGTCACCATAGTAAATAAAAAATGGATTCCCGATAATCAGGGATTTGCTCTATTTCACAGCATTTTGAAACGTATGCAGTTGGCATTTGCGCTAAATGCATTACGCAGCGCTGTGGTGTTTTTTCAAACTACCCACGTAATATAGGATGACTGTCCTGCCTCTAATTAGACCGACATTCTTTCTTCTTTTCTTTTTTCTTTCCCACCTCTATGGTGGTTGGCCACTTAGTCAGGAGAGCGCCTCCCGAACAGTCTCAGTACTAACATCTCGAATTTAGGCCTTAGACGCTCAGAATCACTTTGCATTTTTGTTTGTAAATTTAAAATCCTCGAGCCCCAAACCCTCACGGCTATAACCTTTCAGTGATTTCTGAGCCTCTTTTGCTTTGTGTAAACACTTGGGAAAGTGTAGCTTCACGTTCTGCCACTCGTATCTCACATAACTTTTGCATGCAAGTCCTGTGACACATCCCCGGATGGGATGGATATACAGGGCGTGGGTTTATGTCCATGTATATATTGTTATTTTTATTCTTTGGTTTAAAAAAATGTAATTTGTCATGTATGTTCCTTGACTTATAGGTTGTTATGCGGCTGACCACCCGTAATATAAAAATTGGTTCACTTTGCCAATGTCACCCCTGTTTCAGGGAAGGACGGCAAGAGTTGCAAGGCTTATGTTCATTTGAGATTGGGTTTTTATATTGTAGGTCCACATGCGGCATGTGTTAGCGCGAAATTATACATATCTGCTTGTGGGAATGCATTTAGTATAAATCTTAAATGATATATATCTTTGCAGCTTAGATTAGATTAGATTAGATTAGATTGGGTCAGTGGAGGGGAGACTGACCCTGAGAGAAGGTGCTGTCCTGCCTCTAGCCCGGCCAAGTGACATCATATTTCTCGCCACATTTTCCCAGTGCAGAGTTCATACCGGATTCTAACGCAACGCAACGCAACGCAACGCAACTAAGCTACACATATAGTGTAACTTCTTGCCGCGTTATTCCCGAAGGGTTCGCATGTGGCGAGTTGAACCTATTTATTTTTACAGGTAAGGGGGCCGGCCTTACGCCAACCACTTCAGATGAAGTGGGGGTTTCCCAGCTCCCGAGAGAACTGGTACTCATTTCTTGTGAAGGCTGAGTAAACCTTGCCGGCATTTTTATTTTGGGGTTTGAAACAAACACCGAAACGGGAAATCATTTCTGACACCCTCGCCTCGGCGGGATTCGAACCCGAGCTCACGGCATGGAATGCAAGCACTCTACCAACTGAGCTATCGTCCGGTTCTAACATTTTAAATATTGCATAATAGGAGGACGTACACTTGTGGTTAACCTATATACTTTAATAAATTATGTTATTCACAAAACATTAAATCCGTAGTTGATCCTTGACTTATGAGTTGGTATTAGACTGACCAAATACTGTTAAAATATATTTTCTTTACCAATGTCACCCAGGGAAGAGCGGCAAAAGTTGCAAAAGTTATGTTTTCTTCTGATTTGGGTTTTTATTTTATACACGTGCAGCACGTTTAGATATGTATAAGCTGACACGTGTTTTCTTATAAGACTGCATTAAATATGAATCTTAAATACCTAGATTTTTTTGTGAATGAAAGATTTTTGAAGTGGAATGCAATTCACCAACCTCTTTATGCCTGGCCATAAACTTTGATAATTAATTATTCATTTTATTTTAATTGCTTATTAACAATTACTGCTGAACAAACATAGTTCACCTTTGTCAATGCCCCCCCTCCTCCCCCCCGGTTTCAGGAAAGTCTTTAAGAGCTGCAACGTTTATGCTCATGTGAGGTTTTATTTATATTTTAAGTACACATGCAGAATGTGTACCTTAGCCATCAGTGAATGTGTCTGTTTATGCGTTAAATATGAGCCTCAAATTAGAATATAGCAACTCAATTAAAACATTGATGTCTTGCAAATAATTTAGATTATTGTATGATCATCCGCACATCAGTAATCGATATCTTTAAGGTATGTAAAACTGAATAAGTGACATATTGACTAACATGGGTTTCTCAGATGAATGCACTTCATTTCCTATCTTCTACGAGAGAAAACACAACAAAACTGTGAAAATCCTGTATTGTAGAAGTTTTTCATAAGCACTGTAAAAATCAGTTCACTTTTACCAATGCCACCCCGGTTCAGGGAACGGCGGCAGGAGTTACAAGGTTTATGTCCATGTGAGGTTTTCTTTATTTGTATGCACACATGCAGAATGTGTAGGCGCGAACCTACATGTGCCTGTCTGTAGGCATGCATTTCATATGAGCCTTAAATGCTTACATATCCTTGCAGCTTAGATTATAGATTAAAGATAGATAGACTGGCTTATAATTAATTCACTTACTATGAGAAGTTACTCGAAATAAAATGTTTCATCCACGATTTCTCAAATCAGTGAATCAGCACTTGTTCAGTTGTACCTTTAAACAAAATATATAGTAAAGAAAACAATTGCAAGGGAATATTCAAATAATCCTAAAAGCAAACAAATTATTGTATATTTAGTGCATTTTTATTTCTTTTCTTAGAAAATTTCTTACAAAAAATTTCTTGTAAAATCCCATATTTCATACAACTTATATCGCCACTGTATATATCTGTTAATATTTTAATCCTCCACCGTAATAATTAAGGATATCAGTTTTATTTATTTTTGTTTTTTATTAGTCAGATTATTTGCGGTTTGCAGTGTGTTCCTCAATACGTATTTCGAGTTGTAAATTTTCGAAATGTATGGAAGGAGTAATTCATCGTCAACCTGCGGGGATTTCCAAAATTAATCCATGACGTAGGTAAAATATTTTATGGGTTTTGGAAAGCCATTACGGAAACTAAAGGAGTCATCGTTACGGTTATTATAGCAACGCAACTGAGCTATACATACAGTGTAACTCCTTGACGCGTTTTCCCCGAAGGGATCGCAGGTCTCGAGTAATCCTATTTATTTTTACAGGTTAGGGAGCCGGCACTATGCTAACCACTTCAGTTAAAGTGGGTGTTTCCCAGCTCCCGAAGGGCCTGGTACTAATTTATTGTAAAGGCTGAGTAAACCTTGCCAAACTTAAACGGATCTGCTTTTGGGCGCACGTTCAGTATGAATGCCAAATGTTTCAAATATCTCTGAAACTTATATTAGAGATTATAAATACTTTAATATATATAGTTTATAATTATTATGTGATACAGTTTTTCATTTAAGGTATTCAATATATGTAGGTTGGTATGATGCTGACCAGTCATACTGTAAAAAAATGTTCACTTTGCAAATGTCACTCCTGTTTCAGGGAAGGTCTGCAGGAGTTACAAGGTGTATGTCCATTTGAGATTTGGTTTTAATGTTGTAGGTTCACATGCGGCATGCGCAAGCGCGAACTTGTACGTGTCTGCTTATGGCATTGTATTTTTTTTAGATTATAGAAGGCCAGTTGTACACGTTAATATTAGTGACACAATAATATAACGCTGTAGGGAATACCTTGATATACGTGCGTGTGTGTCGGTGCTTTATAATGATCCACAGTGACGTCACACAGCTCGCACTGCGATCTATAAGTGATCCAGCAGATCTAATAAATAAAGTACAATAATTAAAATAAAAAATAAAAAATAACTACTATTACTAACAAACTATAGTATACTGACCACCACAGTAAAAAAAAAACGCAACTAAGCTACACATATAGTGTAACTTCTTGCCGCGTTATCCCCGAAGGGGTCGCATGTGGCGAGTTGAACCTATTTATTTATACAGGTAAGGGGGCCGGCCTTACGCCAACCACTTCAGTGAAGTGGGGGGTTTCCCAGCTCCCGAGGGGGCTGGTACTCATTTCTTGTGAAGGCTGAGTAAACCTTGCCGGTATTTTATTTTGGGGTTTGAAATAAACACCGAAACGGGAAATCCGGTGGGATTCGAACCCGAGCTTTCGGCGTGGAATGCAAGCACTCTACCACCTGAGCTATCGACCGGACAAACAGTGATTGGGGAAATCACAATGTATGTATGCTTAAAACTTCCTCTTTCATTATAGTTTAGGTGGGTGTGAGGCTTCATCCCCATCCTCATCCCCATCTATAAGTCAAGGAACCCCCTTCTGTTATCTAATCTATTATAATCTAAGTTGCAAAAATATGTAACATTGGGGATTCACATTACATGCATTCTCAATATAAAAACCAAATCTCAAATGGACATACACCCTGCAACTGTTGCCGACTTTCCCTGAAACAGGGGTGACATTGACAAAGTGAACCATTTACTACAGCATGGGTGGTCAGCCGCATACCAACCTATAAGTCAAGGAATATATGTTACAAATTACAAATATTACCGAATATTGGTAATATTTGTGTGAAAACTGATCAGCTGTTCACTTACGGTCATCTTGGATTGACAAATATTACCGATATTCGGTAGGTGAGAACACCGTGGTGATGAAACTTCCACTTGCGGCCATCTTGGATTGACAGGTCTTCATACAAATATTACCGATATTCGGTAGGTGAGAACACCGTGGTGATGAGACTTCCACTTGCGGCCATCTTGGATTGACAGGTCTTCATACAAATATTACCGATATTCGGTAGGTGAGAATTATCGTGGTGATGAGACTTCCAGCCAAGGATCTCTTACCGTCTTTAATCCGGTTCTGCTTATCCACGTCACCTCGGCATGGTTTTCACCACACCCTACGCCTACTGGGTTCTCGGAGCTTAGGAATGTTTATACTACCAGCGTGTTATTCACCCTTGCGGGAATTCCTCTGACCAAACTGGCTTTTACACTGTGACCCTAGCGTCCAGGCGTTTCAAACACGGCTATTACTTTGTCGCCGTTCTACTAGGGGTGTTCAGAACCTCTGTTGAGTCTCCTCCATACATTCCTATCCTGACAATACTTCTCAAGTTTATTCACATCCATTACTTTTTTCATACATTTCCGTAGTTCAGTGGTAACACTTTGGACTCGTAAATGGAAGGTTGTGGGTTCGAACCCCGGCGGAGCACAAAAAATATACCATTTATATATTTTCAAATTTGCTCTTCGCTGGGTTGAAAATTTCGTAAACCTTGTACCAAAAACCGGTCACCAAAGGTCCATCCAGCCTTACAGCATGGTGGGCCTTGCTTGAGACGTGGCGCTTTGTAGCGACGACCAAGCTAATAAAAATTCCGGTCGATAGGTCAGTTGGTAGTATGCCTGCAATTCATGCCAAGGGTTCGATCCCCACCGAGGGCGTCAGAAATGATTTCACGTTTCGATGTCTATTAGCCTTTACAAGAAATGAGAACCAGCCCCCTCGGTAGCTGGGAAACTCCCACTTCAAATAAAAGTGGTTGGTGTTAGGCCGGCCACCTTACCCGTAAAAAAAAGGTACCGAATCGCCACATGCAACCCCTTCGGGGGTAGCGCAGGCAAGAAGTTACACTTTATGTGTAGCTGAGTTGCGTTAGTTATTACTTGTTATAATTCATCCAAAAAATGGTTAAGAATCACTGTCCTGCGCCACACGAAATACATACAAGTCTTCATGGATGCGAATTGATATGCTATGAATGGAGTCGGCACAAATTCCATAGACAAAACTGTAACGTCACAAAGCTAGATTGCCAGGGAAAAGATAAGAAATGTTTCGGTTTGGTTCCGATCCAGTTAGTAAAACGCGTTTATGCCAAAGTTTTCGTATATTTTGTAAGTACACATGCAGCATAATTATGTAATCGTGAGCTAGCATGTGCCTGCTTGTGGCCATGTATTAAATATGAACCTTAAATTCCAATTTATATTTTTTTTTTTTTTTTTTTTAAATTAAAAAAATAGATTTGTGAAGAGGAATGCAATTCACCAACCTATTCTGTCTGGCCAGAAACAGGTATTAATATCATCATTTAATAATTCATTATTGTTTATTATTAATGAATTATTAAATAATAATTACCCAATAACATCTGTATATTATATATCTGTATATATTTGCAACTTAGGTACATTATAGATTACGGATGGACTTTTAGTGACCGGTTCTTGGTAAAGTCACATGAATTTTTGAACCCAGCATAGAGAACATTTAAAATTCAACCATTTTTATTAATCTATCTCAGTTCTAAAAATATATTAACATTTAAAATTCATATTAAATGCCCACTCACAAACAGACTCATGTAATTCGTTCGCGCTTACAAATGCTGCACGTATACTTACTTAAAAATTAAAATTCAAACCTAAAATGAACATTAACCCTGCAACTTTTGTCGCCATTTTCTCAAACAGGGGAGACATTGGCATAGTGAACCATTTTTTACAGTACCTGTGGGTGATCCATTTCTAAAAAATGAACATTGTTACATCGCCTCCACTACATCTTCCCCATGACTCTGTTAAACCCTGCGTATAAAAATTAATGTATGGGATTTCAGTGATTATGTTCTGAGCACATGCGTAAGCAATCATATAATTTACCTATTGACAAATCTCTTTAATTGGCTGGTATTTAGCTAGGGTGTACACATCTTTAGTAATCAGGTTTAATTTTCCACACGGACGATTCAACATTCAAGACTCTTGCTCGATAGTTTCGCGTGACATTTTTGAATGTCGACTTCTGTAATAATAATTATTAGGATGATTTATTTGGTCAGCGCTGTTTTTGTGTGAATCACACCTTAAAAGCCCTCTGCGAGTTTGGTCGTCGCTATAGAAAGCGCTAATTCTCCCAGTTCCATTAAGACTGGATGAATCTTTGGTGTCCGGTCTTTGGTAAAGGTATAAGAATTTTTCAACCCAGCGAAAAGCATATTTTCAAATATAAATGATATATTTTTATGTGCTCCGTCGGGATTCGAGCGCAGGACCTTCCATTTTCGACTCTGAAGCGCTACCACTAGAAAACGACGGTTCTATGTTGCAAAATAAGAAAATGTATGAAAAGTGTGATGGATATGAATGAATTGAAAGAGGTATCAGGTATAAAAGGATAGGAAGAAATGAAAGCAGCTCTGCCGAGGTTCTAGCCACTCCTAGCGGAATGGCTATAGAATAAAAGTAACAGTTGCAATCGACAACTAAATCTAAGCTGCAAAGATATATATCATTTAAGATTCATATTAAACGCATTCCCACAAGCAGACATGTATAATTTCGCGCTAACACATGCCGCATGTGGACCTACAATATAAAAACCCAATCTCAAATTAACATAAGCCCTGCAACTCTTGCCGACCTTCCCTGAAACAGGGGTTCATTGGCAAAGTGAACCATTTTTTACAGTATGGGTGGGCAGCCTCATACCAACCTATAAGTCAAGGAATACAAACAATTATAAAAAAGTGAAAAATATTTTTTCAAAGCCTCAACCTTAAACGCCAGCACTACAGATCAACAGCCATTTCTTTCGGTCCTTGCATACTACTTTAATTTCATCCAGAGTCATAACCTTTTTCATGCAAGCTCTCCTTTTATTATGACTCTGGATATCCCATTTATTCGCTATTTCGGAAATTTGGTGATATATATTAAAATTTAAGATTCATATTAAATGCACGTCCGCAATAAAACACGAGTAAATTTTCGTTTAAATATGCCATGTAGGTACTTATAAAACTAAATTATTTTCTTCTTCGTGCGTATTTAAAGATATGTTAACATTTAAGGGTCATATTAAATGCATGCCCACAGATAGGCACTTGTAGGTTCGCGCCTACACATTCTGCATGCGTGCATACAAATAAGCAAAAGCTCAGATGAAAACCTTGCAACTCCTGCCGCTTTTCGCTGAAACCGGGATGGCATTGGCAAAAGTGAACCGATTTTTACAGCACGGGGGGTCAGCCTCATACCAACCTATCAGTCAAGGATTTTCGTTTAACAATTTGTAAAAATTTGGGCGCATGAGCCTTTACACAATAATGGATGCGTCAAATTTCTGCTTGTCACTCTTGCATGTTGATAAATGAATCAGTTCATATTGAATGCCATTTCTGAATGAGCAATTTTGAATGCCACTCATATAACGAGATCGCTCTTAAATGACATTCATGTGTGAACACAGGATTGTGGAATGACAGTCTGTAGTAGAAATTATTTTCAAATTAGCATTAACTAAAACGCATAGGTGTCACCAAAGTAATGTAACATGGAAAAATTAAAGCGTTTTTTACAGTTTTTATTTCCTTGACTTATAGAGGCTGACCACCCATACTATAAAAAATGGTTCACTATGCCAAAGTCACCCCTGTTTTAGGGAAGGTCGGAAAAAGTTGCAAGGCTTATATGTTCATTTGAGGTTTGGATTTCAATTTGTAAGTGCAAACTTACACGCGTCTGTATTTGTGGGCATGCACTCAATATGAATTTTAAATGTTACAAACGCGACTAAGCGACACACACATACACGGTGTAACTTTTTGCCGCGTTATCCCCGAAGGGATTCGCATGTGGAGAAAGGAACCTATTTACTTTGACAGGCGAGGGGGCCCGCCTTAAGCCAACCACGTCAGTTGAATTGGGAGTGAACACATCTTTGCTACTTAGATTACAGATTATAAAACTTATAATCTATCTATAATCTAAGTTGCAAGGATATAGTCATTTAAAGCTCTCAAATGCATGCCCACAAACCAACACGTGTAGTTCGCGCTAACAAATGTGTACTTACAAATAAAATCCAAACCTCAAATGAACATAAGACCTACAACTTTTGACGACTTTCCCTGACACAGGGGAGACATTGGCAAAGTGATCCATTGGTACAGTATGGGTGGGCAGCCTCATACCAACCTATAAGTCAAGGAATCTTTAATCTATCCATCTATCCAAGTTAATATTTAAAAAAAATACTGCAATGAGTCGAAGTTTTTGCTGCGCCCATGGAGGGAATCCCCCACAGAGTACCTACGTGAAAAAGGCGCGAAAAAAAACTATATTTGAGCGGCAGCGAAGGCTGGGTGGACATTCTCAGCTCAGCCGGACGGGCAGCAGGTCGCGTAGATTATTGTACGGAAACATCGCTTACAAATAAACAACATTAAAAATATCTACTGTTTTCAGTACATTGCTACCTAGCGACTTCGCGTGAAACTTACAGTGCGTGTGATTCAGGTGAAATTATTAAAAAAATCATTTTTTTTGTTTGTTGTTAAATAAAATAAATTCACCATGTCTGCGAAACTGAGTGTGATTGCTGTGCTGAGTGTTGCAGTTCTAAACAGGTATTTATGCTTTTGTTATTAAAAAAATATTAAATTGTGTATGTTTCCTTGCACCACCCTGTATTTTTTTTTAATAGAAGCTCACTTTTTTTTGAGCTTCAATGACAATGAAACAATCTAATCTAAGCTGCAAGGATATTTATCATTTAAGATTTATATTAAATGCATTCCCACAAGCAGACATGTATAATTTCGCGCTAACACATGCCGCATGTGGACCTACATTATAAAAACCCAATCTCAAATGAACATAAGCCCTGCAGCTTTTGACAACCTTCCCTGACGCAGGGGTGACATTGGCAAAGTGAGCCATTTTTTACAGTATGGGTGATCAGCCTCATACCAACCTATAAGTCAAGGAAATAAATATATATCATATGTAAACGTGAACTTACACGAGTCTGCTTGTGAGAATGCATTAATTATGAATCTAAAATGTGTCTTACGTGATCTTTGTAACTTTGATAATACAATATTCACAAAAGATAGAATATTTTAAGAGTCCATGGGGAATATAAAATATACCTTCTATCTATCTATAATCAAAGTTGCCAAGGTATAGTGACATTTAAGGCTTATACTAAATGCACGTCCTCAGGCAGACAAGTCGCTGCCTTAGTTCTTGTTTATCGTATACGCCATTGAGAAAACTTTACATGAGCAATGTTTGCATGTATACTGGACCAATGTGTCTTATGAAAACAAGAAATGCATTTAAAAAATATTTAAAAGAACTCTCACATTATCGAGTTTTACGGTTTTTCTTAGCTCAAATTGTGTAGAATTTGATTCATAAGACAACTGCATGAAAAAGTCATATTTAACAAGAGGGCGTATACGATAAACAAGAACTGGGAGAGCGAAGTGTAAGTTTGCGCTTGCACATGCTGCATGTGCACTTACAAAAAAAACAAATTTCATTTGAACATAAATCTTACAACTGCTGCTGCCCTTCCTTGCAACCGGGGTGGCATTGGCTAAAGTGAAATAAGTTGTTACAGCATGGGTGGACGGCCTCATACCAACTTATTAGTCAAGGAGGGCATGACCTTCAAGAAATGAAATCTAAATTATAATGTTAAGGAAATAATTAGAAGTATGTGACTCAGGTAGATAGATGTAAATGCAAGACGTGACAGAACATCAATTCAACGCTATCTGCGTTTCTTAATATCGATAAAATTAATCTGTAATAAGTTGAAGTCATAATCAATAATTGTATGAGTAAGGCCATCTGCGCTGTAAAAAAATACTCATTTTTGCCAATGTCTACCCTGTTTTATTTCAAAGTTGCTTATTTATTAGCTTCCTAACTTATCAAACCCCAAAGTAACATACCGGCAAGGTTTACTCAGCCTTCACAAGAAATGAGTACCAGCCCCCTCGAGAGCTGGGAAACCCCCCACTTCACTGAAGTGGTTGGCGTAAGGCCGGCCCCCTTACCTGTGAAAATAAATAGGTTCAACTCGCCACATGCGATCCCTTCGGGGATAACGCGGCAAGAAGTTACACTATATGTGTTGCTTAGTTGCGTTGCGTTGCGTTGCGAGTACCTATATACTTTTTTTGGGTTCTGTTGCTTTTATATGTTATAATCTTATTTATTATTTGCATCCCTTGACTTGCAAGCTGGTATGAGGCCGACCATCCATACTGTAAAAAAAATGGTTCACTTTGCCAATGTCACCCCTGTTTCAGGGAAGGTTGGCAAAAGCATGTGTGAGCGCGATATTACACGTTCTATTTGTGGGCATGCATTTAATGTGAATTTTAAATCTTTGCAACTTAGTCTACACATTATTTTTTAGATTATGGGGTCCATAATTTCTGTGTTAGCATTTCTGAAGGATATCTGGGCCTGTATTTGCGTGGAAAGTCAACCTCAAATGCAGCAATGAGGGCTGTTCTGTTTTTCTATTATATATCTCATTCTTGGGAAAATCTTAGATGGGCTACTTTGGTTCCATAAACGCAACTAAGCTACACGTATAGCGTTACTTATTGCCGCGTTATTCCCGAAGGGTTACACGTGCGGCAAGTGGAACCTATTTATCTTCACATGTAAGGGGACCGGCCTTACACCAACCATTACGTTTGAAGTGGGAGTTTCCCAGCTTCCGTGAGGGCTGGTTTTCATTTTTTGTGAAGGCTGTGTAAGCCTTGCCGGTGTTTTGATTTTGGATTTGATATAAACACTTAAATGATTGACCGGTCCATAGCTCAGTGGTATCACTGCGGACTCTGAATGGGAAGGTTGTGGGTTCGAATCCCGGCGGAGCACAAAAAATATACCATTTATATTTTCAAATTTGCTCTTCGCTGGGTTGAAAAATTCATAAACCTTTACCAATGACCGGTCACCAAAGGTCCATCCAGCCTTACAGCAACTGGGTCTTGCTTGAGTATTTGACTTGCTTGAGACCAAGCTCGTACACCTCTGCGGCACTACAACAAGTGTCATAGACCCCTAGAGTCTCTAGAATCTAGGGAGTCTCCCGCACAGGATTTCTTAAAAAAAAAAAGGAATATTTCTCATACTCTTGGTGGGGATCGAACCTTAGCCCTGTGGCATGGAACACAAGCACTCTACCAACTGAGCTATCGACCGGACGTGTTTAACTAATAAAATTTTTATCAAAAAACTTCCAGACCACATTTCTTAACCAATGTTTCAAATTATTTAAATTCTTAATTATTACATAAAAACTATAAACCTAAATATCTACATCCGGTCAGATATAAAATCTAAACCAAGTATAGTAAAAAGTATCAAATAAAAGTTCCCTGTGCCAGACTAAGCCCTTCATCAGATTTTGACATATTTTTCAGAAAACGTGTAGATTACCCATGAAATGGATCGCGTGATGTTTGATTTCGATCGGATTAATCACGCGAAGTTTGGCGTCCATCAGGTTTTCTCGCAACTCGCAATTAATCTACGCATATAGTGCAACTTCTTACCGCGTTCTCCCCGAAAGAGTCGCATGCGGCGAGTGAACCTATTTTATTTTATAGGTAAGGTGGCCGGCTTCACGCTATAATCTATCTATCTATAATCTAAGCTGCAAGGATATGTTAACATTTAAGGCTCATAATATGAAATGCATGCCTACAGACAGGCACATGTAGGTTCGCGCCTACACATTCTGCATGTGTGCATACAAATAAAGAAAACCACACATGGACATAAACCTTGCAACTCCTGCCGCCGTTCCCTGAACCGGGGCAAGTGAACCGATTTTTACAGCACGGGTGGTTAGCCTCGTACAGTCGTCAGCTTACCCCTTAATTTGAAGTAGGGGTTTTCCAGCTTCCAGGGAACTTGTACTCATTTCTTGTGAAGGCTGAGTAAAACTTGCCGATGTCGTTTTGACATTTTTCTGTTTTACTTAGATCGTGGCTCACGGAAATAAATTTTTGAATTCCTTCAAAAAAAATTGTAAACTAAACATAATGAATTTTCACAGTGTTAATACACAAACAATACAAAATATAGAAATAAATTAAATTCACAATATCAAGTAGCGTAGTGGAACACGCCGGCACTGCTAGTTGTGTATAACTAAATAAGTAAAAGACACGTTTTTAGTCCACTGTTTATTATTGTGAACTCGTAATCAGAAGTTAGGGAATTCGATTCCCGAAGGAGAACAAAAATAAATCAATAATTTAGAAATAATAAAATAAAGCACGAAGTTTTTCTTCACGAGTTGATTTATCTCTTCGAGCGCTTTCGATGTTATCACACCATTATCAAGAGAGCAACTCTCTGGCAAAAAAAATAGTTAGCGATCCGGTAGGGTGAAGTCTTTTTTTCCAAGGGTTTTTGGTCCGGCTCTTTTAAAAAAAATATATTTGTGGAAAGGAATGCAATCCACCAACCTTTTTTGCCTGGCCAGTTGTCTTCATGCGAAAGTAGAAGCTTATGTACATGCAATGGCATCTGTTGAAGCAGGGTCGAAGTTATGGTCAAGTGGGCTAGACGCAAGATTCGAACCAACGTTATTCGGTTCCAAATACGCTAGTCGAACATGCGCCTCTACCCCTCGGCTATAACACCGACTTTCATATTTTTGGCAATTTCTAATTTCAGTTCAAATATCCTCATTAGAAAACAAAAGTCCAGTCGGTAATTTGAGATTATTTATTAATTTCCAAGACTGAAATATTTTCGTCATTAAAAAAACCGGGGGGATTCCCAGATATCTTTATTTTTGATTTCCGATCAAGAAGTAAGTGTCTCAGCAACAAGGAAAAACATTTAAAAGCTAAAAATAAACGTCGGAAAGGCCCCGAGTAGTCAGTTATATGTATGGTAACTGGTCGGAGCTGTTTTGTGTTGCCATATATATACAGACATACTTTTTTTTTTTTTTTTAAATAGATTTGTGCAGAGGAATGCAGACAGTACGGTCGATAGCTCAGTTGGTAGAGTGCTTGCATTCCATCATCCATGCCGTGAGCTCGGGTTCGAATCCCACCGAGGGTGTCAGAAATGTTTTCCCGTTTCGGTGTTTATTTGAAACCCCGAAATAAAATACCGGCAAGGTTTACTCAGCCTTCACAAGAAATGAGTACCAGCCCTCTCGGGAGCTGGGAAACCCCCACATCAACTGAAGTGGTTGGCGTAAGGCCGGCCCCCTTACCTCTACAAATAAAAAGGTTCAACTCGCCACATGCGACTCCTTCGGGGATAACGCGGCAAGAAGTTACACTATATGTGTAGCTTAGTTGCGTTGCGTTGCGTTGCGTAAATGCAATTCACCAACCCATTCTGCCTGGCCAGAAATAGGTAATAATATCATCAATTAATAATTCATTGTTGTTTATTTTAATGAATTGTTAATTAATAATTACCCAATAACATATGTTGAACCAGGGTCAAAGTTATGGTCAAATGACCCAAGCGGGGATCGAACCAACGTTATTCTATTCCAAATACGCTAGAATGATCAGCCCACTTGGCCCCCTCGGCCATAACACCGACATGGAATAATACTAATAATACTATCAGGATCATTTATTTGGTGAGCGCTGTTTTTGCGTCAATCACACCTCAAGAGCCCTCTGCGAGCTTGTTCGTCGCTACAGAAAGCGCCAATTCTCAAGCAAGGCCCTGTTTGTGTAAGACTGGATGGAACTGTAGTGAGCGGTCTATGGTGAAGGCATATGAATGTTTCAATCCAGTGAAGAGCATATTTGAAAATATAAATGATATATTTCCGTGCTCCACCAAGATTCGCACCCACTACCTCCCAATCATGAATTTGAAGTGTTAACAACTAGACTTCGGACCGGCCAAACAGAATCCTTACTCTATGCTGTCAAAATATGGGGTGCCGCAGGGCTCCGTCCTTGGACCTATATTATTGTTCAAGGAAAGAGATTTTTTTTAAAAATCAAATGAAAACCTATTTATTCTCTGCTGGGAATCGAACCCTGCTCCTTTCGAGTTACGAGTCCAAATCGTTATCCACTACACTATGTACATCACCGGTTATTGAACTTTAAATGAATATTTTTTTATTGATTTTAAAGCCATAATGATTTGAATAAATCTGTTGAAGTACCTACACGTTATAAAAATATTTTTGAAATGTCAAGGGCTTCTCGTACGTACAGGCATAATTGACTTCTAAAATATTCTTATTGAAAAACAAACTTACCGTTATTTTAATTTAGGTTTAAACGTATATTTTTTAAACGGATATCCGGTTTCTTAAATTAAAAAAAAACATGTATCTATTTTAATTTTTCTTTTCAAAATTAAGTAAAATTTTTAGGATGTTTTGTTTGGTGAACCTTGCCGGTATTTTATTTTGGCTTTGAAATAATATCCGAAACGGGAAATTATTTCTGGTACCCTCGGTGGGATCCGAGCCCGAGATCTCGGCATGAAATGCAAGCACTAAACTAATCGATCCACCGGACAAACTGCAAAACTTTAAATGAACATTAACACTGCAACTCCTGTCTTTCATTCTCATAAAACATTCTCTAAAACAGAGATGACATTGGCAAAGTGAAACAATTTTTACAGTATGGATGGTCATCCTCATACCAACCTATAAGTCAATGGCCTAAAAAATAGTTTTCTCCCTCTTTGCAAATCCAGATCTTTTCCCTTGAATGCGATGTTAAATGATCAGTCGGTAGTCTAGTGGTTAACGCTACGGACCTGTAAACCAAAGGAGCCTAGTTCAATTCCCGGTTGACCACAAAAAAGTATCATTTACTTGGCAAAGATTTTCTTTCCGCTGGGTTGAAAAATTAATGTGCCCGTACAAAGACCGGTCATCAAAAGTTTATCCAGCCTTGGGCAACTGGTCTTCCTTGAGAATTGGCGCTTTCTATGGCGACGACCAAGCTCGCAGAGGGCTCTTGAGGTGTGATTCACACAAAAACAGCGCTCACCAATGAAATCTATATAATCTTAGTTGCAAAGTATATTAACATTTAAAATGAATAAAAAACATTCCGCCTCAAGTACTTTCGACTTATTTACGTCATTATCAAGAGGATACTCTTGTATCCTCTTGATAATGACGTAAATAAGTATCCTCTTGATAATGACGTAAATAAGTCGAAAGTACTTGAGGTGGAAATAAAAACTCAATTTGTGAAAATAAAACTCTGTGTTTTTTATAATTTTTTATAATTATTTATAAAAATGAATTTTCACTGTGTGAATACACAAACTTTAAAAAGTCTAAAAAACATTCCCACAAACAGACACGTAAGATCGCTATTACAAATGCTGAATGTGTGCTTGCAAATTAAAATCCAAACCGCAAATGTACATAAGCGCCCTTTAACTTTGGCCGACCTTCCCTGAAACAGGGGTGACATTGACAAAATGAACTACTTTTTAGAGTATGGGTGGTCAGCCTCATACCAACCTAGAAGTCAACATCCAACTTATATTAATATTAGGATGATTTATTTGGTGAGCGCCGTTTTTGTGTGTATCACACC
Source organism: Agapetus fuscipes (assembly GCA_951799405.1). NCBI lineage: Eukaryota > Metazoa > Arthropoda > Insecta > Trichoptera > Glossosomatidae > Agapetus > Agapetus fuscipes. The sequence continues at coordinate 11,443,480 of OX637354.1, forward strand.
TCAAGAGCCCTCTGCAAGCTTGGTCGTCGCTGTAGAAAGCGCCAATACTCAAGCAAGACCCAGTTGCTGCAAGGCTGGATGGACCTTTAACATTAGTGACCGGTCTTTGGTAAAGATTTATAAATTTTTCAACCCAGCGAAGAGCAAATTTGAAAATATAAATGGTATATTTTTTTGTGCTCCGCCGGGATTCGAACCCACAACCTTCCATTTACGTGTCCGAAGTGTTACCACTGGACTACAGACCGGTCAATAATATATATATAAGTCATCATATGTATTGGTATGAGGCTGACCCCCGTGCTGTAAAAATCGGTTCACTTTTGCCAATGCCAGCCCGGTTTCAGGGAAAGGCGGCAGGAGTTGCGAGGTTTATGTTAATGTAAGGTTTTGTTTATTTGTGTGCACGCATGCAGAATGTGTGGGCGCGAACCTACATGTGCCTGTCTATGGGCATTCATTTCATATGAGCTTTAAATGTTAACATATCTTTGCAGCTTAGATTATAGACTATAATATAATAAATCATCCCAATACTATTATTAATAAAGTACGCACCATATAATTGCATAGTTTAAATGATAAAAACAAATTCCTGACGTGGGATTTATTGTAATCTTGATTTTATATAAATATTCAAGTTACCGATATGCAATTGCGCTATTTAATATTGTAATAGACAGCTTGGTGTATTTTATTTTAACACGTTGTCTGCCACAGACAACTGTTTTTACATTTGAACGAGGTCGTAACATTGAAAAAGGCGTGAAAATAATCCTAATCATTCGGCCGGGCCAACTTTCAAATCTAACCGCTAGAAACGCTAGTCTCTCATCCATACAAAGCTTTTATATCTATCAAATATATTGAAGCACGTCGTTTTAATAAAAAAAAAAGGATGTTGCACCTACAAAATTTGTTGAATTTGCGACAGAATTCAAACAGTGCAATTCTTAGCCATTTTAGTCGTCCGTTGAGCCCACGCTTTGACAAACTAATGATGCCTGGGCTGGAAGTTTCATTACCACGGTTATTCTTACCTACCGAATATCGGTAATATTTAAATGATCTGCTATATAATCTGCTCTCTGGATCAGGAAAATCCATATTTCAATGTCACTGTTAGTTGGTGCCTTTATCTGTAAAAATAAATAGGTTTTTCACACCACACAACGTATTAAGAAGTTAATATGCAGCATGTGAAGGCGCTTGTCGGGATGGTGTAAATATGAATCTTGAATGTAAATACATCTTTGCAACTGAGTTTGTAGGTAGAGCATATTTTTTAGCGGCATACAACGCGTTGACTGTATTTATTTGTATCTCTAGTCCAGCAAGGACGCGCTGCCACCTGCTCGCTAATGGAGCATACTTTCACTGCACAACGACATTGACAAGTCGGCCAGTGCTATAAGTCTATAGCCAGTGATAGGCAAGCTAAGGAACAAGAGCCGTTTATATATTGGCATGATTTATTTTATGAGCTTTGTTTTTGTGTGACATCTCAAAAGTCATCTGCAGCTTAAAATCGTCGCTGTAGAAAGCGCCGATTCTCATCTCATGCAAGACCCAGTTGCTGTAGGGCTGGATGGATCTTTGTTGACCGGTCTTTATTTTCAGGCAACATTTGCAAACCAACGAAGAGCGTATTTGCAACATTAAATATTTTTAGGAATCAACCCACTACCTTTCAATCACGAGTCCGAAGCGTTAATCACTTTCTTTCGTTATTTCTATGCTAGAAAAGATGAACATTTCTTTGAAAATGAGATTGGAAAATGATGGTATAATCGCATATAATGGACAAGGCACGTTTAAATTTAATGGTGTCGTATAATGTCATTCGACCGGGTTGCTAGGGAAAAGGTCAACAGACAATTTTGTTATTCTATTCGTATATTTATTTAATTAAAGTATTTGTGTGTTTTTTAAAACAGAATGTTTTTCTTTTGAAGATATTTATCAATTTGTTCATTTTTATCCACACATTTACTCTTCATTTCTCACACTCGGAGTAGATCAAACACTTGCCTTTTGGCGTTGACAGCAAGCGCGTTATCAAAATACCTGATAATGGTTTTAAAACCAAAAAACTTTTTAATTTCTTACATAAAAAAAATGAAAATAAACCATGTTACCATTAAAGAAAACATTTAAAAAAAAATTTTTTTTACAGTGTGCTTGATTTTTTGGTTCCGGGTTTTGACCGTGGTCCATAGTTTTTGCTTCTTTGTTCTTTTTCTTCTTTCTTGATACATGTTGATTTTTAAAATGTTATTTGTCGTGTACCACCCATGCTGAAAAATGGTTCACTTTGCCAATGTCACCCCTGTTTCAGGGAAGGACGGCAAGAGTTGCAGGGTGTATGACCATTTGAGATTTGGTTTGTATGCTGTAGGTTCACATGAGGCATGTGGCACGGCACACGGCCAAGGCACGTATTTAATGAAATACGAATTTGTAAGCGTCAATTTTTTCGAGTCAAAAAGGTTCAGTATACCTGCCTTGGCACCTATTGTTGATTTCTACAGTATCGAGATGAACTGCCCTAGAGAACAAATTCTACAATGACCCCGGCAAGGCGGTCAAGCTATTGTACTGACAAATATATTTTCAATTCTATAATCTACGATCTAAGTAGAAAATATGTATAAACATTCAAGATTCATATTAAATGCACGCCCACAAACAGTCACGTGTAAGTTCCCGCTTACAAATGCAAATATACTTGCAAAATCCAAACCTCAAATGAACATAATAAACCCTGCAAATAAATAATGTGAAAATGAAATAAAAAAGGTTTTCTTCAATTCTTTTTATTAATTTAATTTTTAATTAGTTTATTCTTACATTATTAATTAATTTTAAAAACTCTACAACTTTTAGATATTCTAAACATTGATTATTATATATAGTTAAATGATCTGTTTTTTGTGTTCATTGACTTATAGGTTGGTAATATGAGGCTAATCCCACATACTGCAAAAAATAGTTCACTTTGTCAATTTTACCCCTGTTTCATCGCAAGCCGGCAAGAGTTATAGGGCTTTTGTTGATTTAAGATCTCAAATGTCATATATTTCTACATCTTAAATTATCGCGGCGTGTTTCACCGTGCAATTTGGGAACATTTGATTTTTTTTGTACATCACCGGAAATCAATACCACGACTTTTAAGTTACGAGTCCGTAGCGTTAACCACTAATGCTGATTGTATTATTATTTAATCGTGTGTAGATTGATGATTCGTGCTTTACTCTGTCCAATTAAAGATTATGTACGCTGCGAATTACTGCACTGCGATTCCAAGGCAGTTGAAGGTCGTTTATGGGAGAGCCCACCAAGACAGTGGCAATGCAAGCAGCTTAAGACAGCTGTCAAGTAATAATAATTATATTAGGATGATTTTTTTGGTGAGCGCTGTTTTTGTGTGTATCCCCCTCTAAGCCCTCTGCGCGCTTGGTTGTCGCTGGAGAAGCGCTAATTCTCAACAAGACCCAGTTGCTGTAAGGCTGGATGGACCTTTAGTTACCGGTCTTTGGTAAAGGTATATGAAGTTTTCACCCAGCGAAGAGCATATTTGAAAAAATAAATGCTATGATGATGATTTGTAGAGCGCCGTTTCGTGACTACTGTCACTGTAAGGGCGCTTCATTTTTTGTGCTCCGCTGAGATTCAAACTCACAACCCTTCATTTACGAGTCAGACGTGTGAACCACTAAAATTCGGACCGTAATACATCTTCTTCTTCCTGTGCCTGTTCAGTGAAGATTGGTAATCATCATAGCGATTTGCACCTTCGATATTGCTGCACGAAAGAGGGACTTGAGCTTTTGACAAACCACTGTCTTAGGTTTTTCAACCAAGTTGTTCTTCTTTGATCTGTAGCTCATTTTCCCTCAATTATTTCCTGTATAATGGGATGCAAGAGTGAATACTGCTCTCTCATAATGATGTTGCCGAAATAAATTAATTTTTGCCTTTGACGCATCAGGAGTTCAGCTCTTGTATTCATACGGGAAAGAACTTCGGCATTTGTGACTCGATCCATTCAGGAAACCTTCAACATCCAACGTAGATCCACATTTTTTTATTCTCGAGGCACTGTAAGTGTCCAATATCCAGGACAATATCCAGGACCTTCCTTTTGTTCTGTCCCTGCACACTTCTTTTATCATCTCGACATTCATCACTCTCTTCATACATGCTCTTTTCTTTCTAATCGTTTGTTCTTCCCCCTCCACGCTTATCTTTAACATTTCCTGTAAGCACTCTTGTCATCAGGCACCTTTGTACTTTCACTCTTGTTCATATCGCTCATATTCTTGTTCATTTTTTACTCTATTACCAATAGGTATACAGTCAAAGTAATAAATTTCTTCAATCAACTGTTTGTACTGAATATGCGTCTAAATTTTAATGCTTGCGCAGATTGGAGGAAATGTTTGTATGCAGCCTTGACACTCAAATAAGTTTCCGTATTATATAATTTCAATTAAATGCAATAAAACTGATGCAATAATGCTAAATAATAAGTGATACATAAGAATCCAACCTAAATGCTTGAACGAGAATCATTCCGACAGAGAATAGTCGAGAAAACAAACCATGGTATTATAAGCTTACCTGCTAAACGTAAAGCAAACACTTGCAACTAAAAAATCGTACATTTCAAGCATGTTTAGGTACTTTTTTTTAAATAGACTCAGCGTTACCAAAAAATCCCCATGTCACCCATCTATATCTATAAAGAAGGATGTATGTATGTATGTATGTATGTATGTATGTATGTATGTATGTATGTATGTATGTATGTATGTATGTATGTATGTATGTATGTCCCCTATAGACTCATAAACCGCTCATCCGATTTTGACGAAATTTTCAGGAAACATGTAACATATTCTTAGAACGAATCCTGTGAAGTTTGATGGTGATCAAATAAACAGTGGTTCTCAATTCTCGATATTTCAGCAACGAGGTCGGTAAATTTTGAAACCACCCAATAGAAGAAGACCATTATATTCAACTACAATACATAATCTTAGTTGCAAATTTACATTTACATTAAAGATTCATATAAAATGCATGCTCACAAGTAGACACATGTAAGTTCACGCTTACAAATGCTGCATGTGTACCCACTCATAATGTAAAATCCAAATCTAAAATGAACAACCCAGTAACTTTTACTTTACGCCAACTTGAAATGGATGTTATTCAGCTCCTGAGTGGCTTGACACTCATTTCTTATGAAGGCTGAGTAAGCCTTGCCGGTATTTTATTTTGAGTTAGAAATAAACACTGAAACGAGAAATAATTTCTGACAACTTCAGTGGGATTCTAACTCGAGATCTCGGCATGGAATGCAGTTACTCTACCAACTAAGACATAGACCGGACTTTTTACAAATATGGTGGATCGATATCGGTTTGGTTAGGGGTAAGCAACCTGCGGCTCACCAGCCACATGCGGCTCTTTGGGTGTGAAGTTACGGCTCTTTAGCTTCATACGCAAATATAAAAAAAACACAAAATTATACTTCTGATCGAAAAAAACTAAATCGTTCTGAATCGATTAACGATCTCTCCGCTACTTGTACGCGCTTTTTACCCTCCACCCTCCCCCCGCCCCATCGACGCTATTTATTGTTGGCAAAAAAACATTTGTGGCTCTTTACAAATCCAAATCCAAAATAAGATATGTATCATTTGAGATTCACATCAAATGCATTCCCATAAGCAGACACGCATAATTTCACGCTCACACATACCGCATGTGGAACTACAATATAAAAACCCAATCTTAAATGAACATAAGCCCTGCAACTCTTGCCGACCTTCCCTGAAACAGGGGCGACATTGGCAAAGTGAACCATTTTTTACAGTATGGGTGGTCAGCCTCATACCAACCTATAAGTCAAGGAAAAACTTTGAAATTTGTAAATTGTAATTTTTGGCTCTTCCGACTCAAAAGGTTGCCGACCCCTGGCCTAGACAAAAGTTCCAAATTAAAAAATGTTATTCAAGTATTCCAAGTTGAATTTTAGAAATGTAAGAAAGCTTTTATATCCCGCACTTATAAAAAATACGATAAACGAAAGTTCGTAGGTCCCAACTAGAAGACCATATTGAAATATATTATTATTATTAAAACCTTTTATTGAAACATACTTTTAATTAAAATATACATAATATAGTTGTTTTTTTCAAAAAACGCATTTCTGTAAAATTATATACTCACCACAAATTTAAAGATCGTTTTTTTCTCGGCGGTTAAACGTCTTTCTTCTATGTGACAATGGTCTAAAGCAACCAAGATAAACAAAATGTTTGCCTTTTACCTAACCCGGCCGTGCGACTTACAATTTTGTTGTCAATAGAAAATGTTCCGTGTGCACTACCTAAAACTTTCACTTATTGAAATAATGGATAGAGCACATTTTAAATGTGGGGAAAAAATGTGAATTCACTTGGCCGGGATAAAGACAGGACAGGGAGTCAAAAATTCAACATAAATTAAACACTTTTATGGAGATAGTTGAAAAAAAACTTAAGTGCATCATATTGTATGAAGCATTTTCCCCAACTGCATACGTTTCACAGTGCGGTTACATTGAAAAATATTCCTGATTGTTTGGAATACATTTATTTCTTCACTTTGCTCAAAGAGTATAGTGAATTTTATAGATTAGTTCTTTAATTGTATGATTAGAAAAATTTAATTTATTGTTTATATTCTTTTCTTGTATAGGTCAATATGCATCTGACCAACTATAAATAGAAAATGGTTCACTCTGCCAATGTCACCCCTGTTTCAGGGAAGGTCAGCAAAGAGTTGCAGGGTGTATGTTCATTTGAGATTTGGGTTTTTATGTTGTAGGTTCACACGCGGAATGTGCAAGTGTGAACTTATACGTGTCTGCTTGTGGGCATGCACTTAATGTGAATTCCAAATGTAACAATTATATCCATGCAACTTAGAATAGATTAGATGAGTGACGTTACATAGCCGATTTTTTTATCTTGAATATAAATGGAGCACCGCAATCGATTTTCCCTATGCTTGGCTCTGCTGCTTAACAGTTGTACCTAGACGTTTTTTTTTAGAAAACGTGAAGATTAACCTAGAGATAAATTGTGTGAAGCTTGATTCCGATTAGCACACTTTTTTTTTTGATCCTGTTGTTTCCTCTTTTATCTGTAGAAAAAAATTGATACCACATGCCCAAATGGCGTAGTGAAACACGCCGGGTACTGCTAGTCTATATCTATAAAGAAGGATGTGTGTATGTATGTATGTATGTATGTATGTATGTATGTCCCCTGTAGACTCATAAACCGCTCATCCGATTTCGACGAAATTTTCAGGAAACATGTAACATATTCTTAGAACGAATCCTGTGAAGTTTGATGGTGATCAAATAAACAGTGGTTCTCAATTCTCGATATTTCAGCAACGAGGTCGGTAAATTTTGAAACCACCCAATAGAAGAAGACCATTATATTCAACTACAATACATAATCTTAGTTGCAAATATACATTTACATTAAAGATTTATATAAAATGCATGCTCACAAGTAGACACATGTAAGTTCACGCTTACAAATGCTGCATGTGTACCCACTCATAATTTAAAATCCAAATCTAAAATGAACAACCCAGTAACTTTTACTTTACGCCAACTTGAAATGGATGTTATTCAGCTCCTGAGTGGCTTGACACTCATTTCTTATGAAGGCTGAGTAAGCCTTGCCGGTATTTTATTTTGGGTTTAAAATAAACACTGAAACGGGAAATAATTTCTGACAACTTCGGTGGGATTCTAACTCGAGATCTTGGCATGGAATGCAATCTATCTATCTATATCTATAAAGAAGGATGTGTGTATGTATGTATGTATGTATGTATGTATGTATGTATGTATGTATGTATGTATGTATGTATGTATGTATGTATGTATGTATGTATGTATGTATGTATGTATGTATGTATGTATGTATGTATGTATGTATGTATGTATGTATGTATGTATGTATGTATGTATGTATGTATGTATGTATGTATGTATGTATGTATGTATGTATGTATGTATGTATGTATGTATGTATGTATGTATGTATGTATGTATGTATGTATGTATGTATGTATGTTCCCTATAGACTCATAAACCGCTCATCCGATTTTGACGAAATTTTCAGGAAACATGTAACATATTTTTAGAATGAATCCTGTGAAGTTTGATGGTGATCAAATAAACAATGGTTCTCAATTCTCAATATTTCAGCAACGAGGTCGGTAAATTTTGAAACCACCCAATAGAAGAAGACCATTATATTCAACTACAATACATAATCTTAGTTGCAAATATACATTTACATTAAAGATTCATATAAAATGCATGCTCACAAGTAGACACATGTAAGTTCACGCTTACAAATGCTGCATGTGTACCTACTCATAATTTAAAATCCAAATCTAAAATGAACAACCCAGTAACTTTTACTTTACGCCAACTTGAAATGGATGTTATTCAGCTCCTGAGTGGCTTGACACTCATTTCTTATGAAGGCTGAGTAAGCCTTGCCGGTATTTTATTTTGGGTTAGAAATAAACACTGAAACGAGAAATAATTTTTGACAACTTCAGTGGGATTCTAACTCGAGATCTCGGCATGGAATGCAGTTACTCTACCAACTAAGCTATAGACCGGACTTTTTACAAATATGGTGGATCGATATCGGTTTGGTTAGGGGTAAGCAACCTGCGGCTCACCAGCCACATGCGGCTCTTTGGGTGTGAAGTTACGGCTCTTTAGCTTCATACGCAAATATAAAAAAAACACAGAATTATACTTCTGATCGAAAAAAACTAAATCGTTCTGAATCGATTAACGATCTCTCCGCTACTTGTACTCGCTTTTCACCCCCCACCCTCCCCCCACCCTCCCCCCGCCCCATCGACGCTATTTATTGTTGGCAAAAAAACATTTGTGTCTCTTTACAAATCCAAATCCAAAAGAAGATATGTATCATTTGAGATTCACATCAAATGCATTCCCATAAGCAGACACGCATAATTTCGCGCTCACACATACCGCATGTGGAACTACAATATAAAAACCCAATCTTAAATGAACATAAGCCCTGCAACTCTTGCCGACCTTCCCTGAAACAGGGGCGACATTGGCAAAGTGAACCATTTTTTACAGTATGGGTGGTCAGCCTCATACCAACCTATAAGTCAAGGAAAAACTTTGAAATTTGTAAATTGTAATTTTTGGCTCTTCCGACTCAAAAGGTTGCCGACCCCTGGCCTAGACAAAAGTTCCAAATTAAAAAATGTTATTCAAGTATTCCAAGTTGAATTTTAGAAATGTAAGAAAGCTTATATATCCCGCACTTATAAAAAATACGATAAACGAAAGTTCGTAGGTCACAACTAGAAGACCATATTGAAATATATTATTATTATTAAAACCTTTTATTGAAACATACTTTTAATTAAAATATACATAATATAGTTGTTTTTTCAAAAAACGCATTTCTGTAAAATTATATACTCACCACAAATTTAAAGATCGTTTTTTTCTCGGCGGTTAAACGTCTTTCTTCTATGTGACAATGGTCCAAAGCAACCAAAATAAACAAAATGTTTGCCTTTTACCTAACCCGGCCGTGCGACTTACAATTTTGTTGTCAATAGAAAATGTTCCGTGTGCACTACCTAAAACTTTCACTTATTGAAATAATGGATAGAGCACATTTTAAATGTGGGGAAAAAATGTGAATTCACTTGGCCGGGATAAAGACAGGACAGGGAGTCAAAAATTCAACATAAATTAAACACTTTTATGGAGATAGTTGAAAAAACACTTAAGTGCATCATATTGTATGAAGCATTTTCCCCAACTGCATACGTTTCACAGTGCGGTTACATTGAAAAATATTCCTGATTGTTTGGAATACATTTATTTCTTCACTTTGCTCAAAGAGTATAGTGAATTTTATAGATTAGTTCTTTAATTGTATGATTATAAAATTTAATTTATTGTTTATATTCTTTTCTTGTATAGGTCAATATGCATCTGACCAACTATAAATAGAAAATGGTTCACTCTGCCAATGTCACCCCTGTTTCAGGGAAGGTCAGCAAAGAGTTGCAGGGTGTATGTTCATTTGAGATTTGGGTTTTTATGTTGTAGGTTCACACGCAGAATGTGCAAGTGTGAACTTATACGTGTCTGCTTGTGGGCATGCACTTAATGTGAATTCCAAATGTAACAATTATATCCATGCAACTTAGAATAGATTAGATGAGTGACGTTACATAGCCGATTTTTTTATCTTAAATATAAATGGAGCACCGCAATCGATTTTCCCTATGCTTGGCTCTGCTGCTTAACAGTTGTACCTAGACCTTTTTTTTTAGAAAACGTGAAGATTAACCTAGAGATAAATTGTGTGAAGCTTGATTCCGATTAGCACACTTTTTTTTTTGATCCTGTTGTTTCCTCTTTTATCTGTAGAAATAAATTGATACCACATGCCCAAATGGCGTAGTGAAACACGCCGGGTACTGCTAGTAGTAAATAAAACTGAAGCTTCAACCACTAAAAGACAGCTGGTTTTTGGGGCTTTTAACACATTGGAATGTTTCTATCCACTTGGACCGTGTGAATGTGACACAAGTCAGTAATCTGCCGCACGCACATCAACAAAGTGTAGTTACCATGGCAACGCAAGTAACAGACTTCACTTGAGCGTTTTATCAGAAATGTACGTAATCTGAAACGCTCCCTGGAGGCGCTGGGTTAGATTCCATACACTTTCTGTGGTCGAGTAAAAACATTGAGCTATCTGCCAGCTCCGTTATGCAATTCTGGCAGACCTTGCAGTGTCTGGACTACCCCAAGGTTGTCATGGCAACCAGCAATTACAATATTGCTATTGTAACTATGGATCTGCAAATCTGTAATCTAAGTTGCGTCAGCATGGAGAAAGAAGAAAAAGATTCAAGTCAGGTGCACACATAGGTACATATCTAATCTAAGTTGCAAAATATAAGTAACATTAGAGCTTCACATTACATGCATTTTCACAAAACAAACATGTATGAGTTCGCGCTTAGACATGCCGCATGTAGTCCTACAATATAAAAACCAGAATCTCAAATGAACATACACCCTGACACTATTTCCAACCTTCCCTGAAACAGGGGTGACATTGGCAAAGTGAACCACTTTCTAAAGCATGGATGGTCAGCAGCATACCAACCTATAAGTCAACATACATACAGGAACATACACAACAAATTACATTTTTAAAATCAACAGATTATGATATGTATGGACATCAAAAACTAACAGAAAACAAATTCTAATTAATATTTCAATGATTTATCCGGTGAGAGATGTTTTCGTGTGAATTACACCTCAAGAGCTATGTGCAAGCTTGGTCGTCGCTACAAGGCTTGTACTCTTTATTCAGATCTCCATCATTATCTTCGCTACAGTACCAACTTGTTTTCTCGTTTACTTATTGTTTTGATCGAGCTGGGACTTCTAATGATGCACAAGTCACTGAAGACATTATGTTAATTACACAATTCACAGTAAAATTATATTAATCTATGTTGAAATAATGAAATATTATTTGTCATTAATTTTTAATGCAAATCACTGCTTTTAGATGATGCCTGTTGAGATAAAATAAAGAAAATATTAAGTGAATTGAAACTGTGTGTTTTTTTACAAAAATAAATACAACGGACTTTCACAGTGTGAACCACCAAACCCTAACAAATATAATCTAAGTTGTATTACAATATTGTTTTCTGTATTTGTTTTGATGTGTATATATTTTATTATTTGCGATTTAAAAATGCAACTAGTTGTATATGTTCCATGACTTATAGGTTGGTTTGTGGCTGACCACTCATGCTGTAGAAATTGGCTCACTTTGCCAATGTCACCCCTGTTTCAGGGAAGGTCGGTAAGAGTTGCAGGGTATATGTTCATTTGAGGTTTGAGTTTTTATGTTGTAGGTTCACATACGGCATGAACAAGCGCGATACATGAATGTTTGTGAAAATGCACATAAAGTGAATTCCCAATGTTACGTATCTTTGCAACTTAGATTAGATTAGTACACTTGGTTTGCGATAATCTGTAATCTGGAATGCTTGGAATCCGGTCGATAGCTCAGTTGGTAGAGTGCTTGCATTCCATGCCGTGAGCTCGCGTTCGAATCCCACCGAGGCGAGGGTGTCAGAAATGATTTCCCGTTTCGGTGTTTATTTCAAACCTCAAAATAAAATACCGGCAAGGTTTACTCAGCCTCCACAAGAAATGAGTACCAGCACTCTCGGGAGCTGGGAAACCTCCACTTCAACTGAAGTGGCTGGCGTAAGGCCGGCCCCCTTACCTGTAAAAATAAATAGGTTCAACTCGCCACATGCGACCCCTTCGGGGATAACGCGGCAAGAAGTTACACTATATGTACAGCTTAGTTGCGTAGTACACTCCCAGCATGCAACTTAATGATGATGACGATGATTTGTAGAGCGCCGTTTCGGTACTACTGTCACTGCAAGACCGTTTTCAGTCTTGACGCGGCGGTGATGTTTTTTTGAACCCACTGAAACTTTTTACCCGTTCATTCATAGAGAATTCCATTAATTTATTGTTCGCCGACGAGCCCGTTCCCACTTGTCGGGTGTCGGATCCGTGTATTAATCGGAGGTTCCAGTGGCAGAACATTATGTATGGAGCTATTCACACCTGTCGGAAACCGATTTTGTCCGAAATGTTCTGCCACTGGAACCTCCGATTAATATACGGATCCGACACCCGACAAGTGGGAACGGGAAGTGGGTACAGTAGGTGGTCCGGATTTCAGTGTTGCTTTACAACGAATTGATTGAGTAAATTAACTTCCTACTCAGAATGTGTCAAGAAAAGGAACAGATTATTTTGAGAACAATGGCTTATAAAGCAAAAAAATCAACCTACATTGAAATGTGTCAAAAATGTCTGATTTCGACCAATCAGATTCTTTGACTTATAGGTTGGTATGAGGCTGCCCACCCATACTGTAAAAAATGGTTCACTTTGCCAATGTCACCCCTGTTTCAGGGAAGGTCGGCAAGTGTTTAAGGGGTTATTTTTAATTAAGATTGGCCTTTTTATGTAGTAAGCCCGCATACGCCATGTGTAAGCGCGAACTTATACATGTCTGCTTATGGGAATGTATGTAATATGAATCTTAAATATTTTACCTTTAGATTATTTGTAGAAAATGCATACTTAAATAATACCATCAAGCATACACGTACAAGTTCACACTTACACATGCCGCATGTTTAAGTACTTTAACTTACAAAATAAATAAAAACAAAATCTCAAGTGAACACAAACTTTTTTTTTTTAGTTTAATTTTATAAAAGTTAAAATAAAAACATAGGTATGTAACATTTTATTGACTTTTAATTTAAATGTTTTGTAAGGTCGTTGATCCAAAAATAATCATTTGGGGCGTTTTAAAAAGAGCACGATTTATCGATATTCTCTTCTTTATCCTTGAACTTCGAACGTAATCTATAATTAATCTAAGTTGTATCCGGAAACAAACAGTACCTACATACAGCGCAACTAATCATAGCTTATACCTACAATCAATGTTCACCCTTTTAAAGGTCGACTACAGCTATCCATGTTACTCCATCTATAATCTAAGTTGCAAAAATATATCGATACCTTAAATTAAAGGTAATATTGAAAAAGTAACGTATGAAGCTCTAATGGGTTTCTCAGATAAATGCAATTTTTTCCCTATTTTCTACGAGAGAAAATATGAAAAAAACAAATGCAAGTTCTCTCTCCTGCCGGAATGATGAAGACAAATCGTCACCTCAGCGCTTGTTTAGCTTAGCTACCATTTGATTCAAAGATGACCTTTCAATTAATCATAATATGCTACAATATCTGAGCTAAGAACAAAACGGAAAACACGATACTGTGAGAGTTATTTTTGATATTTAAAAAAACAATATCCAGCATTCATAAGACACATTGTTCCAGTACGCATACAAATATTGCTCATGTGAAATTACCTCTGATTGACATAGGACAAACAAGCACAAAGGGGACGCTGTTTATTTTTTATAGATAACAACGATATCAGTACCTGCCAGGGTTACAAACATACAAGTCACGTATCCTTTGCAATAATTTAAAATTAATTTTGTATTTAATTGCTTGGGCGTTACTGAAGAATAAAATAACAAATCTTGTTTTGTTTTTAATTTATTTACTTTTAAAGAAACACTTGTGGAATGTATTTGTGTACAATTTTTAGACGTTGCAAAAATACGGTATTTGATGAATGGGCATTCCTTAGCTAATAAGCTAGTATGAGGCTGACCATCAATATGGAAAAAAGATTTTGGTTTATTTTTCAATGACATCCTTGTTTCAGGATGTACAATTGTAATGTAAGGATGTTCTTTAATGCAGAGCGAACCCTCAGCTCGTGTGGTAACGCATTTCACTACAGAGGGCTGGCAATGAAAAATCATGATTTGAAAAACAATTGTCGGTGAGGCGGAAGCTGTTCACGGCCTTTGTAGATCTGGAAAAGGCTTTTGACTCAGTGGACAGAGGTATGTTATGGGATGTTTTGAAAGCATACGGAGTGAATGGGGCTCTCCTTGGTGCGGTGCATGCAAACTATGAAAATAGTAAGGCATGTGTCCGTATTGATGGTGAGTATAGTGAGTGGTTTGAAGTGTATAAGGGTGTGAGGCAAGGATGTGTGATGAGCCCATGGCTATTTAACATAGTTATGGACAAGTGTGTCAGGGATGCTAGACTTAATGATTGTGGATTGATGATAGGAGAGAGCAAAGTGAGTGTTCTACTGTATGCAGATGATGCAGTTCTTGTATCTGATTCTGCAGTAGAATTGCAAACAATGCTCTCTAGATTGAATGAAGCTTTGTTAGGTAACCATCTGAAGTTGAATGCAAGTAAGACGAAAGTATTGATTTTTGAAAGAGATGATGAAAGTATGAATTATGAATTTAAAATTAATGGAATGAATGTTGATGTCGTAAATGAGTTTGTATCCCTGGGAAGTAAGTTTGAAAAAGATGGAAGAATGACCGGTGAATTTGAAAGAAGAGTAATGAAGGGCAGGTGTGTACTGGGTGCCACAGCTTGTATCGCCAAAAATCAAAACATATCTAAAAATGCTCGATTGGCGGTACGCAGTGGCATACTTTTACCCACCTTGATGTATGGAAGCGAGGCCTGGACGGTGAATGAAAGTGAAATTAGTAAAGTCCATACTGTTGAAATGGACTTTCTAAGAAGTATGATTGGGAAAAAACGGAGTGACAGGGTGAGGAATGATTTTGTAAGAGAAGAATGTGGTGCAAGAGAAAGTGTGAAAGTGAAGATTAAAAGAAGTTTGTTAAGATGGTTTGGGCATATGGAGAGAATGAATGAGGAAAGACTGACGAAGAAAGTATATGTTGGTAGAATAGATGGATGTCGTGGTAGAGGAAGACCGAGAAAGGTATGGATGGACCAAATATCCGAAATTGCGAATGAATTTAGTTTTTTATGTCAATGTATAGGTATATTGTTGTTTATTGATTTTAAAAATGTAATTTGTCATGTATGTTCCTTGACTTATAGGTTGTTATGCGGCTGACCACCCATACTGTAAAAAATTGGTTCACTTTGCCAATGTCACCCCTGTTTCAGGGAAGGACGGCAAGAGTTGCAAGGCTTATGTTCATTTGAGATTGGGTTTTTATATTTTAGGTCCACATGCGGCATGTGTTAGCGCGAAATTATACATATCTGCTTGTGGGAATGCTTTTAATATAAATCTTAATTGATATATATCTTTGCAGCTTAGATTAGATTAGATTAGAATGGAATATCCAGAGTCATAATAAAAGAAGAGCTTGTATGAAGAAGGTTATGACTCTGGAGGAAATGAAAGAAGTATGTAAGGATAGAAAGAAATGGCGGTTGATCTGTGATGTTGGCGGCTAGGGTTTGTTAAAGTAAAATTGGTTTTTATGATTTAGTTTTTTATGTCCATGTATATATTATCTATTGATTTTAAAAATGTAATTTGTCATGTATGTTCCTTGACTTATAGGTTGTTATGTGGCTGACCACCCATACTGTAAAAAAATTGGTTCACTTTGCCAATGTCACCCCTATTTCAGGGAAGGACGGCAAGAGTTGCAAGGCTTATGTTCATTTGAGATTGGGTTTTTATATTGTAGGTCCACATGCGGCATGTGTTAGCGCGAAATTATACATGTCTGCTTGTGGGAATGCATTTAATATAAATCTTAAATGATATATATCTTTGCAGCTTAGATTAGATTAGATTAGATTAGATGATTTGAACACTGAACTTTTCAGCAGCCCTGCGGGCAGATTTTGAAGTCCTCCGACTGCCCCCTACTGCGTCAATCGCACATACGTAACTTTGAAAAATAATGGCGCAATGTTTTGTGTAAACTTAAATATAGTTAAGCAGACTATAATATCATATTGGGTAAATAAGTTCTTAGGCATTGTTTTATGTTCTTTTTTTTAAATACGCCATGTTTGTTTTCAGTGTTGCCAGCCACGAGCAGTTGAGGCGGTTTCCCGACAACTTCAACTTTGGCGTGGCCACAGCGGCGTACCAGGTGGAGGGAGGATGGAATGCAGGAGGTGAGCCAACTACCAACTGTTTCTCTTCCTCTCAATGTCTCGTCCAGCCCAATGCAAGCCTGGGCCTTCTTCAGCCTCTGCCTCCAGCTGCCACATGTCCTACGACGCGACGTCGCAGCTGGTAGAAGCTGGGCCGCATCTGCCCGTTCCCACCTCATTCCTCCATCATAGTCTGGACCTTCCCGCGCTTCATCTTCCTTCCGAGTGATCGATCATTTCTTCTCATCTAATCTTATCTAAGTTGCAAAGTATGTTACATTGGAGATTCACATTAAATGCTTTCTCACAAGCAGGCACGTACAAGTACGCGCTTACACATGCCGCATGTGAACCTACAACATAAAAACCAAATCTCAAATGGACATAAACCCTGCAACTCTTTCCGTCCTTCCCTGAAACAGGGGTGACATTGGCAAAGTGAACCATTTTTACAGCATGGGTGAGGTTGAGGGTGAGGAATACAAAATTCAAATTTAAAAAACCCTTGTCCTAGCCGCCAACATTACAAGTCAACCGCAATTTCTTTCTGTTCTTACATACTACTTTCATTTGATCCAGAGTCATTACCTTTTTCATATGAACAAGCTCGCCTCTTATTATCACTCTGAATATTTCTTGGATATTCTTCGTAAATATTTATAAAAAATACATTCTGTGTAAATTCACCTTTGTTGTACATCATGTAAGTACTTACTTACATAGAATAAAAATATTGATAAGTAGTTAGGTTAAATAAAGCAACGCGGAAAACTAAAACAATCAATAAAAGTTACTGACCTGGCAACATTATTTCATCTGCGGGTACCTACCACGTCTGACACGTTCCAAATTTGAAAATTTGAAAAGAGAACACGTTAATACCGACGACGAATGGAAATTGACACTATTCAAATGATATGCTTACAGCCAAAATTGCTTACGTCCAAAAATGTCCAATATGAAGTTTATTTAAAAAAAAATCAACTAAGCATTTTTTCCTTTATTCACGCAATAGTATGAGACTGATTTATTTTGACACACGCTAGATAACAGCGTCACACTATTCGATTTATTTAATGAGCAAGGTTTTCCCGTTTCCAAAGGAACAGGTTTTCAATTGTTGTGAAGTATGGTGCTCCATGAAATACTGAGGTTTGTTATCATTTTTGAGACCCTTTTAAATTCGAGCTTAGACCTTTCATTTATAAAGCAGAAACTACACCAAACTTCATTTAAATCTTTGTTACCGAAGAAGCCGATATCCATAATTAGGGACTGGAAAATAGTGGTGTTATTTTTTAGGAAATTCGCGTTATTTTTTTGTGAAATTCGCGTTATTTTTGATCAAAAACAGGGAAATTCGCGTTATTTTTCATGATAAACGGGGAGATTTGGTGTAATTTTTAGGGTTGATTAGATCAAAATAAAGGTTTATATAATTGCAAAACAAAATATATTACTAATATTTACATTTTTTTATGTAAACAACAACATGTACCTTCAAAAACAATGAAAAAACAACATCTGAATCAATACGAGTATCTGCAACCGAAGATGGTGGAAGTACCCACCGAAAACGTTTTTGCAATAAAAAATACTCAAGTGGTACAAAACAATGTTTTTTAATTTTAGTTTCTTAATTTTTTTTTTTTTTTTAAATAATCCTTTTTTACAAAAAACCATTGATTGAAAAAAGTATTAATATTTCAATGACACTCCGAAACCCTGCAAATATCCTTTTAAAATATTTAATTTTTGTGCATTTAGTCTCTAGATGAGGGTTATCTCATTTTTCAAGGGATGTTGGCTTTTATGAAAGCTTCAAGTTGTGCTCTTGGCTAATCCAGCAACAGCTTCACTCCTTGAAGTATTTTCCTTCATTGATGTCACGATTCAAGTCTGCTTGGATGATCCAGGACAGTTCTGCTTTTCATTATTTTTTTAATAAAATAGATTTGTGAAAAGTAATTCAATTCACCAACCTACTCTGCCTGGCCAGATACAGGTATTAATATCATTAATTAATAATTCATTATTGTTTATTTTAATTAATTATTCATTTTTAATTACCCAATTACATCTGTTGAACCAGGGTCAAATTTATGGTCAAATGACCCAGGTGGGGATCGAACCCCGCGTCTAGCGTTCTAGCGTGTTTAAACGTTGAAAGAGACCAATTTTCCTGTGTTTTGCACCTTGCAAAGGGTTTTCGCAGGATTTTTTTCTTTCCCACAAAATCGTTGCGTTGCAAAAGCGATACATTTTTCGCACAATTTCTACCAAAAGTAAGAAAATTCGCGATATTTGCGTAAAACCTCAAATTTCGCGTTATTCGCGTAAAAACATCAAAATTCGCGAATAAATTCGTTTTATCGCGATCGCGAAATTTTCCAGTCCCTATCCATAATATATTGTTAAGGTTTTTTACTTCAGTGCTATCTATGATAGTCTATAATCTAAGTTGCAAAGATATGTTAACATTTTAGATTCATATACAGTGCACGTGTAAGTTCACGCTCACAAATGATGCATGTGTACCTACTTACAAATTAAAATCCAACTTTCAAATTAACACACGCCCTGCAACTTTAGCCGACCTTCCTTTAAACAGGGGTGATTTTGGCAAAGATTTTTTTTTACAGTATGAGTGGTCAGCCTCATACCAATAAGTCATGGAAAAGTGCACAAAGATAAAAAAAAAAAAGCAACTCTTATATACTAAATAGGATTTTTTTTAAAGTATTTTGTATTGAAATACATTATTCTTATTCAGTAAATACTCGTAGATGCTCAACGAACCTTACGTGTCAGAATACAGGTTATTATTTAATTTATCGCTTTTTGAAATTTATAGATATCGGCAGTAAGTCGGCCATATTATAAGTAAGTATATTGTTAGGTATTAATTTATATATACCTATCTGTCTAAGTTTATTTAGTCACCTTTTTATGTTAAAACACACAAAAAATGATCGGAGTTTTTGTTTACGTTTTACCTTGGATCGAACTCTAATGCATTTTAACACGAATCCACACTTTTTGTCGACTTTTTTTTTTAAAAGCGTTTGAAGTTTGTTTTATACCTAACTTGATTAAAAAAAGACCTGGCCACATCCTGGTAGGTAGAGAGTAGCCGCTGAAATAATTTGTCTGTGGCTATTTGGAAAATCAAAATGGCGGCCTCATTATTTTCATCGTAGGTCAAAACAAGTGAATTCCAAAAACTGTATTGTATTATTTTATATTTTTTTACCTCTTAATCTTTGACAGGTTTATTTGGTCGATAGCTTGATGCTTAAATATCCATATTTTGAGAAAAATTTGAGGTTCAAATTGAGCCCATGTCAAGAAAATGGATCAAATCCCCTGACATGGTTGGATCATTAGCAGGAAACTCTGATGTAAGAATGAAGTTCGGTCGATAGCTCAGTTGTTAGAATGCTTGTGTTCCATTCCAGAGTGCTAGGACTCGATCCCCACCGAGGATGTCAGAAATGATTTTCCGTTTCGATGTTTATTTCAAACCCAAAATTCAATACCGGCAAGGTTCACGCAGCCTTCACAAGAAATGATTACCAGCCTATTCGGGAGCTGGGAAACCCCCACTTCAACTGAAGTGGTTGACGTAAAGCCGGTCCCCTTGCCTGTAAAAATAGATAAGTTACAAACGCGGCAAGAAACTACACTAGGTATATGTGTAGCTTAGTTGTGATTGCGGAAGAATCCGGCCGTGAAAGACATTTATAACATATTTTTAGTTAGCTTTTGCCCCAGCCCGGCCGTGTGACGTCAGACGTCATTAGACTAGTATCGGGACTTAATGGGTTTTTTTTACTCACCCCATCACTTGGAAAGCGATTATTAATTTAACGTTTGACGTGATTGCGGTTCATAATGACATAATATCATTAATGATGCTCCAATTAGGGATTCCCATAATTTCACATCATTAAAATTACATAAATATATTTCAATAACCATCATCTCTAGGCCTCCTTCATTAATAGCTGCCAACGCTGTCTACACATCGCTTTCCTTCTCCAATATCACACTCCTAGCGCATGTCAATCCTTGCTCTGGGCCTTCCCCCTGCCCCAAGTCCTCAGGGTCGATCATCACAACTATCCTCTCCATGCTCTGATGGTCCATTCACTGTGTGTGTTCAGCCATCCTCTGCCTGTAGTTCCCTTGATGTCGTCCAGCCCCCTCAGTTGGGGTCTCCACACTCCCCGCTGGGACACCCTGGGTGTCCACTGGACGATCCGTTTCGGCCCCCTGTCATGGTCCTGCCTTGCGACGTGACCAGCCCAGCGTCACTTTAAGCAGGCCACTCGCTGCATGACATCAGTGACACCAGTGCGTCTACGGATCTCATGGTTTGGAACCCTGTCTCTGAGGCTGATTCCCAGCATCCTCCTTTTAATGGCTCTTTGGCGCGTTGTCAGTCTGTTGGCGTTATACTAAGCGAGCCCTTTTGTTTCCAAGCCAAAGGTGGATACTGGTAGCATGCATGACTCAAAGACTCATCGTTTCAGGGTAACATGCATTTCCGTGTTGATCAGCGTGTTTAAAATCAAAATAATTCTGTTCCGAGTCCCATCGTGTACTTAAGTTGGATAAAAATGGGAAGTTCCAGACTTCCACACACTCATGCACTATAAATCATCTCATTGATAGACCAGCGTTTCTGGCAAATTTCGTTTCACCATACAATGTGGAGAGAGCACAGCCTTGCGCTAGAGAAGTAAACAATCTCCAAAGACTGAAAAATCTTCTTGGTCAACGGCATAGGATGTAGAAACGGGAAACTTCCACATTGAAGACCCATAAACCAGCAAACGAACCAATCTTGATATGCGATGTTTCTTTTACGAGTAACACGAAAGGATAGCCTTGGATAGGAAGGGATAGTGAAAGAAATGGATGAGCATTGCTGTAAACCAATCTTGATATGCGATGTTTCTTCTACGAGGAACACGAAAGGATAGCCAAGTGGATAGGGACTAGGGAGGGATAGTGAAAGAAATGGATGAACATTGCTGTAAACAAATCTTGGGACTAAAATTAAAGAAGAAGACATGAAGTACCCATAAAGTTAATATAAAAACAACTGGAAGGGAGACAGGTAGAGACAAAAAGACAGGCCAGCAGATTTAAATCAATAAATAGAATGAGACATGTATTTGCAAAGGTTCAAGAATAAGCGATTGCCTGAATACAATAATTTGTTGATGGCTTCACGTGAATACAAGAGAGCTCATCTCGCTTCCCCATATGCTGTGCCTACTTGCTACTAATGTATAAAAACTGGTATTTCAACATTCTACAAATAGCTTAGGTACATACAACAATTAATTACATTTTCGCGCTGCCTAAATAAAATTACGCGTAAAAAAATATTTCTTTAATCGCCGAATAGACATCTCGTTCTTCTTTTTGTAACTCTTCTGTGAATCTTATCTAATCTAATCTAATCTAAGTTGCAAAGATATGTTACATTGGAGATTCACATTACATGCATTCTCACAAACAGACATGTACAAGTTCGCGCTTGCACATGCCTCATGTGAGCCTACATCATAAAAGACGCAAAATGGTGAAAGCAAGAAAACATAGAATTTGACACGTAAAAACATGTTTTGTATGACTACACCACTGCAACGTTAGACAGGACTGAGAGAAATGTGGGCTATAATTATATAGTATGTATCAATGCAGTGAGTTAGTGTATGCTCCTCTATAATAGTCTCTGAAGCGCTATTCTGCTAAATTCCTTACACTTTCGATATCAATCCAAGTCGGACCTTGCTTGCGCTTGCGAAATAACCTCATATATAAAAAAAATACCAGTAAGCCTTATTTTTGGATGCGAATCGCTATCTCGTCGCCTTAAGGTCGTAAGGAATTCAATAGAATAGCGCTTCTGCTTTGTTGTCATGTGCCCGAAATAGACCACATTTTGCCGCAAACCTGTCAGTTTACACACTTAATCCACCTTGCTCTAATCTGTCGCCTTAAAGCTCTTAAGTACGCGGAGATTTTAATGGCACATCAGGTGTCAGTAAATCTGTGCAAATATTATAGCAAGAAATTCCGATTCCATAAAGATAACATGTGTGTGAGTATTTAGAAATGAATTCCTTGACTTATAGGTTGGTATGAGGCTGACCACCCATACTGTAAAAAATGGTTCACTTTGCCAATGTCACCCCTGTTTCAGGAAAGGTCGGCAAGAGTTGCAGGGCTTATGTTTTATTTATTTATTTGAGAAAAACTACAGCTTTTTAAAAGTAATTACAATGGTGTTTTTAAAATTAATATAAGCCAAAATTGTTTCTTCTATTTAAAATTATAGAGATAGAATAATAATTTGATCAGTCCATGTTCATTTGAGATTGGGTTTTTTATACTGTAGGTCCACATGCGGCATGTGCAAGCGCGAAATTATGCGTGTCTGCTTGTGGGAATGCATTTAATATGAATCTCAGATGATACATATCTTTGCAGCTTAGATTTAGGTTTTAGAATGCATCTGGGTTTTGGAAATCTTGGCTCATATTGAACCAAAAATTGCAGTAATAAATTCGTTTTAAGTTGTTTCTTGATTTGTAGTTCGGTCAATAGCTCAGTTGGTAGAGTGCTTGCATTCCATGTCGTGAGCTCGGGTGCGAATCCCACCGATGGTGTCCAAAATGAATACCCGTCTCGGAGGTTTAAATTGAGCCCATGTCAAGAAAATGCATCAAATCCCCTGGCATGGTTGGATCATCAGCAGAAAACACCAATGCAAGAATGAAGCTCGGTCGATAGCTCAGTTGTTAGAATGCTTGTGTTCTATGCCAGAGTGCTAGGGTTCGATCCCCACTGAGGATGTCAGATTCGAATCCCGGCGGAGCACAAAAATATACCATTTATATTTCCAAATGTGCTCTTCGCTGGGTTAAAAAAATTATAAATCTTTACCAAAGACCGGTCACTGAAAGGTCCATGCAACCTTGCAACAACTGGGCCTTGCTTGAGAATTGGCGCTTTCTACAGCGACGACCAAGCTCGCAGAGGGCTCTTGAGGCATGATACACACAAAAACAGCGCACACCAAAAAAATCATCCTAATATTATAGTATTGTTACTTTTAGGATGCAAGTACACAAGCCGACACGTGCAAGTTCGCGCTCATGCATGCAGCATACGTACTAACAAAAGAAAACTGATACATTGGTTAGTTCTGCAAATTTTGTTGTCATTCCCTGAAACTGGGGTTGCATCGCCAAAAGTGATTCATTTTTTACATTATGAATGGTCAGCCTCATACCTTGACATATTTTATTTAATCCATCAACAAATACTGTGGGCGATTGTTGTAAATTTTGCAACATTTTGTATAAGTATCATTAAAATGTCAAACACTTGTTTTTTGACATTTGAAATTCATTTAATTTGACAGGTGATGCGAAAATAAAACATGTGAGCATTAATTTGACATTGGGAACATTTTAATGATGCCAGAACGTCCCCTTAGTGCTTGTTTGTCTTATGTCCATCAGAGGTAATTCCACATGAGCATTGTTTTTTTATGTGTAGGTACTGAAACGATGTGTCTTATGAAAATTGGAAAGTGATTTAAAAAATTAAAACAACTCTCACATTAGATACCGTGTTTTTCGTTTTTTTCTTAGCTCAGATTGTGCAGAATGCAATTCATTTCTGTACCTTAGACGTAGAGCATAAACAACGTTAGTCACATTTAGTAAAACGTGCAGGAGACGAGTTTTAGTGAAAATGTGCACTTTTTTAAACCATCATAACTTCTAAACTAGGCGAGATATTTTTGATCTGTAAAAAGTGTTTCTCTTCTTCTATCGATATTTATTTAATGTGAAGTAATGTCAACACCGTATGTGGAACTTCCGTGGTTTATGCTCGCACTTTTATGTGCATCCCATATTAATAGAAGGGAACAGGGGAAAAAGGATCACTGTCAAAAGTAAATCATTGTGAGAAAAAGGAAAAAACATGATTTACTTTGTATAACTGTTTATGAAACAACTTACTATAGTAGCAATTAAAACTATTTTTTATAGCTTATTTAATAATTTGGTTTTGAATTCTTAATTATTTATTTTCTTTGAGTAGCCATAACAATAAAGAATATTTAGAAAATATTACTTGCAACAAGGATCATAGTCAATTGACATTGATCTTTTTTCTAATTTTAGTATTCATTAATTTGAATTGTAACACTATTTACTCAAAATATTCTAGTTATATGAGGCTGACCACCCATACTGTAAAAAATGGTTCACTTTGCCAGTGTCACCCCTGCTTCAGGGAAGGTCGGCAAAAGTTGTGGGGCTTATGTTCATTTGAGGTTTGAATTTTATTTGTAAGTACACAATCAGCATTTGTAAGCGCGAACTACACGTGTTTGTTTGTGGGCATACATCTGAGAGCTTTGAATGAATATATCCTTGCAACTTAGATTATAGATAGATAGATAGTAATAAAAATATTATAATTATTGACAAATTTAAAAGCTAATATTTATATTAGCCTAATAAGAAACAAGGTAAAAAAGATCAAAGTCATTGACTATGATGCCGGCTGACTGACAGCCGGCTGTCAAAATGAAAAAAAAGATCAATGTCCATAGACAATGATCTTTCTTTCTGCAACAAGGGTGACATTGATCTTTTTATGATACAGTCATACGATCTATTTTTGAGTCTGTTGTAGACTATGATCGTTTTAAGCGTTTTTCGGAAATCTAGACAAGAAGCTACCTTTATTTTGCACTAGATGGCATTGTTAGTTATTTTTTGCTGAAAAATTGACAATGATCCTTTTTCCCTTGTTCCCTTCTATTACACTTGATATCTCAGTAACTATGAGTCCGAGGACTCCAATATTTTTACCACTTATAGAACAGCTAATTATAATAATTTCTGCATCATTAACTCAAAAAACGCAAAAAAGTGGACTTATGTTGTTTATGCTCTAAGGTACAGATTTTAAGGTCATCTTTTAATCAAATGGTGGACAGCCAAACAAGCACTGGGGGGACGAGAACACATCATTAAAGTGTGTGAGAAAGCACATCGCTTTATAAGAGAAATCTAATGAACCCAAATATAATATTATCAATGTACACATTTCTCTTATTCTTAAACATCACTTGGAGTATTAAACATTGCGTAACTTCTCTCGATCGCGTTAATAAATCAAGATAATGTATACAAGGTAAATCACTCACTAGGACTGCCATCGTATATTCCATACATTTACGATTCACGCATTCGAGGTGAGTTGTTCGCGATGTTTCTTACTTGGGAGACTAAATGCAAAACTTTCGACACACCAACACGAGAAAAAAAACTGTCTATTTAAATTCATTTGAAAAGTGGGAATGCATTTAATATGAATCTCAAATGATACATATCTTTGCAGCTTAGATTTAGATTTAGATTTAGACATGTGGCATGCGCAAGCGCGAACTTGTACGTGTCTGCTTGTGAGAATGAATGCATGGAATGTGAATCCCCAATGTTACATATCTTTGCAACTTAGATTAGATTAGGTCATATGTGGCTAGTGGAACCTATTTAATTTTACAAGTAAAGGGGCTCAGCCTTACGCCAACTTCAGTTGAAGAGGGGGGTTTCCAGCGCTCGAGGGGGCTGGTACTCATTTCTTGTGAAGGCTGAGTAAACCTTGCCGGTGATTTATTTTTAGTTTGAAATAAACACCGATTTGGGAAATCATTTCTGACACCCTCGGTAGGATTCGAACCCGAGCTCATGGCATGGAATGCAAGCACCATTGGCAAGCACTCTACCAACTGAGCTATCGACCGGACTTCAATATTCTTTGAATGCGTAGAAAGGAAATGATTTGGTGATAAAAGAGGAAGTACGGATGTATAATCAATTAATTATTATTGTTATTTTGTAATCATTTTCAAGGTTATTTTACAAAATTCTTAAAGGTCGTGTACTCACAATTGTAAAAATTAAAATAGGTTTCTTGTTTTATCTTCTTTCGATAGCTCAGCTTTAATAGAGTGATTGCATTCTATACCAAGAGATCGGGATCGAATCCCACCTAGGGCGTCAGAAATGATTTCTCGTTTCGGTGTTTTTTTCAACCCTAAAATAAAATACGTTCCGGTAAGGTATACTCAGCCTTCACAAGAAATGAGTACCAGGGAGCTGTACAACCCCGAAAGTGGTTGGCGTAAGGCCAGCCCCCTAAGCTGTAAAAAAAATAGGTTCCACTCACCCCATGCAACTCCTTCGATGAGAACACGGCAAGAAGTTATTATATATGTGTAGCTTAGTCACTTTTCTTTTTTATTACTTCTTTCTCTAGCATGTTTTCGACTAGGTAGATGTTTCTTTTTATGAATATATCATTGCAACTTAGATTATAAATGGACTCCAAACATTCAAAATATCTTTAAGCTATGTGACGTCATTCATCAAGATGGATTCCCTATAATCAGGGATTCTTTTTACTCACTTATTTCACTTTCCGAAATTTTTGTGTTCATTGACTAATACTTTGGTATGAGGCTGACCCTTCAGGCTGTAAAAACTTGGTTCACTTTTGCCACCCAAGCAGGCACCTGTAAGTGCGTGTTTACTACACATGCCGCACGTGTAGGTACTTACAAAATATCCAAACCTCTCATGAACGTACACTTTGCAACTCCTGCTACCTTTCCCTGAAACGGGGCTCCCCTTAAGATGGTATAGCATTAAGTATACACAATAATCTAAAATCCAAGTTACAAAGATATGTAAACATTTACGATTCACATTAAATGCATGCCCACAAGTAAACGCATGGCGCTTAAGCATGCTGAATGGATTACAGATAGGATCCTTGACTTAAAGGTTGGTATGAGACTAACCACCCATATTTTAAAAAATGGTTCACCTTGCCAATGTTCCCCCTGTTTTACAGAAGGTCGGCAAAAGTTGCAGGGTTTATCTTCATTTGAGGATTGAATTTTAATTTCTAAGTACACATTCAGCATTTGTAAGCGCGAACTTACACGTGTTTGTTTGTAGGCATGCATTTGATATGAGTTTTGAATATTAAAATATCTCTGCAACTTAGATTATTTATCCACATGCGCTAATCAAAGTTACTACTCGTCAAGAAGGTACACTTGGTCTTAAATATCAAAATTTGCTCAAAATTTTTTGTTTAACTAATTGACCTTGGTTCGTGGTGTAAAAATAATCGTTCCTTGCAAACCGCAAAATTCCTACTCGGTTAGTTTCAATTAAATTATTTTTACTTTTATAAATACCTGTACTTGAGCATTCTGTATTTAACCGGAAGTATATGTATACCAGAATAATGTAAGATTGTCGCAGCTTGGTTTTTTTAATAATTAATTTCCTGTACTCAAAATACCTACGACTCTATATTTTTAACCAATTTTTAAACCAAATTTGATAAGGTTTAATTTTGACTTATTGTTACATCTTAATAAATTAATTAATTGGACTAATTTTACAACTCTTGCAGTCTTCTACTAAAATACGAGTGATATTAGCAAGATGCTATGTGGGTTCATTTATTGTTTGTTTGATGACCAATGACTTTAAAAACTTCCCTGTTTCAGAGAAGTCAGCAAGATGTGCATGGTTTATGTTCATTTAAGGTATGGGTTTTTATTTTTTAAGCACACACGAGAACTTACATGTGATAGCTTATGAACATCCATTTTATAGCAATCTTAATGTTCATATACCTCTGCAGTTTTGATTAAAGAAAGATAAAATAGGTAGACCTAATTATTTAATTTTTAACTATGGTCAAAGTCATCGGCAAAGCGTCAACGTGATTTGAACTTGCGTTGATTTTTTTATTTCAAACACTTTACACAAAATTACCATCTGGACCCACTCAGATTAGAGCTGTATTTGTAATTATGTCGCCATTCCACTAGGAGTGGTCAGAACCTCTGCAGATTTGTGTGCAGGAATACGAATAAACGGGAAATCATGTTTCACTTTCAGTCAATCACTTTCGGTGGTTATCAAACCGTAGCCTTCTGGCTTTCAACACATGAGCTATACCATCTAAGCTACTAAGTGAGATACTAATTTGAGTGGTTTCTTTTTTATTTGCAGACAAAGGAGAAAACATCTGGGACTTTCTGACGCACAACAACAAGGATGCCATCTTGGACCACAGCACGGGAGACGTGGCGTGCGACAGCTACCGGCTGTGGAGGAGGGACATCGAGATGCTGCTGGAGCTGGGAGTGGACTTCTACCGCTTCTCCATATCCTGGTCCAGGATGCTGCCGACTGGCTTCAGCGACAAGATCAGCCAGGATGGACTGAAGTACTACAACGATCTTATCAACGAGCTGATCGCCAAGAACATCACTCCTGTGGCGACCTTGTACCACTGGGACCTGCCTCAGAGACTCCAGGAGCTGGGAGGGTGGCCAAACCCTCTAATGGTGGACTATTTCGAGGACTATGCCAAGGTTAGCATTTGAGTACTCCTTTTTTTTAAGACTAAATTTGAAAAAACGCGGTGCACAATGACGTACCGTCACTGTTGTTGATGTGTGGAAGTGCGGCATGGATTATAAATATGAAACGCAACTTAGCTTCACATGTAGCTTAACTTTTTTGCGTTGTGCCCGTAGGGGTGGAATGTGGCGTGTAGAACCTATATATTTTTACAGGTAAGGGGGTGGCCTTACGCTTACCACTTCGGTTAAAGTGGATGTTTCCTAGCTTCCGAGGGAGCTGGTTTGCATTTCTTGTGAAATATGGGTGAACCTGGCCGATATTTTTATTTTAAACAAACACCGGTTATAAGATAGTGAGTTTACCAAATAAAAGAAAATAAATGCAGTATTTTTTTTTTTGCTCTTTGAAACAAGAGTAGCACTTCGAAAAGGTTTTTTCACTTTTACAGTATGGGTGGTCATTCTCATGTACCAATCTTATTTAGTTAAGACCCTCTAAGGAGTTCAAAGAATTCAGGAGTTTGTGTACAAGCACCCACACAATCTTCTTTTGTTGTCGTTTCACTCATCACAATCGTTCACTGTTTTTGGAACTATGTCCCACTCAAGATTTATTTGACATCCGAGCTTATAATTCCAGTTATGTCTTTGTCCTACAAACATTGTTTTAGCCAATAATCCAGGCTACATCCGGATGTATCACAAACCTGATCTTTTGTAGCTATTGTCAGTTCTTAATACTTGAGTTTTCTTTCAGCAATATTTTAAACTGGAAAAGGCATTTAAAATATAAGTAACCAAAAGTAACAAAAAATCTTACATGCGCAGGCCTGTTGCACCAAGCTCCAATAAAAAAAAAATCAAAAGTAATTGTGATTTCTCCCAATCGTAAATCAACGTAAATCAGCTGATTTACATCATCTTTCATGTCAAATTCCATACCGAGAGCAAGAATTCGATCCCAATGTACTCAGCCTTCACACGAATTGAGAACCAGCCCCACCGGGAGCTGGGAAACTCCCACTTCAATTGAGAGTGGTTGCTGTGAGGCCGGCTCCCTTAACCGCAAAAATAAATAGATCCCGAATCTCCACAAGGCAAGAAGTTATATATAGTTTCTTTATATGTGTGGCTTAGTTGAAAAAAATACATACTTATACACAAACATTTTCGATCTCTCGATCATCTTCAGTACATTAAGTTGTAAATATTCCTTTGATGGTTGTTAAAAACTGTTGTCCCATGCAAATGAGACATCTGCCCGTCGAGAATAAATGCATTACAACACTTTGGATGTTTCCAGGTTGTCTTCGACTCTTTCGGGGACCGCGTGAAGACGTGGATCACCATCAACGAGCCCACCAACGTCTGCCTGCAGGGTTACGGCATGACCTGGATAGAGGGAGGCCTGGCTCCTGGTATCAACTTCCACGGCGTGGCGGACTACCTGTGCGCGCACACCGTCATCAAGGCGCACGCCAGGGTCTACAGGCTTTACAACGACACATACAAGCCCGCACAGCATGGTGAGTGTCACACAATCCATCACATCTATGTAATGATAATAATATCTGTACCTTAGAGCATAAACAACGGTAGTCCACTTTTTTGCGTTTTTGAGTTAATGATGCAGTAATTATAACAATTAGCTGTTTTATAAGTGGTAAAAATATTGGAGTCCTCGGACTCATAGTTACTGAGATATCAAGTGTAATAAATATGGGATGCACATATAAATGCGCGCATAAACCACGGAAGTTCCAAATACGTGGTTCAAATTACTTCACATTAAATAAATATCGATAAAAGAAGATAAACAGTTTTTACAGATCAAAAATATCTCGTCTAGTTTAGAAGTTATGATGGTTTTATAAAAGTGCACATTTTCACTAAAACTCGTCTCCTGCACATTTTACTAAATGTGACTACCGTTGTTTATGCTCTAAGGTACAGATATATACTTCCCGACAGTGTATCTCTTGGGTGCAACTTTCTTTCACTCCTTATCCTCCCGTAGATCCATCCATCTCCTCAAACATTTTTTCCTACTCCTACATGGTCACATCCATAATCCCACCCTATTAAACAAAATTACCCTCTATGTTCCTGACCAGTACTCACGAGCGCGCTGTCATCCTCTATTTTACCTTCCACACTCCAGAACGAATGTGCTGCTGCATGACGGAATCCACTGTGCTATGGAAATGTTGAATGGGGTTCCTGTAGATGTCTTCAATCCCAATTTGAGGGCATTTATGGCGTTCTTGGAAACTCACAGCTTACAATTTTTAGTTCATAATTCTGTATATCTACATACAAAATTATTCATATAGTTGATGTATGTGTAGATTATGTATGTATATTGTCCGACAAATGTACTCGTATAAACGATTTATTTATTTATTTATTATTTAATGGATCTGCGCACCAGTCCTGCGCTAGCTAGGTACTATTGAAATCTGTTTGTGAACTCTCACTGATACCAAAGCACATGCTAGAGTCTACATACTGTAAAAAATGGTTCACTTGCCACCCTCACCCCTATTTCAGCGACGCGACGGTCGCCAACAAAAATTGCAGGGCTTATGTTCATTTCATATTGGATTTTTATGCGGCATATGCAAGCGCGAACTGCCTGTGAAAATGCATGTCAGGTGAATCTTAAATGTTAATATATCTTTGCAAGCTTTGAAAACATTTTTTTTTATGAAAAACACCATTAGATAAGTAGTTAGATTTGTTGTAAAAAAAATCATTTTTTTCCATTTACGTAAAGCCTGAAGCCAATGATGGAGTGTACCTATTTCCCAAATTTTGTTATGTCCTATAAGTTATTGCTTTTGAATTTTAATACGCAATATAGACGAGCAGGCACACCTTGCGAATATTTATAGATTTATAAACGAGTTTTACATTGGAAGTGTGTAATGCTGGCAAAAACCATGAATTCACGATTTCGCCAGTTTAATAATAATATAGTAGTAATAGCAGAGGTCAAACAAAACTATAAATTTTAACAAAAATGATGCCATCCTGAATTTAAAGCATTTTTACTAATATTTTTTTGAAGTAGCGTCATAATCAGCATGTTTTGCCAGACATATTTTGTTTCTGTTGGTCGCCATCCTCTTGTACAGACCTACACGGCTTAAAATGAACGCGGTGAAAATCGGAACTAACATCTTTTTTTTCTTCTTTTAGTGCGACTAATATCGAATATCGGCGATCATCATGGCTATTCTTTGATGCTAACTAACTGAATTACTAAAATTTAAGAAATAATTTGGTGAAAAAGAACAAAATAATACCCATTTATTTTAGGAGTTTGAAGGCCGCGAAGTCATAACAGCGCCCTCCTTTAGCTGTCATCTAAATTCACTAATCCGTGTAGCACCGTAAAGGCAGTGCCTTGTTGTGCTAGCCATTTGTCTCTACTGGTCGCCATCCTCTTGTAAAGACAGTGCCTTGTTGTGCTAGCCATTTGTCTCTACTGGTCGCCATCCTCTTGTAAAGACAGTGCCTTGTTGTGCTAGCCATTTGTCTCTACTGGTCGCCATCCTCTTGTAAAGGCAGTGCCTTGCTGTGCTAGCCATTTGTCTCTACTGGTCGCCATCTTCTTGTAAAGACAGTGCCTTGTTGTGCTAGCCATTTGTCTCTACTGGTCGCCATCCTCTTGTAAAGGCAGTGCCTTGCTGTGCTAGCCATTTGTCTCTACTGGTCGCCATCCTCTTGTAAAGACAGTGCCTTGTTGTGCTAGCCATTTGTCTCTACTGGTCGCCATCCTCTTGTAAAGACAGTGCCTTGTTGTGCTAGCCATTTGTCTCTACTGGTCGCCATCCTCTTGTAAAGACAGTGCCTTGTTGTGCTAGCCATTTGTCTTTGTTGGTCGCCCTGCTCTTGTAAAGGCAGTGCCTTGTTGTGCTTGCCATTTGTCTCTGCTGGTCGCCCTGCTCTTGTAAAGGCAGTGCCTTGTTGTGCTAGCCATTTGTCTCTGCTGGTCGCCCTGCTCTTGTAAAGGCAGTGCCTTGTTGTGCTAGCCATTTGTCTCTTCTGATCGCCCAGCTCTTGTAAAGGCGGTGCATTGTTGTGTTAGCGATTTGTCGCTGCTGTTCGCCATCCTCTTCAGGCAGTTTTTTTTTTCAATTTAAAAAATCGCTGTTTTGAATCTGAATCACACCATAAGAGTCCTTTGCGTTCTAGTTTGTCGCTAGTCAGCGCAAATTCTAAAGGCAAGATTTAGTAGCTGTAAGGCTGGATGAATTTATAAGACCGGTCTTTTTCATAAAGATGTATGATTTTTTTTTTCAGATTTTTAGGAGTAGGTACATTTGAAAAATCAAATAAAGTTTTTATAAGCTCCACCGGGAATTGAACTCACGACACTCCGCTTAGACTACAGACCGTTCCTCTGACATACGACAGTTCTATAATCTAATGTACGAGTATCTACAGTCTAAGTTGCAAAGAAATATTACATTTAAGATTCATGTTACGTTCATTCCCATAAGCAGCCACGTAAAAGTTCGTGCTTTAACATGCCGCATGTGTACCTACTTACAACATGAAAATTCCCGGTTGAAAATCCACCTTATATCTTCCAGACCTCGGTTTATATAAGGGCGTGTTGACGATTAATGAAACATATTTGTCTATTTTTACAGGTAAGGTGGGCATCAGTCTTACAGCACCGTGGATGGTGGCCGAGACAGACTCTCCCAAAGACCAGTACGCTGCCAACACCATCATGCAGTTCAATGTAAGTCGATAATCTAAGTTGCAAAGATCAACTAACTTTTAAGATTCATATTCAGTATATTATATTCAACCTGCTTGATGGCGAGAACCAGTCTGCCCGGATTGTCTATGGATTACAGGACAGACTGTGTAAAAGCTCTCATACATCTACATACGACTTTTGACCTGTACCCTTAGTACGAGTTGCAAAACTCGAGTAAAGTAAAGCTCGAGTGATTTCTCCCAAAATCTGCCGTTTTTGTTTCTTACACTTTATGGTCTTAGCAAAAGAGTTACAGTGAATAGTGATGAAGAAAATCAAGTTCAAACAAACAAAAACGGTAGATTTTGGGGAAACCACTCTTTCATACTTGCCGTAAAATTTACTTTACTCAAGTTTTGCAACTCGTACTCAAGGTACTGATAGCCGACGCGACGTTTGACAAACCATAATATAGATTGCATATGCATATTATGCAATCCGGGCAGAATGGTTCTCGCGTGAAACGGCTGTTACGCTCTCAACTCATTTTGTAAGCTATTTCACAGCAGACGGCCAGCTACATTAAATGCACGATCTCACTTTGACACTCTTCTTTATTTTTCCAGTTGGGCTGGTTCGCCAACCCCATCTTCAGCCCCAACGGCGACTACCCTGAGGTGATGAAGCAGCTCGTGGCCAAGAAGTCCCAGGAGCAGGGGTACGCCTTCTCCAGGCTGCCGTCCTTTTCCGTGGAGGAGGTGGACTACATCCGAGGAACGTACGACTTCTTCGGGCTGAACCACTACACCTCCTTCATCACCAGATACGCCGACAACCACCAGGCGGGGTCCGTGCCGTCCATCGAGGACGACTTCGGCTTCCCCAGGTGGCAGAACGACTCGTGGCCCGCCTCGGCCTTCGAATGGTTAAAGGTATGTAATATTAGATATTGTATTATCTTCTTTTTTCTTTTTTAAAATAGATTTGTGAGGAAGAATGCAATTCACCAACCTATTCTGATTCCTTGACTTATAGGTTGGTATGAGGCTGACCACCCATACTGTAAAAAATGGTACACTTTGCCAATGTCACCCCTGTTTCAGGGAAGGTTGGCAAGAGTTGCAGGGCTTATGTTCATTTGAGATTGGGTTTTTATATTGTAGGTCCACATGCGGCATGTGTGAGCGCGAAATTATGCTTGTCTGCTAGTGGGAATGCATTTAATATGAACCTCAAATGATACATATCTTTGCAACTTAGATTTAGATTTATATTTAGACTGATAAAGCTGTATTAAAATGTATTCGTATATACGTCAAACTGAAATGGATCTACAATCTATGTAGAATCTAAGTTGCAAGGATCTATTAACATTTAAAACTCATATCAAACGCATGCGCTTACAAATGCTGAATGTGTAGGTACCAGTGGCGAAGGGTGCCATACAAACCGATTCACATCGGTTTCCCGTTTAAAATGAGGCAAAAATAATAATTAAGTAGACTGCATGGTTTCAATGGGGAAAAAATACGTATTGTTTCTTTGGTTTTAAATGTATTTTTTTTTACTTTGTGCCTATATTTTTTAACTACTTTGTTACATCATTTTAAAAGGGAAGCCGATGGGAACCGGCTTGTATGGCACCCTTCGCCACTGGTAGGTACCTACTGACAGATAAAAACCAAACCTCAAATTAACATAAATCCTGCAATTTTTGCCGACCTTCCCTGAAACAGGGGTGACATTGGTTAAGTGAACCATTTTTTACAGTATGGATGGTCAGCCTCGATTATGTTTTTAGAAATTTGTCCAAATCAATATTTGAATTCACAAATAAGAAATATACTGCCATCTGTTGAAAAGTATTGGAAGTTTGTATGTAAGATTACTGGGCGGGTACAGTAACAGTACTGATTGCTGACATCGAGGTATTATAATATTATCAATGATTGCTGTCACACTCTGTGCTGTCACTATAATATTGTGTATCAGAAACGTAGAACTTTTGTCACTAACAAGCAGATGGCAGTACCATTCATTGAAAAACGTTATACCGGGGGAAAAACATGTGATGTCGTACGGCAAGGTTACTAGGGAAAAGGCAAACAAATTCGTTACTTGTTTCTACGTACCGTTATCTATAATTGAAGTTGCAGATATATAAACATTTAAGATTAATATTCATGTGTAGCTGCTACAAAGGCTCCAAAGGTCAATTTTACAGTCAAAGATCAATATCCGAAACAAAAAATTTAGCTAATAAGACTGCAGAGCCTCACCCCGACGATCCAGGATCTGGATCCCCAGATAATAAGAAGTAGACAAGGGAAACCGGATATCTGTTGAAAGATGATTTTACCTCTACCCCATTGACATAATGTCTACCCCCCTTCCGTCGACGTTTTTCATTTAGACACAATGTAAAGGGGAGATGGGTTAAAAAAATATTGGGAATAACTTTTTTAATCACTTACACGTTTTTCGTTATTCAAACATATCGCCACCTTAAAGATAAAACTGAATAAGTGCTGATTCACTGATTTGAGAAATCTTGGACAAAGCCTTTTATTGTGTTATTGTGTCTTCTCATAGTAAGTAAACTAAATCCAAGACAGAGCTCTTGAAAATTTTCTGGTAATGGGGTCGGCGTTACACATTAAGAAACCATTTCATTTTAAGTGGGGGTTTTCCAGCTCCTGATGGGGGATGGTACTCATTTCTTGTGAAGTCTGATTAAGCCTTGCCGGTATTTTATTTTGGGCTTGTAATAAATACGAAAACGGAAAATCATTTCTGACACTCTTTGGGAAAACGCGGCAAGAAGTTACACTATATGTGTCGCTTAGTAACGTCTATTTTTCACATTATTTCGTCCCCACTGTTTTCAGAATTACAGTAGGGTGGGGCATTTCAGATCGACACGTTGACGATTCTCTTCTGCAAAATAGTTTTCAAAAAATGAGTTCATAATAATATCTCTGATAAAGCTGTATTAAAATGTATTTGGATATACGTCAAACTGAAATGGATCTATAATCTAAGTTGTGAGGCACAAACAGACACTTGTAAATTCGCGCTTACAAATGCTGAATGTGTAGGTACTTACAGATTAACACGTTGACGAATCTCTTCTGCAAAATAGAAGTGATTTTTTTACTTTATAGGCATACTGAAGTGCTCATGACAAACTTCTAAACTACAGGATTTTTCACTCTTTTAGCGTTTATTCTCGTGGTGCATTTATCTGAGAAGCCCATGTTAGCTTAATACGTCACTATTCAGTCTTGTTATTTGAACAAGTTACTTAATGGACTTCCATTAATCTTCCAGGCATATCCAGTAGGGCTGCGCAACCAGCTGTCTCTCATCAAGAACGACTACAACAACCCTGAGATCATCATCACCGAGAACGGCATCTCCACGGACGGCGGGCTCCGGGACATGGTGCGGGTGAACTACCTGAACGGCTACCTGGAGGCCGTCCACCAGGCCGTGACGGAGGATGGCGTCAACGTGACAGGGTACGCGGCCTGGAGCCTCATGGACAACATGGAGTGGACGGATGGATACACGTAAGGAGGCTTTCATCATTAAGGAAGTAGGGGTGCGGGTGATCTACCTGACCGGCTACCTGGAGGCCGTGCACCAGGCCGTGACGGAGGACGGCGTCAACGTGACGGGGTACGCGGCCTGGAGCCTCATGGACAACATGGAGTGGACGGGTGGATACACGAGGCCTTGATCATTTAGGGAGGAGGTCCCAGATGGATGGGAAGTACAGAATAGAACCAGACAAGCGTGTGAGAGAAGGAAGAAACGTGATGAAAGCGATCGTGAGGAATGAAAGACTGCCAGTACCTACGTTCCCTAAGTGCTTGTTTGTCTTAGGTCCATCAGACGCGATTTCACATGAGCAATGTTTGTATGTATACTGAACCAATGTGTCTTATGAATGCTGGAAATTGATTTTTAAAATATTGATTATATTGAGTACTGACTGTTCGTTTGATTGTACTTTCGTAAAATGCTAAACATAATAAATAAAAACGTGACCTGTTCATATTCTTTTCTAGATCTCCAGCTTATGTAAGATTTAAACAGATCGTTCCCATAATACTTGTTTGTCTTCTGTCCGATAGAGGAGATTTCACATGAGCAATGCTTGTATGTGTACTGAACCAATGTGTTATATGAAAACTGGAAATTTATTTATAAAATTTTTAAAACAACTCTCACATTATCGTGTTTTACGTTTTTTTCTGAGCTCAGATTGTGCAAAATGTGATTCTTAAAACACTTTCATTGACAGGTCATCTTTGAATCAAATTGTAGATAAGCCAAAGAAGAACTGAGGGACGACTTTTATTCCTGTATACTGCTCACAGGACTCCATTACATGATGTACTTTATTGTTTCCAGACAACGCTTTGGACTCTACGATGTCGATTTCGAGGACGAAAACCGCACTAGGACTCCTCGCATGTCCGCATTGGTCTACAAAGAGGTTGTCAGGACTCATGTCCTGGATCCAGAGTACCTTCCAGCCGTGGCAGAGAAGGATACAGGACCCTGGGCAGGCCTGGTGCCAGTGGCCTGCATCCTCATTGTAGCAGTCTTCATCCTGAGCTTTGTGATAGTCTTGAACAGGATAGGCAAGCAGAGGATCATGGCTGCCTTGGCGAGGATACGACCCTCTAAGGACTGCTAGATGCAGAAGGAAGACTTCTGCAAGGAAGCTCTGTAACAATATTTAGAAATTGATAAACTGTTGTGAATGGAAAATATTCGATTTGAAATATTCCAAACAATATGAAAAACAATTCAAGTTCTTAAGAAAATAAATTCTTGAAAAGAAAACCATTCCATGCGAATAGAGAAAACTATCTAAAATACGAAAAATTCCAAGAAAATACATAAATTTCCATCTAGACAGTGAAAAAAGAATAATGAAGTAGGGTGAATTCTTTGAAAATATGAAGAGAGAAAATTGTGAAAAATCTGTCAATTCCTTCGAAAAGA
Source organism: Agapetus fuscipes (assembly GCA_951799405.1). Lineage (NCBI taxonomy): Eukaryota > Metazoa > Arthropoda > Insecta > Trichoptera > Glossosomatidae > Agapetus > Agapetus fuscipes. The sequence continues at coordinate 11,482,438 of OX637354.1, forward strand.
GATAAAATTCCATGCGAACAAAGAAAATCATTAAAATATTGAAAATAAGAAAATTTCACGCAAGCAGAGACAACCTTACAAAATAGAATGAATCTCTTTGAAATATATAAAATTCCGCGCAAAAAACGGAAAAACATACAGACGTGAAATTTAAGAAGCGATCAGGATATTCTTTCATGGCTTCATTATTAAACAATCGTAGGAGTATCGTATCACCTGCATAATCAACGTTCCTGTAAATACATGCTTTCTGATCTTTAGTATCTTCAATGGTGATTACCTGAACCTTAAATGAACAAAACTAATCATCTCGAAAACTCTGTAACTTATCTTATGTGTCACTGAAAATGTCGTTGTGTCAAATTCAGTCATTAACACAAAAAAAACCTTATTTTACTGCATCTGTGAAACTATCACCACTCTACTAGAGGTGGCAAGAACCTCTACAGAGTTGCTTTCATTTCTTCCTATCCTTGCATACCTCTTTTCATTGATTCATATATTTTTTCATACATTCCATACCTTTTTGTCGTTAGTTTTATTAAACACCCAAGACTGTGTCGAACAATTTGTCGCTGCATTCCATTTTTTTTGTAAACTTAGTGATTATTTATTTAAGTATTTTAGATTTAATTTAAGTATTAAGAATAATGCATTTGATTTGTTTACAAAACAACTATACCCATAGGATAATTAACTATAAAACATGTACATGCAAAAAATATTGTTTACAAAATTTCCATCATAAATGCCTAGTCCAACATACAAAAGAAATAATTAGGAAATTTCATTTCTCTGAAAATCTCGAAAAAAAACCATCTGGATGTAACAATACTTACTTGTTGTCCTTATGAGGTACAAGAAAGCAACTATCAATAAAACATACTGTGAAAAACCAAAGGACTATTCAGAACCTCTGAAATGAAAGTTCTTAGAATGATCACAGGAAGAACATTACGAGATCGCATCCGCAATGACCACAAACGAAAAGCCTGTGAAATAGAGGGCATAGTGAGATGGAGCAGATCCAGGAGATATTGTCTCCAGAATGAGTCCTGAAAGACTCGCACACATCGTAGCTAATGAGATGCCTATAGCCAACGTTCAGCTGGAAGACTTCCTTAAAGATGAAAAGACAGCTGGACGTCCTCATCTCAAGATCATTTAGTCTAAATGCAGTCGGTTTGTGAATCGCAGACCGAAAGATCTAAGTATTAGAAAAAAAATCTTGAATATTAATATTATAAATATTGTAAATGGACAATGGACACAATAAATAATGCATCTCTATAAAAAACATTAATACTATTGTGTATCTATCTATCTATATCACAATTGAACTACACATAGGTAAATAGCAGAGAGAACGTTTTTTTTCATCCAAATAGCAAAATGTGACCGTCATGATGTGTGCTCAATTTTGTTGCTTTAACTTTGAAACAGCACCATCTTTTGGAATTTTTTGGAAATTTTATTTTTTGCCTCGACAATGAAAATAAAATAAGGATTATTTTAAATGTTATATGTGATTTAAAATAATTATTTAATTTCGGATGATTCGAAATAAAAGTAATTATAATGTTATAATGTAATAAATATTTATTCTACAATTAAAAAAAAGTTATTTTTTTAATACTATTATGATCAATTTTCTTTTTGGAATATTTCTTAAAAATATATAAAAACAACTTCTTCCCATAATTTTTATTCTTAAAATGTATTTTAAACTTTAATTTCCCTCATTAATTTGTAATAGTATTTATTTTTAAATAAAAACAATATTCAAATTTCAAGTACCTAGGTATGAATCCAAATGTTTTTTTTTTAAGTTATGGGATATTTCATAAAATTACAGAATAAATTTCAGTTCTTATTGTTAAATTTAAAACAAATTATAAAATTTAATTGATAAAATTTTCCAGAATATTTGGGTATTTTTCTTAAAATGTTAAGTACAGGCTGGTGCAAAATTTTTGACGCAATTTTCTCCGTAGACTCTTTTTTAATTTCAGAAAATATTATTCTGTGTTTTGTTTTACTGAGTATTGATGTCACTAAAAATATTTCACACATCGAAAAATCATGAAAAACCTTGTTCATAACCAAAACGGCACATTTGACATAGACAAAAAAAAATGCCGTCGCACGGTATGGTTGCTAGGGCGAAGGCTAACTTATATATTGGTTGCTTAGAGCCCAAGTAACATAGGTGTACGACGTTTGCCCGCCGAGGGAAAATCAAATTTGTAGCATCCGTGCCGAAAACATTCCGAGGCCAATGTGGTAAAATTGCAGAAATTCTAAGAAAATATCCATGAATCAAAAATCCAAACAGCACCCTGTATATGAACCTTTTAATTTAAAAATGTCCTTTTCTTGAAATGCCATAGTTAGAAATAAAATAATAAAATAATTGACAATACGAAATAAGCTAAAAAACAAAAAAATATTTCGAGAAAGATTGTATTCAAATTTTATTTTAATAGGACAACTAACAAAGGACTTAGTGAAAATAAAGACGAGATGCACTAGCACACACTCGAAGATTCCAGACACACACACACACCTATTACGATTGCTAGAATTATGATTATCAACCATAGCCACTCGAATAAACTAAGAAGTATTGTTTTAAAAAAAAAAATTATGTTTTAATGAAATTGTGATTTGTATAATATTTTGTTTATTATTTAATTATAATTAAGTTTTTATTATTTCATGTACCTATCTCTATTTCATTTATTTATGTAAATACCTATAAATTTTATTATCAGATACAAAGATTGTATTATTTTTTTAAATAAAATAGATTAAAAAAACATATTGTAATTTTTGAATAAAAAATAATTAAAAAAGCGATTGTTTTATTTATTTTTTTATTATAAAGGGAATGCTTGAGTTAAGCGTGGAAGGGGAACACCTAGACAAAAAATAATAATCCCATTTTTTTATGAAAAGGAATAAATATCTGATCTTACGGGACCCGGAGAAATTCTAAACTATTGGAATAGTAGAAAAGTAGTTTTTATTTTTTTCAAAACGTAAATCTACAAGTGCTCACTTGTTAACGACACTCGCAACTAAGCTTCACATGTATTGCAACTTTGTATCAAGTTGTTATGTTAACTTGAAACATATGGCGTAAGAAACCTATTTATTTTTACAGGTAATCCGCAAACGCCAACGACATTAGTAAGTTGAAGTGGGGGTTTCCCAGCTCCCAAGGGGAATGCTTCTCATTTCTTGTGAAGGCTGAGTAAACCTTGCCGGTATTTCATTTTGGGTTTTAAATAAGCATCAAAACGGGAAACCATTTCTGACACCCTTGGTGGGAAGCGAATCCTCGCTCTCGGCATGGAATGCTGGATTGAATTTTATGAATGAAATTGTATGACAAGCTCTCCTTTTATTATGACTCTGGATATCCCATTCATTCGCTATTTCAGGAATTTGGTACATCTGTAGTGATCAAAAGCTTTCAAGAAGCACAAATAGATGGCAATACTGTTCCTAACAAAACTGTTAATTTTGAATTTTAGAATGCTGCTTCTTTTGTTCCCAAAAACAATAGCTTGGAAAAAACAATAAAAATTTGCGTGTAAGAAAAGGGCATGCAAGAGTTTTATTTAATAACACCCAACACTCAAAGACCTTTACATTGGTTACCCCGACTTGAATAAACAGTTAAAAAGGGTGTTATTCCAATTAAATTGTGTTCCAACCAAGTGTCAACAAGTTTTCACCAAAAATAGTGTTTGAAAACCATTTTGTCAAAAAAAAAAAAATGGCGACCGGCGAAAATCCGACCACACACGTGCATTGCGGTTAGCGTCAAGCTAGCTCCTTTCTGGAAGGAGAATGCCGCGTTGTGGATTCTCCGAGCGGAAACACAATTCCGCCAGGCCAATTCCGCCTGTGGACATAACAAAATTTGGCCACTTGCTGATATAGCAGCAACCCGCCAAACTATGGCACAGCAACTGCTGCAACAAGCAGCAACCCGCCAAACTATGGCACAGTAACTGCTGCAACAAGCAGCAACCCGCCGAACTACGGCACAGCAACTGCTGCAACAAGCAGCAACCCGCCGAACTACGGCACAGCAACTGCTGCAACATGCAGCAACCCGCCGAACTACGGCACAGCAACTGCTGCAACAAGCAGCAACCCGCCGAACTACGGCACAGCAACTGCTGCAACAAGCAGCAACCCGCCGAACTACGGCACAGCAACTGCTGCAACAAGCAGCAACCCGCCGAACTACGGCACAGCAACCGCTGAACTACAGCAACTCCCGCTGCAGCCGACTCCTCAATTCCAACCAGTGCAACAAGGCCCTGGAGGTTTGAACATCGCCCAACATAGCTGCCCAGCACAACTAACAACAACCGCTGAACTACAGCACAACCAATCGCCGAACAACGGCACAGAAAACACTGCTGCAACAAGCAGCAAACACCGAACAACGGCACAAGATCTGGCCGACGAGTCCACTTTCCAGACAGATTCTACTAAAAACCTGAGAGAATATCAAGACTCACCGATCACCACCTTCATCGCATCTGCCCTTGGCAAATGCTGGAGGGGACCTCTGTAGTGATCAAAAGCTTTCAAGAAGCACAAATAGATGGCAATACTGTTCCTAACAAAACTGTTAATTTTGAATTTTAGAATGCTGCTTCTTTTGTTCCCAAAAACAATAGCTTGGAAAAAACAATAAAAATTTGCGTGTAAGAAAAGGGCATGCAAGAGTTTTATTTAATAACACCCAACACTCAAAGACCTTTACACATCCATACCTTTCTCGGTCTTCAGTTATTATGATTTAAAATACTTGGCAAAATACGAAGTGATCGTCTTGTTACGAAGACGGATAAAATTCATACGACGTCATAATATAAAGAATCCAGAGACTTACAGTATGACCTGAGAAAAAAAGTGTTTTGATAAAGAAGCATAATAAATCCATTTCGTGTGTTGGTATTGAGTATCTGCGGTGAAAAAATGCTGTAGTTACCCTCCTAAAAAATGCTCCGATTAAAGTATTCTGTCTATGCTCTATCTATATTTTATCAGCAAAAAAAACCCTCATAACTTGTAGGTCCGCTTTGCATATCTTGTACTTTTTATACCACAATAGTTACCTCAGTATCAGACAAGCATTGGGAAACATTTGTTTTGGTTTACATTCAAATTCATTTAATCTAGCCCGTCGCCCTCGGCAAAAAAAGCCTCACACTACGCTCGGCATAAATCGGAGCCGAGTCACGTATTGAAGAACCGATTAGAAGAGTAAACACAGTGTTTGGAGAGCGTGCATTTGCAGTTGCTGGTCCTCTGGCCTGGAACCTCATCATGTGAGAGAGCTAGAGGATCATAGAAAGTTTCGAAATGCACTGAAGACAAGCAAGTTTCTGGCATCACACGCGCAAGCGCCCTTGGAGTGACAAAATCAAGAAACGGCGATATAAAGAAATCAATTCATCATGATGTTCAAATAATTTGAATTCATCAGTTTACACAGTGCAGAGGATGGCAGATTGGAGTGTCCCGAGAAAATTTCTTAATGGATATTCAGGTTCAAGGAAACTGGTGGAGAGGCCCAGACTGCAGTGAGAAGATGTGTGAGGAGAGATGATTTGAAGGACAGCTGTTGGAGACAGGAAGCTTCAGAGGCGCACTATAAGGTCGATTTAAACTATGACGTTCATTATTAATATAATATTTATACAACGCCTTTTATGACAGTGTGTCACTGCAAAGGCGCTTGTCCATCCGACTGGACGAAGAGGTGAGTCTTGAGACGTCTTTTAAACAGTCTCTCCAAATCAAGTTCCCTGAGTGAGGCGGGAATAGCATTCCAAGTCATTAGAGCGGCCGCCTTGAATGTCCTGTCTCCAAAAACAGTGCGGGGCCTTCTTGCAGGGATGTCCAGGCAGCTGCTTCTCGATGCAGCTGACCTCAGTGTTAATCCGCGCGAGGATGTAGTTGCTGGAGACACCAGCTCCATCAGGTACTCATTTGCATTGATGCTTCCATTCTATGCCAGAGCATTAGGGTTTGATCCCTACTAAGGGTGTCAGAAATGAATTCCCATTTTACTCCTTATTTCTAGACTTTCCAAGACTCAGCCTTCTCAGCCTCAGAACCAGTTTTCTCAGGAATGAGCAAAGTGAGGTAGTTGGCCCAACGCCGGATCCTTACAAGTGAAAAAAAAAGGTATCACACACCTGACACACCACATGAAACTTCTATAGGGACAACGTGGTAAGAACTTGCACCATAGCTGCTATGTTGCGTTTTTTAACGTTGTGTCATTACAAATCTCTGAGATCCGAATATTTTTTTACATACGAATGAGAGTATCTTTAGCCTAAAAAACAAAACAATCAATGAACCATCAAGTCTTGAGAAGATAGTTTCAATTAGAAATATTCGAATGCTAAAATCAGATTTTTGTTTGATTCACATCTCGTACAAGATACGAACGCTGAGGTAGGTTTTACTTGCTATAAAAAGTAATAATCGAACAGATCGCGAAGTTTTTTCTCCCAGTTAAACCTTTTGGTTTATGATAATAATGATATATATTTATTACTGTGAATGACTTAATTGTTTTTCTCAAGGTCAAATATTCAAATTCCACTTGGTTGTAGAGATGGGACCTCAAGAAGGTTCAGCCAGTCGTGTTGCTGTGAGGCTGACCCCCCAACTTTTAAAAAATGGTTCGCTTTACCGACGTCACCCGGTTCCTTTACTAATAGTTGGTATGAAGCTAACACCCCATGCTGTAATACTTGGTTCACTTATGCCAATGCCACCCCGGTTGTAGGGAAAGGCCTGCAGGAGGTAAAAGGTTTATGTGCATGTGAGGTTTGACTCGGACTATTATTTTTATGAAAAAACCTGATTTAAAAATAGCGAGTTGGTATTTGTAATTGAAAAAGTCAATCGATAACATAACACACGGTTAACGACAGTAAGTGCTCAAATGAATGGCGGGGATGAGAGCGTCGTGTGAGTAGCTTAAAACAGTTACTTTGTAAATTTTTGTACAAAAAAATGATAACTAATTGTAACCTTTATAAACGTTTTCCTCTTTTTCCTAGTTTTACCATTATGATACTTGTCTATTTTAATATTGTTTTAACGTTGACCAGTCCGTCGTCTAGGGGTTAGCGCTTCGGACTCATAAATAGAACGTCGTGGGTTCGATTCCCGGCGGAGCACAAAAATGTATCATTTATATTTTGAAATATGCTCTAGACTCTGTTGAACAATTCATATGCCTTAACCAAGGATCGGGCACCAAAGGTCCATCCAGCCTTACATAAACTGGGTCTTGCTTGAGAATCGCTGCTTTCTAAAGCGATGACGCAGAGGGCTCTTGAGATGTGATTCACACTAAAACAGCGCTCATCAAATAAATCATCCTAATATTATAATTAATACATTTTTATTTGAACATTCAGTTATAATTTAAATAAATTTACATAAAATGTTACTGTCACAACGTGATCTGTGGTCACAACACTAGTGGTCAAATACATTTTGTTTGCAAAAAGGGGTGGTAAAAAATCATCTTTTTGCAAAAAACAAACTAATGCTAAATGGCCAGCAAGCAATCACAATACATGCCTTTATAGAGGGCAAAAAATACTGAACTGCTACAGGGGGAACACTGAAAGTCTTCAGAAACTTTAATGGTACCTAATGTAAGGAATCCGTGTGATTTTGGACCGTTAGTACGTGGTATTCTCTGTGTCGATAAGTTATCTATAATCTATGTTGCAAAGATACATTAAAATTTAAAGCTCATATTCAATGCACGCCCACAGGCAGGCATGTGTTAATTCTTTGTATGGATAAGGTATACGCAAAACTCAACTAAGCTACACATATAGTGTAACTTCTTGCCGCGTTATCCCCGAAGGGGTATGTGAAGAAGGTTATGACTCTGGAGGAAATGAAAAAAGTATGTAAGGATAGAAAGAAATGGCGGTTGATCTGTAATGTTGGCGGCTAGGGTTTATTAAAGTGAAATTGGTTTTTTATGATTTTTTTTTTTTTAGTGTGTTTATATTATTGTTTATTGATAAAAATGAAATTTGCGATGTTTGTTCCTTGAATTATAGGTTGGTATGCGGCTGACCACCCATACTGTAAAAAATGGTTCACTTTGCCAATGTCACCCCTGTTTCAGGGAAGGACGGCAAGAGTTTCAGAGCTTATGTTCATTTGAGATTGGGTTTTTATATTGTAGGTCCACATGCGGCATGTGTTAGCGCGAAATTATACATGTCTGCTTGTGGGAATGCATTTAATATAAATCTTAAATGATGTATATCTTTGCAGCTTAGATTAGATTAGATTAGGTATATAGGTAGTCCGGTCGATAGCTCAGTTGGTAGAGTGCTCGCATTCTACTCCGTGAGCGCAGGTTCGAATCCCACCGGGGAGGGTGTCAGAAATGATTTTCCTATTTCGGTGTTTATTTCAAACCCCATAATAAAAATACCGGCAAGGTTTACTCAGCCTTCACAAGAAATGAGTACCAGCCCCCTCGGGAGCTGGGAAACCCCCACTTCAACTGAAGTGGTTGGCGTAAGGCCGGCCCCCTTACCTGTAAAAATAAAAAGGTTCAACTCGCCACATGCGACCCCTTCGGGGATAACGCGGCAAGAAGTTACACTATATGTGTAGCTTAGTTGCGTTTTGCGTTTTTTATCCATAATGTATAATCAAAGTTGCATACATATATTGAAATTTAAGGCTCATATTCAATGCACGCTCACAGGCAGACGCGTGTAAGTTTGCGCTTACACATGCTGCATTTGTACACTCACAATAAACCAAACCTCACATGATAATAAACCTTGCAACTCCTGCCACCTTTCCATGAAACCAAGGGGGCATTGGGAAAAGTCTGTCAAATGTTTACATCATGGGGGATCAGCATCATACATTATAAGTTAGTTATACACAATTATAATAATTTTAGATATGTAGATTAAAAGAAGTATACTTAGATGGTTTGGACATTTGGAGAGAATGAATGAGGAAAGAATGACGAAGAAAGTATATGCTGCAAGAATTGATGGATGTCGTGGAAGAGGAAGACCGAGAAAGGTATGGATGGATCAAATTTTCGAAATAGCGAGTGAATGGGATATCCAGAGTCATAATAAAAGGAGAGCTTGTATGAAAAAAGTTATGACTCTGGATGAAATGAAAGAAGTATGCAAGGACAGAAAGAAGTGGCGGCTAATCTGCAATGCTGATTTGTAATGTTGGTTTATTAGCTTGCTACATTTTTTGCATAAGTCATTTTTTATTTTTTTTTGTATAGATTTATTTTTAAGGTTTTGTTGTTTTCTTATACTAAAATGTTATTTATCACTCGTATTCCTTGACTTATAGGTTGGTATGAGGTTGACCACCCATACTGTAAAAAATGGTTCACTTTGCCAATGTCACCCCTGTTTCAGGGAATGTCGGCAAGAGTTGCAGGGCTTATGTTCATTTGAGGTTTGGATTTTATTTGTAAGTACACAATCAGCATTTGTAAGCGCGAACTACACGTGTTTGTTTGTGGGCATACATCTGAGAGCTTTGAATGAATATATCCTCGCAACTTAGATTATAGATTATAGATCTAGGTACCTGTTTTTTTTTACCACCCATAGGTGGTTCCAAAAACTTTTAATGTGGCCTATCTTATATCCATTATAAAACGAATATATATTGCTTTGGTTTTTTTTTTACCAATTATGATCGACTTGATGGCAGTCAGTTTAACCACAGAACAACTATTTCAATAAAACCCTAGCCTTGATTCTACACATCACTTTGTCATACAATGTTTATCTTCCAATGTAGTGCTTGACTTATAGGTTGATATGAGGCTGACCATCCATACTTTAAAAACTGATTCACTTTGCCAATGTCACCCCTTGGCCGCTGTGATCCGGTGCAAGAGGACCAATCTATAATCTAAGCTGCAAAGATATGTTAACATTTAAGGCTCATATTAAATGCATGCCCACAGACAGGCTCATGTAGGTTCGCGCCTACACATTCTGCATGTGTGCATACAAATAAGCAAAACCTCACATGAACATAAACCTAGCAACTCCTGCCGCCGTTCCCTGAACCAGGGTGGCATTGGCAAAAGTGAAATGGTCGAAATTAGCCATTGTTATATTAGGTCACTGGAATTTGGTTGAATCACTAAAATAACAACTGCAATGTTATAAAATAATATTTTTTTCATATATTCCTGCTTTTTTGTATTTCTGGATTTTTGTATTTTCTGCATTTTTGTATTTTTCTTCCATGTACTTTTATATTGCTGTATTTTTTCTATGGCTGGTCATGTATTGCACCCTCCACATGACTAAGCTAGGATAAACATTTATTATTATTATTATTAATACTGTTAGAAATGTTTATTTAGATTATTATTTTAAAACCATCACATCTATAATAATCTATAATCTAAGTTGCAAGGATATATTCATTTAGAGTTCTCAATTGCATGCCCACAAACAAACACGTGTAGTTCGCGCATACAAATGCTGATTGTGTACTTACAAATAAAATCCAAAACTCAAATGAACATAAGCCCTATAACTTTTGCCGACTTTCCTTGACACAGGGGGGACATTGGCAAGTGAACCATTTTTACAGTATGGGTGGTCAGCTTCATACCAACCTATAAGTCAAGGAATGAACATGATTACTGATTATTAATTAGATGAGAGCGAACGGCCATGCTGTTGCTGTCAAGTTTCGAGAGAGAAGGAAGAAGGAAACAGTTCGCTCCCTCAGTTCTTGTTTATCGTATACGCCAATCTTGTCAAATATGACTTTTTCATGCAGTTGTCTTCAAATTCTACACAATCTGAGCTAAGAAAAACCGTAAAACTCGATAATGTGAGAGTTCTTTTAAATATTTTTAAAATAAATTTCTTGTTTTCATAAGACACATTGGTCCAGTACCTACACATAACACATGCAAACATTACTCATGTTAAATTTTCTCAATGGCGTTTACGATAAACAAGAACTAAGGCAGCGAGTTGTCAACATTGACATGAAGTTGGTTGCAAATACCATAGACAAATGTACAATTATTTCATGGTAGGTAAATTATAAATCTTAACGACGCTGTCTCAATATTTTCGAACAGTTGTAGAAATTCGGCGTTTTTGAGTGTTTTCGAGGTTTATTTATGTACATTAGTAACGACAGTAATAAATTTTAATGTGTTGAAATAGAAAATGGCAAGTATCAACTTTAATTATTTGGTTTTAGAATGAAAAAATAAACTCAATTTAAAATACTAAAAACTAAATACGGGATGTCGATTACGCATTTCTACAAAATAGGCATTTTTGAAGCCTCATTAACGAGTACATACGTCAATTTTTTGTATTTTAAATGTTCTACAATATTTTAGAAAATATTGTTGTTAACAATGCTAATTGACGATTTTTTTGTTTTTTTGTAAATTGATACTAATATTAACACTTTTAGGAACCCCAAAAATGTGCCGAAAATATCAATTTTGAGTGCTCAAAAACTAGCTTTTTTGTTTTGTTTTCTGTTTTTTCTTACTGTAAATATCAAAGTCCACATAATAATCTGTCAGTTTCTGTATCAATTTTTAATGAAAATTATTTTCTGTATTTTATTAAGATTTTTGAAAGATGAGTTGAATTGCCCCAAATATAAGCGGCAAATACTCTAGAACTGATTCACTTGGAGATGAATCGTTGACGGGAGAGCACGCTTGTCATTTCTGCGGGGAAAAAAATGTCTTAAAATCAAAATTCCGATATGAAAAAGTAAAAAAAAACCTCAGCAATGTTTTAGAAGGTGTTTATGTACAAAATATATATAAATTAAAAAGGTAAATCAATTATAACTTTGTATAAAAGAAATATTTCGTATTTTTACACTGTCTGTCGGAGATCTCCCGCGTATCACAGTGAATCAAGTAACTTTAAAAGTGCGTAATGTCAATATTACATATCGTATTATTCAAATGCAATATGTTTTAAATATTTTTTGTAAATCTCTTACAATTAACTGCTAGACATAGGTCTCCTGTATATTGCTTTTACTTTAACATGACATTTTATTATTTAAAACATATTTAGGAAACAAAAAGGAAGCCCCGCATCCCAATTGTCCCAAAAACCTAAAATTAAGATTGATTAGGAATTGAACCATAAACAGGTACTTGCCAATAATTATTTACTTTTTTATTTTATAATTTTTGGATTAATTCAAACAAAACATTGTTTATTTTCACTATAAAATTTATTTAAAAAGATTAAAATCTTTAAACAAATTACTAACGCGTTTTCAACCTAGTAGGTCCTTGACTTATAGGTTGGTATGAGGCTGACCACCCACACTGTAAAAAATGGTTCACTTTGCCAATGTCACCCCTGTTTCAGGGAAGGTTGGCAAAAGTTGTGGGGCTTATGTTCATTTGAGGTTTGGATTTTATTTGTAAGTACGCATTCAGAATTTGTAAGCGCGAACTACACGTGTTGGTTTGTGGGCATACATCTGAGAGCTTTAAATGAATATATCCTTGCACCTTAGATTATAGATATTATAGATTATAGGTCATCATCAGGTATGATTACAGTAAAAGATTTTAAATAAATTTAGTCAATAGGTATAAATTACTGTCAGGTAGGTAAAAATCATTCAGCAGAATAAAACATAATAAAACAACGAATAGCTCTATATGGCAATCAAGAAATAAAACTTATTAATACATGATGTCTTTTTTAAAATAATAAATTTGATCAAAAGGTATAAATCTCAGTCAGGTAGGTAAAAAATAATTCAGCAAAATAAATATATTAACTAACAAATTAAAAAAAAGCTATATATGGCAATTATGAAATAAAATTAAATAATTAATTAAACGTCATTGTTTTAATTCATTCAAAAATTATAAAATTAAACAATATGAATTTTCACAGTGTTAATACACAAACAATACAAAATATAATTATTTACTTTTATAGTAATAACTAATAACGCCATATTTTCAATAGGCATGGCCAGAATCTTTATAGAGTCTCTTACACTTATTCTTATCTTTACATCTATATATAGATAGTCTACCTTCAACGAAGTTTTATTAACAGTTAAGATTCATATTAGAGTCAAACTTACAATCAAAATCATGTAAGTGTGCGCATACACATGCTGTATGTGTAATTACAAAAAAAATTGACATAAGGGTATCGCCGTCGAAATTTGTACCTTTTGTCTTGTGCGTGTGTCGCCTAATGATTTTCAGTTTTTTCATAAAAACTGGTGATGTCTACTGAATTCTAGATTTATTAGAGTTAAGTTTTTGAAAAGCGTATCGAAATACAAAAACAATCTGCAAAAAGCATGAAGTAGCGATGTAATTAAAAAATAAAACAAAATCGCCTTTTTTCCATTCTCATATAAATTTTACATGTCGCCAATCCGTTTTTGACCCTTTGATGGCAAGATACGATCAACATAGTCAAATGTTTAGAAAGTTGAGTATTTTACATATGCCTTAGTACCGTATCTTTTATTTTCTGTACTAGCCACAAGAATATTTATTTATTTATGCACGAAATATTAGTTGCTAATGTTTTTCTCCATTTTTGGTTTCGAAATTTTTCTTTTAGTGTGTTACCGTTTTCATTGAAACTGACAAAAATCTTGCATCCCTGTATTTTTTCGCGTATGGTAACTCTTTGATGCAGTATGGAAAACACAAAAAAAACTGATTCGCTACCTTCATTTTCTTCTATACGTCTCAGCCGTAAACTTGTGGTGATTGTTTTGAGTGGGATTTAGCTTGGAATTATTGGGGTAAATATCGGAATCTGTTGTCAATTGTGTATTCTCTACTTAGAGACATTAGTGCAATATTAATTTTCAAATAAATCAATTTTACGATTATGTCGTGCGTGTTTTGTTGTTGTTGTTGCTTCTTGGTGACATGAATGGATGGGTAGGTAGAAGAAATTATGAATATGAGAGGGTCGTGGGACCAAATGGAAGAGGTGTCATCAATGGAAGTGGGAGACGTCTTGTCGACATGTGTGTGGAGCATGGTATGTTTATATCAAATACCTGATTTAAGCATAAAGACGTGCACACATATACGTGGTATGGGCCAAATACTCGTACTACCATTGACTACATATGTATGGAAGAATGTATGAGAGGTTCCATAATGTTCCGTCAAGGGATGTCAGAGTCTACCAAAATGTATCCGTGGGATCAGACCATCATCTCTTGGGTGCCACAGTAATGATAGGTAAAGTTAAAATGTTGAAAAGAACGAAAGTTATTACGATGAAAAGAATAAATGTAGAAAAACTAGATGATGAAAATGTGAGGAGAGATTTTTCTTGTTTTTGAGTCAGACTCTAGGCTTCGCATCCGTATAACACAACTGGCCGAACAATGGAAGTGTAAATCTTGAATTTTGTGGAGCGGGATAGCCATTTTGAGCACAATAGCCCTCTAGGGCCAAAAAAAGCATTATTGCCGGAGTGAATTCGGGCATGTAATTCTGAGGATAGGATATTTTTGTCATTTATAAGGGTACCTAAGTACTTGAATGAATTGCAGTTCTTAAACTTGTAATTATCTACATTCAAATCTTCTTGAATATCCCGCCGCGCCATACGCAAGTATTCAGTTTTCCCCTCATTAATTCTCAATCCTATCCTCCTTGCCATTCTCTCCATTGGTAAAAAGAGCGCCCGGAGCTGTGCAGCGTTCTCTCCCAGAAGCACCACATCATCCGCATATCCCAGCAGCCTAATGGTACTTACTATGGGGATTCCACCATACACAGATTTGGTTTCTCTCACGACCTTTTCCAAGGCTAGGTTGAAGAGCAATGGAGAAAGGGCGTCACCCTGCTTTAGGCCTGAACTGATCTCAAAGGGATCCGAGACCTGTCTCTGCAGCAGTATTTGAGCTCTTGAATTTTCTATGGATATCTGAACCAGTTTGATGAGTTTTCCAGGAATTCCCTAGTCTCGTAAAACGCTCCACAGCCCCAAATGATGCACTGAGTCATAAGCAGTCTTGAAGTCGACAAAAAGGCAGTGAGTATCTTAAGCATATTCCCACTTCTTCTCTAATATTTGCCTCAAAGAAAAGATCTGATCGGTTGTGCTCCGATTCCTTCTGAAACCTGCTTGGTACTCTCCAAGAGCACATTCAGCATATGGCATAATTCTTCTTACCAGAATATTAGACAATATTTTGTATGCCGCTGGGAGAAGTGAGATACCTCTATAATTAGAGCATATCATTTTGTCTCCTTTTTTATGTATTGGACACAATAGTGCAACTTTCCAGCTATCCGGCACTACCTCATGTTTCCAAACATCCTGATAAAGACCCCACAGAGCATTTTCTAAGGCTTCTCCGCCACATTTCAGTAACTCAGCAGGGATATCATCGTTTCCAGGAGCTCTTGGCTTCTTTAAACTCTTAATTGCCTGTACTACCTCATCTCGACTTGGTGGAGGAACTTTGTGTTCCACCGTGAGAACTCTAGATGGTTGCAAAGGATTATCCGGACTCTCACCTCGCAGCAATCCAGTGAAATGATTCTTCCACACATCAAGTATTTGATCTCGATCAGCAATGATGTTTCCCTGTTCATCCCTTATCTGGCTACTACGCTGTTGAAATCCACACTTCGCCTTTCTGACGGAATCAAAGAATTTCCTAGAGTTCCTCCCATCCCTATTGTCACTCTCAAGCTTCTCCATCAGCCGGTTATGATGTAAGCGTTTGGCTCTCAGGAGGTTTCGTACTTGTCTTTTTCTTCCTTTCCATTCATTCTCCATGTTTTGGTTACTTCCTTGAAGAAGACAGTTTCTGAGTTCCTTCCACCACATAACAGCACGCCTGCATTTCTCATCAAACCATGGCTTACTTGCATGTTGATCCATCTTCCCAATCTCCTTTTCAGCCGTTTGCTTAATGAACTGCATAATTAGCTTCCAAGACTCTTCAACCCTCAGCTGGTTTGCTGTAGGATCACTTTCTTCCACACTTGAGACTTCATCTTGAGACATCTGAAATTCCGAGTACTGGTTACTTATCACTGGCTTCAGTTATTTCTTCAGTTGCCACCTGACTCTCACCCAGGTTGTGCAATTGGTCATTGATGCCTTTTCTATACCTTTCTAATCCCTCTTTATTGTTCAGAATGTCCAGATTATATCTTAGTCTTGAAGACGGTTTTGATTTATTATGACTCATTATTTTTTCTTTGAAAATTGCCACAGACAGGAAGTGATATGTGTCACAGTCTGCCCCCCGATAGCTCCGAACATCATGAATCATTCTTAGATGTGTCCTTTCAACGAGAAGGTGGTCAATTTGATTCACTGTTCTACCATGAGTCCGGTCGATAGCTCAGTTGGTAGAGTGCTTGCATTCCATGCCGTGAGCTCGGGTTCGAATCCTACCAAGTGCGAGGGTGTCAGAAATGATTTCCCGTTTCGGGGTTTATTTCAAACCCCAAAATAAAAATACCGGCAAGGTTTACTCAGCCTTCACAAAAAATGAGTACCAGCTCTCTCGGAACCTGGGAAATCCCCACTTCAACTGAAGTGGTTGGCGTAAGGCCGGCCCCCTTACCTGTAAAAATAAATAGGTTCAACTCGCCACATGCGAACCCTTCGGGGATAACGCGGCAAGAAGTTACACTATATGTGTAGCTTAGTTGCGTTTTTTTGCGTTGCGTACCATCGTGAGACTTCCAAATTCCCTTGTGGATTTCTTTGTGTGGAAAAATTGTGCCCATGATTGACATTTGTCGTGCTGAGGCAAAGTGGATGACTCTCATTAAACGAGATGGAAATCTCTCTAAAAAAGAGATGGAAAGAATATTTTAATGAGGTTTTTGGTGAAGATGAATGTGATTCAACTGTGAAAAGAGTCAGAATTCTCTCTCTTTTTAGTCGTAATTTGCACTCTGACATCGATATAAATAAAATATATTTATATATTGATGCACTCTGGACATAGCCATAAAAACAGTTTATAAAGAAAAAAGTAAAAACCTAAAAAACATAGGTCTTGAAAATTGTTTTCATTTTTCCGCTACGATGTATTTATTACCCGTCGACATGACATCTAGGAAATGTTATACCATACTGCACTTTTTGCGTCGTTGTGTGAGGAGCGCAGAGCCTTCGCCTATGTATCGCGTGGGTGAAAGAGAGACAGAGTATAAACAGTTAGTGTGTTTTGACTTGATCGACGTTTAAAAATAAATGGGACATCGTGTGTAAAGATTCAACGACAACTGTATATGCTATTGGAAGGTGCCCCCAAACACATTTGACATTTGTATCATCTTTTTAAGTGTGTACAAATACTGGACTAGAGAATTTTGTCGTTTTATGCGTTGCAACGTTTGTCTGTTCGAGATTCGAAAAACTTTAAATTTTAATTTTGTTCAAACGGGACAGGGCCCTTAACACTCCTGTTTCAGGGAAAGTTGGCAAAAATTGCAGGGTGAATGTTCATTTGAGGCTTGGATTTTAATTTGTAAGCGCGAACTTACACGTGCCTGTTCGTGGGCATGCATTCAATATGAATTGTATGTCTTTGCAACTTAGATTAACAAACTTACACGGGCCTGTTTGTGCGTTTCACAAGAATTTTCGAGGTTAATATTGATACTTTAAAGGTAAAAATGAAGAAGTGACATATTAACTGATACATTTAACTGATTTTCTTTATTTTTAAATTTACATCATATTCTGTTTTGAGAGCAGTATTTTTTTTTCTTGTAATTAGTTACTTGTAATTAACATCTTGTAATTCTTTCCAACTTCCTAAATTTGATATGTAACGCTGTTTGTTGTCCTATTAAAATAAAATAAAATAAAAATAAAATTAAAAGCCATCAGGGGGGGGTTCTTAAATAAATGCACATTTTTTCCTATTTTCTAAGAGAGAAAACACTACAAAAGTGTGAAAATCCTGTAGTTAAGGAGTTTATCATAAGTAAAAGTTCAAAACGAGTGAATGCTCTTGACAAACTTCTAAACTACAGGATTTTCATTTTTTTTCAGTGTTTCACTCGTAGAAAATAGGGGGAACAGTGAATTTGTCAAAGAAACCCGTGTTAACTTTAAATGTTACTTATTCAGTGTCACTTTTAAGGTATCAAAATGCTCACAGAAAACTTGCTCTCCAAAAAAACCTTTGTTTATGGTAGCTTTAATTAATTGTTGTTTTCTGTGATGGAGATGTCTGTGAACGATGATCTCATCTTATTAAATCTAATCTAATCTAAGTTGCAAAATATACGTAACATTATAGATTCACATTATATGCACTTTCACAAACAGACATGCACAAGTTCGCGCTTAAACATGCCGCATGTGGTCCTACAATATAAAAACCCGAATCTCACATGCACATACACCCTGCAACTCTTGGCGAGTTGCAGGGTGTATGATTCTTCCCTGAAACAGGGGTGACATTGGTAAAGTGAACCATTTTCTACAGCATGGGTGGTCAGCCGCATACCAAACTATAAGTCAAGGAACATACACAACAAATTACATTTCTAAAATATTACGATGATTTATTTTGGTGAGCGGTGTTTTTGTGTGTGTGACACCTCAAAAGCTCTCTGCGAGATTGGTAGTCGCTGTAGAAAGCGCCAAATCTCAAGCGAGACCCAGTTGCTGTAAGGCTGGATGGGCTTTAGTGACCGGTCTTTGGTAAAGATTTATGAATGTTTTACCCAGCGAAGAGTATATTTGAAAATTTAAATGGTATTTTTTTGTGCTCCGCCGGGATTCGAACCCACAACCTTCCATTTACGAGTCAGAAGTGTTAACAACTAGACTACGGACCGGTCAACGATATGTTGTATGCGACCGAAGAGACGTGTGGACGAACTGTCGTGTGGCTGATTTTTCCATGAACGAGCTGTCTGTGGATGGGTTGTCTGTGGATGGGTTGTCTGTGGATGGGTTGTCTGTGGATGGGTTTTCTGTGGATGGGTCGTCTGTGGATGGGTTGTCTGTGGATGGGTTGTCTGTGGATGGGTTGTCTGTGGATGGGTTGTCTGTCGATGGATTGTCTGTGGATGGGTTGTCTGTGGATGGGTTGTCTGTGGATGGGTTGTCTGTCGATGGGTTGTCTGTGGATGGGTTGTCTGTGGATGGGTTGTCTGTGGATGGGTTGTCTGTGGATGGGTTGTCTGTGGATGGGTTGTCTGTGGATGGGTTGTCTGTGGATGGGTTGTCTGTGGATGGGTTGTCTGTGGATGGGTTGTCTGTGGATGGGTTGTCTGTGGATGGGTTGTCTGTGGATGGGTTGTCTGTGACCGACTTGTCGTTAAACGCGCAACTTCGGAAACTGGACAATTCTAGAAAAAAAAATTGAGCGCAACAGCGAGACAAGTTGTTAATATTTTAAATCTTTAAAATGGTTTACAATAATACTTAAAAACTACATCTCTGTATTGAAGCGTTTTACCTCAAACCGGAAAACGCACAATTTTCTGATTCATTTTAAGTGAAAACCCATAAATTTTAATTTATATTTATTCAAATCGTTTGCACAACAATAAAACTTAATTATTGTTAAGGCGCAACGTTGCAACATCTAATCTACAATATAAAAAACCCAATCCCAAATGAACATAAGCTCTGCAACTCTTGCCGACCTTCCCTGAAGCAGGGGTGATAATAATAATACAATTATATCAGGATGATTTACTTGGTGAGCGCTGTTTTTGTGTGTATCACACCTCAAGAGCCCTCTGCGAGCGACCAACGTCGCTGTAGAAAGCGCCAGTTCTCAAGCAAGACCCAGTTGTTGTAAGGCTGGATGGACCTTTTGATGACCGGTCTTTGGTAAGGTTTATGAAATATTTCAACCCAGCGAAGAGCAAATTTGAAAATACAAATAGTGTATTTTTGTGCTCCGCCGGGATTCGAACCCACAACCTTCCAGTTACGAGTCCAAAGTGTTACCACTTGGACTACGGACCGGTCCGTACCAAAATATTGTTTATGATTTCTTAAGGGTGATTTTGTTCGAAACAAGTGTCTTGAAGTCTCAACGGGCGTCGGTAGACGTTATCACTACAATGTTTTTTCATATGCCATTTATGGTATGTTCTGTTGTAGGAATGTGATGTTTTGTCATGTGATGATTTATCATGTGATGTCCTGTCATGTGCCGTTCTGTCATGTATCGTTCTAACATGTGTCTTTGTGTAATGTGTTGATCTGTCATGTGTCGTTCTGTCATGTGTCGTTAAGTCATGAGTTGTTTTGTCGCTGTGTTGTTCTAACATGGAGCCGTTCGCCAAGGGGATCGCCAAAGTTTGAGGAACCCGATAGGACATATAAAGAAAAAAAGGAATAAGGTAGAAATAGTGCGTCGTTAGCCCATTTTGTATATCATTAATATTCTGTTACAAATGAATAATTCTACATCATCTAGTATTGTTATTTTATTTAAATTTTGCTTTTGTTGTAAGCTGTTATTTAATGGGGTGTAATAAAAACTAATGAAATTAAAAAAAAACTATTGTAGACCAATACTAATTACTACAATATCGAATGACCTAGAGAGAAGTCAAGAACAAACGCGTAAATTCAAGTTTGATGTACAGAAGTGAAGTACGGAAGGTGAATTAAAGCGAAGTAAGTAAACTCCATATAAGTAGAATTGAATTTTCTTAAGAAGATTGATAATGGAAAATGAGGAAAGAGGATACGATTTCACAAGTTACAAGTCACGGATACCATGCCACATGTTACAAGTCACGGATACTATGGCCCTAGTCACGGATATTATGTATTAAGTCACGGACACCATGTCACAAGTTAGAAGTACCTGATACCATGTCACAAATTGCAAGTCACGGATACACAAGTTACAAGTCACGGTTACTATGTCCCAAGTAACGGATATTATCTATTAAGTCACGCATACCATGTCACAAGTTACAAGTCACAGATACCATGTCACAAGTTAGAAGTACCTGAAACCATGTCACAAATTACAAGCCACAGATATCATGTACATTAAGTCACGGATACACAAGTTACAAGCCACGGATACTATGTCACAAGTTACCAGTCACAGATACCATGTCACAAGGTAGAAGTAACTGATACCATGTCACAAATACCATGTCA
Organism: Agapetus fuscipes; assembly: GCA_951799405.1. NCBI lineage: Eukaryota > Metazoa > Arthropoda > Insecta > Trichoptera > Glossosomatidae > Agapetus > Agapetus fuscipes. The sequence goes on from OX637354.1 coordinate 11,503,668, forward strand.
CAAACAAATTACAAGTCACAGATATTATGTATTAAGTCACGGATATTATCTACATATTAAGTCACGGATACCATGTCACAAGTTACAAGTCACGTACACCATGTCCTGAGTCACGGATAACATGTCTTGAGTCACGGATATCTAGCTTAGATAAGTCACGGATACCATGTCACAAGTTACAAGTCACGGATACCATGTCACAAGTTACAAGTCACGGATGCCATGTCACAAGTTACAAGTCACGGATACCATGTCACAAGTTACAAGTCACGGATGCCATGTCACAAGTTACAAGTCACGGATGCCATGTCACAAGTTACAAGTCACGGATACCATGTCACAAGTTACAAGTCACGGATGCCATGTCACAAGTTACAAGTCACGGATGCCATGTCACAAGTTACAAGTCACGGATGCCATGTCACAAGTTACAAGTCACGGATACCATGTCACAAGTTACAAGTCACGGATGCCATGTCACAAGTTACAAGTCACGGATGCCATGTCACAAGTTACAAGTCACGGATACCATGTCACAAGTTACAAGAAACGGATTCCATGTCCCGAGTCACGGATAACATGTCTTAAGTCACGGATATCATGTCTTAAGTCACGGATATCATGTCTTAAGTCACGGATATCATGTCTTAAGTCACGGATATCATGTCTTAAGTCACGGATATCATGTCTTAAGTCACGGATAGCATGTCCGGAGTCACGGATTATCACAAAGTCACCGAGTTACAACAACAACAAAATGAAAAAGTTGTAAAGGCACTCTCTCTTATCACACAAATTTTGGAATAATAACTTATTCAGTAAAAAAAATTGCAGATTTCTGCATTAATCGTGTTGACGTATGGATGCAAAAAATGGAAAAAACAGTACATTAATAATAGTTATCAATTAAACGCCAGTTTTTTTATTTTAATTTAATAATTGCAGACATAACTTGCAACTAGAGCAGAACGTGAATGCTGGGTGAACCTTGACCGTCCTGCGAAAACCGTTGACACCGGTGCTAGGCAACTATCTGAGTTGCATAAGAACGCTTAAAATTACATAAGAACGTCAGGTTTATGTAATTTTATTTTCAATTACAGAAGCATAAATTGTCCCTTCAGTGCTTGTTTGTCTTATGTCCATAACAGGTGATTTCACATGAGCAATGTTTGTATGCGCACTGGACCAACATGTCTTTTGAGAACTGGAAATTTATTTTAATTTTTTTTTAAATATTCCTTGTCTTATAGGTTGGTATTTTTATTTTATTTTTCTTTATTTACGGCGGTATGCCAATTTCACAAAAAAAATATATATATACACACATGTTAGAGTTAAAATCACAGTATAAAACAATGAGTATAAATAGTAATGGAACTACAAAAAAAATAGATATATGTAGAAAAAAATATGTAAATTATACTTGTAGGAGAAAATAAGAAAATAAAAAAGTACAATAAAACTTAAAAATAAACAAAAGATATGAGAAAACCAAATAAATAAATTGTACAGTGGACTGCACATGACTTTATAGCACAAAATACGGTCATGTTTAGGCCATAGCCAATTTTCATAACAAAACATTTAGTTGTGTGTAAGTAATGAAGCTAATCTTTTTAAGCAATCGTCTTTTTGCAGTATTATCATTGATCCCGTTTGTATCAAAACTAACACTTTGTTTGGTGGGTACCTATACTTTTCATTGATAATTTGTAAAGTTTTGATTGATTATTATATGGGTACTACTTACTAGATTTTAAGACTCGTAGCCCAGTATTTTATATTAGGCGTTTTAGTACTAAGAATATTACAATTTATTTTTGTATTAAAATTTGTCATTTTGTATGGTGGCTACACCTTATAATATGTATTTGAAAAAAGTAATGATTAATGTATGTAGGTATATATAAGAGCTTTTCAATTGTAGAACATTATTTTTTAGATAACCCGTTCTCTGCCGGGAAAATTTAAAGTATTGTTTTCTCTTGTATGGCAACCCCCAAAACAAAGAGTATTAAGAGGCAATGCTTATTGTTGTGATATAGCAATTGATTGAGCGAGTTGTTATGTAGGTTTATTTATGGGTATTAGACGTTTTGCTACCAAAAATATTACAATAATTTTTTGTATGAAAATTTGTCACTTTGTATGGTGGCTATACTTTATAATATTTTTTTGAAAAAAGTAATGATTCATGTATGTAGGTATATATAAAAGCTTTTCAATTGTAGAACATTATTTGTTAATTAACCCTTTCTCTGCCGAGAAATTTTAAATTATTTTTTTCTCTTGTATGGCAACCCCCAAAACAAAGAAAATTATGAGGCAATGGTTATTGTTGTTACATAGCAGTATTATAATGACGATTATGCAAAAAAATAAAGAAAATCGTAGGAGCCGTTTTTGAGAAAACCTCATTTGAAATTTTCAGCTGTTCGGAAGCCATCTTGAATTTTCTAAAATTTGAAAAATGTTTAACTATGAATTATAGTAATAAAAAAGTTTTTTCTGATAAAGTTAAGAAACATAAATGTTTTTTGCGTTCTGATGGGTTTTTGTAGCCTTTTAATTTCAATTTTTGATATCATGTAAACGGCACTTTATGTTTTTATTTTGAAAAATTTTATTTAATTATTATATAAAATTTGATGTTACGTATAAAATTGTTCAACATATTTTTTTTGTCAACGCTTTCACTTCTGAGAAAATCACAATTGTTTATTTTTTTCATATGGCAACTCATAGACGCAGATTAGCAAAAATGTTGCCATATCTAAATTTGGTAAAAATGTTTCAAGCAACTATTTTACTGAAATTTTAAAAAAAATCGCTCGAGCCGATTTCGAGAAAATCGCATTTGAAGTTTTCTCCTCTTTGGAAGCCATCTTGAATTCTCAAAATAGTGAAAAACAAATTATAGTGCAAAGAAATTTAAAAATTTTCCTTTCTTGTGAACTTAAAAAAAGTTTTACAAAATTGCGTTTTTATGGGTCTTTTTAATATTTTCGATGAAAATTTTGAGATCGTGTAAACGATACTTTAAATAAATATTTTTTTTAAATATTCTTAAAATTTTTGTAGAAATTAATATTGCGCGTAATATTGTGGAACATTTTTTTTTTGTCAACCCAGCCATTTCCGAGATAATCACAATCGTTTTTTTTCTTTCATATGGCAATTCATAGACGCAGGTTGGTAAGAGTGTTGCCATAACAAATTTTCTTCGCGACAATTTAAGCAACGACCACACTGAAATTTTAAAGAAAATCGTTAGAACCGTTTTTGAGAAAAATACAATTTTATGTTTTTTTTTGTATGGCAGCCATCTTGAATTTTCAGGTTGGTGCCATGCCGGTCGGCTCATCAAAATCTGTGGTTGTCAATTCTCTAAATCCAAAAATTGGTGTCTCTGCGATTAGTAGTTCCGGCTGGGACATACATACATCCATACGGACGGACGGACGGACGGACGGACGGACGGACGGACAGGTTCGACAAATTAGGTTTTTTTGCATGTCCTGGTGCAGGACAACTCATTTCCGTTGAAACCTCATTTTTTTTTTTTCGGACGAATACAATACTTTATCAGTCCTTCGGACTGCTATAAAGTAAAAACTCAATGAACAATGAAACACAGTTTACAATAATAGGAGATTTTAAAATATTTAAAAATATAGATACATACATACTCATAAGAATGAGTTATTCTTATAAAATATAAGTGCAACCAAATTCCTTCAAACAATACATGGTGCATAAGCTCATTCACAAACTTCAATCTCAAAGCAGACCTGAATGAATCAAGAGACATAGCAAATACATCTATATCATTATTAATTGATAAGTAGGTACTTGTATGCAGCTGACCACCCATGCTGTGGAAAATGGTTCACTTTGCCAATGTCACCCCTGTTTCAGGGAAGGTCGGCAGGAGTTGCAGGGTGTATGTTCATTTGAGATTCGGGTTTTTTATATTATAGGACTACATGCGGCATGTTTAAGCGCGAACTTAAACATGTCTGTTTTGTGAAAATGCATATAATGTGAATCTTTAATGTAACTTGTATTTTGCAATTTAGATTAGATTAGATTAGATTCAAACAACTCTCACATTGTCGTGTTTTAAGTTCATTTCTTAGCTCATATTGTTTAGAATGTGATTCTTAATTAAGGCAATATCATTGAAAGGTCATCTTTGAACCGAATGGTAGATAAGCCAAACAAGCACCGGGGGGACGAGATGTGAAAATTATGGTCGCTTTTAATGTGTGGAACTTACACAATTTAAATTTTAAAAATGATACTTCACAGGACCGAGTTGCTGGGGAAAAAGGTCAACTAATATATTTTGTACTGGTTGCTAAGGTGGGCCTGAAACGTTTGCCCGCAAAGAAAATAAACGAAATTGGAACATCCGTTCCGTTTCCATCCCCACAGGATATATAAGCGATTTTATATACTGTATAAGTTGCAAATATGAATTAAGATTTAAGATTCACAGTAAAAGCACGCCCAAGAATAAACACGTGAAAGTTTTCGTTTAGATTTGTGAAGAGAAATAAATTGTCACACTTATTAGCTATTTCGCCTGACCAGAAACAGGTATTAAGACATGATGCATGTATAAAACAAGATCCAATACTATTATACTAATAAGCCTATCTGTGCAACTCTTGCCACCGTTCCATGAAAAAGGGTATGACATTGACAGAAGTGTGATTTTTAAATCAGTACCCTTAGTACGAGTTGCAAAACTTGAGTAATGTAATGTAAAGTTTACGGCAATTATTAAAGAGTGATTTCCCCCAAAATCTGCCGTTTTTGTTTGGTTTGAACTTGATTTTCTTCATCACTGTAACTCTTTTGCTAAGACCATAAAGTGTAAGAAACAAAAAACGGCAGATTTTGGGGGAAATCACTCTTTAATATTTTCCGTAAACTTTACTTTTCTCAAGTTTTGCAACTCGTACTAAGGGTACAGAAGTCAAGAAACAAAAATAAAATAAACACAAATAGGCAGGTACGTCAAAGTAACATCACCTTCACATATTATTATTTGTGGGTTGTAGAACCTCTACTTTACACAGGTGAGGTGACCGACCTCACGCCAACCACTTTGCGCATGCGGGTTTTCCCTATCCAGGCTTCGATTTACTTTTTACGAAGACTATGTGAACCCATAACCGGTTCTAGGATTGGAAAACCCAACTGGATGAGTCATTTTTGGCTCATTGCAGATTCGAACGTATTTAATTATTTCAAACCCAATATAAACATCGGCAAGGTTTACTCAGCCTTCACAAAAAATGAATATCAGTTCCCCGGGGGCTGGGAAAACCCTACTTTAACTGAAGTGGTTGGCGTAAGGCCGGCCCTCTTACCTGTAAAAATAAATAGGTTCCAATCGCCTCATGCAACCCCTTTGAGAAAACGGGACAAGAAATTTCAATATATGTGTAGCTGAGTAGAGTTTTTAGCGAACCTTTGACCATTGATTTCGTAAGTAGAGTTAAAAAAAACATTCTAACGTTAAAACGATCTATCTTGGCATGACGTTGACCATCCATACTGTAAAAACAGCTCGCTTACCATTGTCCCCCGTTTACGTGTACTATATGAAATAAATAAAAATGTAACCGATCGACATCGAGCTTCCCAGGAACCATTCCAGTAATATTTTACATGTTTCCAGAAAAATAATTGAAATCGGTGTAGCGGCTTAGGAGGCCATACATTGTATATAGTATTAGATCAGTGTTTCCCAACCTTTTTTCCCCCATCGCCTCTTTATTAATTGTAATCGACAAGTCCATCACTCCCTACCTAATTTTCACCCCCAGGTTGGGGGCCGCTGTATTTGATTTTCTATAGTGCAGATAACAAATAACAATTGTTATTTAAACACGTCTCATATAAAATTATTTTTGTGGTGTAAATTGTTATTGAAATGTAAATTGTTATTCGCCAGTACAGCCGAGGAATGGCTGCAGAAATCAGGAAAAGGAAGTCACAGAGCTTGCAACAAATTATAGAATCAAACGTAATAACAATCTGCTGTCTTTCCATTATTATTTTTAATAACGTACCAATATTAACCATTCTCAATATTAACGTACCAATATTAACCATTCTCTTCAGCAAAAAAAAAATATCTCGAATCCGTTGATTAAATTTTTTTCCCGTATTCTTTCAAGGTCTTTGTTGTCCAGTAGATGGCTCTTGGTCTTGCATCTGGTAGTCTTGCTCTGGCATTTTGTAGAATGCTTGCATTCCAAGGCGAGATGTAGGGTTCAAATCCCACCGAAGGTGTGAGAAATGATCTCCCGTTTCGGTGGTTATTTCAAACTCAAATTAAAATACCGGCATAGTTTACTCAGCTTGCACAAGAAATGAGTACCAACCTCTTCGGGAGCTGGTTGCCACAGAAGGGGGTGTGGGTATATCTGCAGCTCCCGAGGAGACAGGTGCATTTCTTGTAAAGGCTGAAAAGGTGCTATGATTGTGGGTAGAAATATCAAATACATTTTGTAATCTATAATCAATGTAGCAAAGATATATTAACATTTAGGCTCATATTTAATACATGCCCACATGCAGTGAGTTCGCGCTTACACGTGCTGACTAAACCTCAAATGAAATCTTGCAACTCTTGCCGCCTTTTCTTTCATAAACCGAAGTGGCATTGGCAAAAGTGAACAAAAATAATCAATTTAGTGAATACGAATTCAACAATTATAATCGCCATTTTTCGATAGAAATGACACTTGAAAAAGAAGAGGAAGGGCAATCTCAATGTAACAATATGTATAGAGTGGCCTGTAGTTTAGTGGTTAAGGCTACGAACACATATCCCGAAGGTCGTGAGTTCGATTCCAGGCTGAGCAAATACAAGATAAAATCATATTTTCACATATACTCTTCGATGGGTTGAAAAATTCATTTACTTTTAAAAAACAGATGGGTCACTAAAGGTTCATCCAGCCTTATAGCAATTGAGTGTTTACTTGAGAATCGGCGCTTTGTAGCGACAACCAAGCTCGCAGAGGGCTCTTGAGATATGATTCATACGAAAACAGTGCTCACCAAATAAATCATCCATCCATCTATCTATCGATGCTCTAAAACACACACGTGTAAATTCGCGCTCACACATGCTGCATGTGTTCTTACAAAATAATTAAAAACCAAACTTCAAACGAACATAGACGCCTTGCCTGAAACCGGGGTGATATTGACAAAGTGAACAATTTTTTACAGAATGTGTGGTCCATAACCATACCAACCTGTAAGCAAGGTTTATGTTTATTTAATTATAATAATAATAATTAATATAAGTCAAGGGATTATTATTATGTACAATCAAGTACTAACAAATATGTGACTCCGGTTTTTTTCTCGTATCAATCAAACTTCGCTACTTATAGATAGCAAATACACTCGTTGTTGTGTTGACGAACTGTCAATAAAAAAACACCAGCAAAAACATGATCTGGATGTTATAAGTCACAATTACAAGGTGTACAGAGTACCAGGCAAGTGTCCACAGCGCATGGCTACCTAATCTAGCGTCAGACATTTATTATTTAATAATTTAACCTTCTACTGCACAACGGCCCACCATACACTGCTCTATCCTACACTTTTTTTACAATTATTTTGTATTATATATTCCTTGACTTATAGGTTGGTATGAGGCTGACCACCCATACTGTAAAAAATGGTTCGCTTTGTCAATGTCACCCCTCAGTGGCGTTTTTAGCACTACCAGCGCCCTGGGCGAGATTTCTAAGGCGCCCCCTATCCACCATTCAAATCCATACTAATCTAATCTAAGTTGCAAAGATATGTTGCATTGGAGATTCAAATTACATGCATTCTCACAACCAGACACGTACAAGTCCGCGCTTGCACATGCCTCATGTGAACCTACAACATAAAATCAAATCTCAAATGGACATACACCCTGCAACTCTTGCCGTCCTTCCCTGTAACAGGGGTGACATTGTCAAAGTGAACCATTTTTACAGCAAGGGGTGGTCAGCCGCATACCAACCTATAAGTTAAGGAACATATAAAGGATAAACATATAAAGGGGCGTATAAAAACTGCGGCGTCCTATTATATCTGGCCCTGGGCGGTCGTCCAGCCGCGCCCTTTGATGTGTTAATCAAATATCGATTGGAGGTTGGTGCAACAACCATACAAAAAATATTAGTAAGTCTTCGCCCTAGCAACCTGGCCGTCTGACGTCACGACTTTCTCAATATATTAATTAATGAAGGAACCTCGTTCCGAAATCGTTTTTTTTATTGAAATCGTTTTACATGTTTAAAAAGCAGTTAACAGAAGAGGGTAGATCCTTTTTATGCGGGTTCTACTTACTAAAATTGCTTCAATTTTTTATGATTAAAGAAAAAAAACAGCGAGCCTAAGACGAAGTGAAAAAATCGTTATTGGCTCCGAGAAAAAAGCGTTTACACAGTTGCTTTGTCCTGCGCATTCATTTACTTTATGAGGAAGTACTAAGTTATTTTAAAGGTGCCTACTTATGTCGTGTAATTTATAAAGGCATTCTCAATAACTACTTACTTGACTTTAAGAATACCATTCGTATCTCCACCTTAAAGGTAATACTGAAAAAGTTCTGATTCACTGATTTAAGAAATCTTGGATAAAAACATGTTATAAATTTGGGACCAAGGGTCCTACGATTACAGACTCCGTAGAAATTAGTTAAAATGCAATACTAATAGGGCATGTTGCACCAAACTCCAATCAGACGAAAATCAAAATTAAGTGTGATTTCTCCCTTTCAAATCGAACATTATGTTGCATATAAGTAAGTCAGCTGATGTGAATCATATTTCCTGTTCAAATTCCATCACATTTTTACCAACTTTCGAGAAATATTTAACCGAGGTCCTTACCAGAACTAAGCAATCAAATTTGATGTTTCAATCAAATATTGATTGGAGGTTGGTGCAACAGGCCCTAATAAATTAAATGTTCTTGAGCTCAAGTCTTATGACTCTTATGAGGTATACGTGACCAAGCGCTTCCCCAAAGGCTTAGGAATATTGCAAAGAAAACATTTCAACATACTTTTTTCGGGAATGATATTTTGGCGTTATGAAAAAAATATGGGTGAAGGGGGGGAGGAGGGTAATTTTCATGGAGATGGGGGCATAAAGAGGCCCCGAGCTTGTCCCCGCACAAGGGCCCCCAGAGGATTTAATCTAAGCATGCTGTTACCAACGAACTCCATTTCATTTTTATTATAAAGACATTTGAATTGATAAACAAAATGAATGAATACTATGTACCTACTCTTATCTAACAATTTTTAAAAAAAAATTCCGAGTATATTTTTTACTGATATTCCAAATTTGAAGGTATCGCCCTTTTTTCAAGTATTTTTTAATTGTTTGTTTAATTACCCGAGTAAAAAAACCTTAACATTGATTTGGTGTCGCCGACCTAAACCTTGAAGGGAACGGATGTAGTTATAAAACATTGTTACAAATTTTTCGAGATTTTCATAAAATATTTCGTAACATAGACTCAAGTGCAGAATAATAATTTTAAGTCGATGCCGAGATATTATAAAAAATAAGACATTAAATGTGTTAAAATGAAAAATTAATAAAATATAGTTGTAAAAAACGGACGATATTTTAAGAGTGGTTTATACCTTAAATCTGCCGTTTTTGTTTCTTCCACTTTATGGTCTTAGCAAAAAAGTGCCAGTAATGAAAAAAATCAGGCGTGTTTATTAATTGTTTATCTTAATTATAAAGGTTAAAAATATCATTTAACTTCAAGATAAATTATATTAAAATATAATAAACTAACTGTGAATTTAAACAAAAAACATTTTATTTTATTTAAAATGTATTTTCACGAAGTAACTGCCGAAAATCAACAAAATAACTTTAAAATTGTCACCACAATTTTTTTTCTATAAAACACGGTTTTTCACATTTTCATCGTTTTTTTCGTATGTGCTATATATTTTGTAAATATATTTTTTTTGTAAATTACGGAATTATATATTGTTTATTATCCTATAAGCATTTTTTTATATTTATAATTTAATTTAGTATTAGTAAAAACGTGAGCCCTAGAGATCGTTCTATTAACATTTCTCGTGATTGTATTGAGTACTGCATTTAATAAATTGTTAATATGTTCGTTTAATTGTAGTTTTATAAAATGCTGATCATAATTAATAAAAACGTGACTGATTCATATCCTTTTCTAGATCTCCAGCTTATGTTAGATTTAAACAGATCGTTCCCTTAGTACATGTTTGTCTTATACCCAACAGAGGTAATTTCACATGAGCAATGTTTGTATGTGTACTGGACCAATGTGTCTTATGAAAATTGTAAATTGATTTTTAAAATATATAAAAAAAACTCTTACATTATCGTGTTTTACGTGATTTTTTTGCTGAGATTGTGTAGAATGTGATTCTAAAGACAATTTCATTGAAAGGTTATCATTCTTTGAATCAAATGATCGATAAGCCAAACAAACACTGGAGGGACATTTATCTAAGTTGCATAACAAGTACGCTTTATTTTCCCAGGCTTTATTTGTAAAGGGGTTCAGGGATGGAATACACAACTGGTCACAATAAAATACATTTTGTAAAGTAATGCATGTGCCAGTTATGCAATGTAAACAACGATCATTAGATATTTGTACGAATATGTAATTGCGTGTCTGTGTAGGTCTGTGAAGATACTTTACTGTTATATGTATTTGTTCGATATTGTGTGAGTATTTGCTCAAATATTCTAAATAGAGTTTTCTGGCAAAATTTCGCTTGTTCCAGTTCCCAATGTTTCAAGAACCATCTTTATACCTGCTATAAAAAGGGTCAAAGCTGACTGCACAGGAGACTTGTATCAAAGCTGTCGAGCAATACAATTAAAAAGCCACTCTGTGTACCGTATGTGAACTCTACCAAGTACTAACTGAGCTGTCAACCTGACTAATATCTAATCTAATCTAAGTTGCAACGATATATAGCATTGGGGATTCACATTGTATGCATTTTCACAAGCAGACACGTATAAGTTCGCGCTGAAAAAAGCCGCATGTGGACTTACAATATAAAAAACCAAATCTCAAATTAACATACACCCTGCAACTCTTGCTGAGCTTCCCTGGAACAGGACTGATATTGGCAAAGTGAACCATTTTCTACAGCAGGGGTGGTCAGCCGCATACCAACCTATAAGTTAAGGAACATACAATAAAAAACATTTTTAAAATAGAAAAAGAAGAATATAAATAAACACACAATACAAAATTCTACTTTAAAAAAAACTCTTAGCCCTAGCCGCCAACATTACAGATCAACATTACAGATCACCGCTTCACAAATCTATTTAAAAAAAAAAACAATAGATTAATAGGTCTCCCGTTTAATTAGTATTTCAGGTTAACTAAGAAGTTAACTGTATGTATACTGTATCTCACGATGCCCAGTCATGGAAGACAGACGACCTTCTGTGTGAGAACTTTGTGTTTTATAAATTAAATTAAAGATTAGCACGATATTGTTCATTACAGATGGGTATACAGAATAATCATGGTTAACTCAAGACTTACTGGTCCGTATTCTAGTCCTAATTCTATCCGGATAAGGAGGGCAGCCTTACGCCAGACCGGAGACCTCCCACGAGATGGTCTGATGATAAAAGAAAGCTTGCTGTCAACGACAATACCATGTTGAAAGCACCAGTTCTCATCAGATTACCGAAGTTAAGCAACATTGGGCGCGGATCATCGGATGCTACTTAGATGGGTGACCGCTAGGCACACCGCGTGTTTTTGGCATTTCTTGCACCGGTCCGTAGTCCAGTGGCAACACTTCGGACTCGTAAATGGAAGGTTGTGGATTCGAATCCCGGCGGAGCACAAAAAAACACCATTTATATTTCCAAATTTGCTCTTAGCTGGGTTGAAAAATTCATAAACCTTTACCAAAGACCGGTCACTGAAAGGTCCATCCAACCTTACAACAACTTGGTCTTGCATTGAGAATTGAGGACAAAGCTTCATTAATTTCTTTTATTTTTTATTTTTTGTCAGCAACTTTAATTTTTTTTACATATTTGTGGGAATTCTTTAGGATTAAGGATTAATTATTACTGTTTATGTTAACATTTTTCTTGTCTTTGTAATTGTGTCTGTAATTTTTTTTTCTCCTTAATAAAATAAAATAAAAAGCTCGCAGATGGCTCTTGAAGTGTGATACACAAAAAAACAGCGCTCACCAAATAAATCATCCTATTATTATTATTATTATTGCTGGAGACTGGATTTAGAAACCGCAAGACAGAGATGGATGCAGAGATATGGGGGAGGCCTATGTCCAGCAGTGGATGGAGATAGCTGTATAAGACGAAGAAAAAGCCGTACGCAGACCATTTCAGTTGAAGTGGGGCTTTCCCAGCTCCCGAAAGGGCAAATACTCACTTGTAAAATAAATAGGTTTCAATTTCCACTTCGGGGACAAGGCGGCAAGAGTGAGACGTGTCACTTTATGTGCAGCTTACTTACTTTTACATACATTTATCCATTTTTTTATTAATTCTATATTGTCGTCTTTGGTTCTGTAGGGCTCGAATACATGCAGGGCTGGAAGTCTCATCACCACGGTAATTCTTACCTACCGAATATTGGTAATATTTGTATAAAGGCCTGTCAATCCAAGATGGCCGCAAGTGAACAGCTGATTAGACTTCATACAAATATTACCGATATTCGGTAGGTAAGAATTACCGTGGTGATAAGACTTCCAGCCCAGGTTAAAATATCAATTGAAGTTACAAAGGTGAGAGTTAAAAATACGTCCATTCATAGCTATAATCTAAAGACATACAATTCATATTAAATGTATGCCCACGAACAGGCACGTGTAAGTTCGCGTTTCCAAATGCGTAATGTGTACTTACAAATAAAATCTAAGCCTCAAATGAACATACACCCTACAACTTCTGCCGACTTTCCCTGAAACAGGGAAGGCATTGGCAAAGTGGTGCATTTTTTACAGTATGGGGGGTCAGCCTCGTACCAACCTATAAGTCAATAATGCTAACCAATAAAAAATCTATAATCCGTGTGTCAAGGGTACATTAACATTTAAGATTCACATTGAATGCATTCCCAAAAGCAGAATTGTGTACTCATCCAAATTATGAGACGGATATTAAACTGGGTTTTAACAAAAATCCAGTCACTGAATTTTTAACCACCATGTGACAATTTTTTTTTAAAATCACCTATTTTTTTATTAATCACCGTTTTTGGTTTTATTTTCAAATAAAAAAAGATTAAAAATTTCTCCGTATCCAAGAAACTATGCTACCATTAAATAACATGAAGTAGTTTATGTTTGGTTAAACCGCACGACGATTTTATATATGCGTCATTCTCCTCTCCATACAGCGGAGTGACCTCACGCTTCGTATTTCCGAACCGACTTGGTAACCGAGTATTCGCGTCTCTTCACATCAAACATAATATTCTGCACAGTTGGCCTATGTTTTTAGCAGTGTACGACAAATATAATATCTTAAGACTCGAAACTAATTTAAACAAAATAAACACCAAATCCTTTGTAACTAAAATTAACCGGAAAAAAAGATAAAAGGAGTGTAAAGAAACCCCAAAAAAGATGTGTTAACGATATTGTGCCGCTGATGGGAAAAGAGTTGTATCGTGTTGCTTGAGATAGACGAATGCGGAAAAGTTTTGAAGAGGCCTTTACCCCGCAGTGGAGAGAAGAAGGCTAGCAGTAAGTAACCGCAAATTGTCCTTAGTAAGAAGAGAACAGAGATCTCTATAGTGTCTTTTCGTTGGAAACAAAAGACTTCGGTGAAATTACGAAAGATTTCCAGATGGTTGGCAGAAAGGGGCTGACAGTTGGGAGTGTTTGAAAGCGGTTCTTCAGGTAATCCACAAAAAAACCGGGCAGAATGTGTCGTATGGGGACAGGTTCTTACTCTACTACAAAACCAGTCCGTGGTCCAGTGATAATCTATAGGTAATATTATATTATGAAGGCAACAAATGTTTACATCATGGAGGAGTCAACCTCATACCAACCTATTTGTCAAGAATTAAAAAGTGTTGATTTAGAGCCCGTTCCCACTTGTCGGGTGTCGGACCGTATATTAATCGGAGGTTGCAGTGGCAGAACATTTTGGGACAAAATCGGTTTCCGACAAGTGTGAATATAGCTCCATACATAATGTTCTGCCACTGGAACCTCCGATTAGTATACGGATCCGACACCCGACAAGTGGAAACGGGCTCTTACAAGAGTAAGGCTGGTTTTAGTGTCGCGCTGATAACGCGCTGACCGTCAGCACTGACCGTTCAAAATATATGAACTTGTAGGAAGCGTTTTAGAATGGCGCGTAGCTGTCAGCGCGACAAGTTCATATATTTGGCTGTCAGCGCTGACGGTCAGCGTGTTGTCAGCGCGACACTAAAACCAGCCTTAGTTCTGATTTTCACTGCGGGCTAAGCGGTTTGGGTTGATACAACTACCCATTCGTACACGGAAGGTAGTGAGTTCGATGCATGGCGAAGCACAAAAACAAATATTTACCAACAAGCCGGTAGTAAAGGTTGATGCAGCATGCAGCCACAAAGCAACTGGGCCTTGCTAGCAAAATTGGCGATGGCTAGCTATGAACAACCATGCAGAGGGCTCTTAAGGTGTCTTTAATATATAATCTAAGTTGCAAAGGTGTATTACATTTAAGACTTTAAACGTATTCCAACAAGCAGACACGTTTAAGTTCGCACTTAAAAATGCCGCATGTGAACCTACGATATATAAAAGTTTTTCTTCGTGAAGATCACAAAAAAGCGCGCACCAAATAAATCATCCTGATTTTGTTTTCATTTTCTTTACCTACAGAAATCATCGATTTATAATAAGAACGTAGAAATAACCAAATTGAAATGTTAGTGTAAGAAAGAGCTGTCAGCTGCAAAGCAGTAGCGTACACCAAGCACATGTATCTGTGAGCAACATATTATATTAAAAAACATTTAACTTTGAAATTAAGATTAAATATTGAATATTTTTAAGGGTTTGGTGGTTTACACAGTGAAAGTCCATTGTATATTAATTAACTCAGTTTAAATTCACTTTTATAATTCTTTTAACTTTGTCAAACGTTTTCGCCTAAAAAGGCATCACCAGGACAATGACAAATCAAATTCTTGTCATGTCAATGACGAAAAAAAATTGATTTGTCATTGTCCTGATGATGCCTTTTTAGGCGGAAACGTAAATGTAACAACAAAGTTAAAAGAATTATAAAAGTGAATTTAAACTGCGTTTCATTTAATTAATATTAAATATTGAAATTTATTGTTGAATTTGAGTCATATTTACAACTCAAATTAATGTCTCATATGCTACGCTGAAGACAAACCGTGCGTAGTGTTTGGAGCCTTTTTTAATTTTCAAAATACGACTCACAGCGTTTAAATCAGCCGCTAACAAGTGAAAAGATTTTTTATTGGACTTGTTACCGTATTCAAGTTATTTGTCTTAGGACATGGAATCAAGCCACAGACTTCTATAATCTTAGTTGCAAAGATATATCAACCTTTAAAATTAATAATAAATGCATGCCCACAAATAGACACGTTTAATTCGCGCTAACAAATGCTGCATGTGTAGGTACTTACAAATTGAAATCCAAACCTCAAATCAACATAAGCCCACATTTAAAATTATGTAATACTTTGGTATTCATAGTGCCTTATTCAAATCAACTATTCTCAAAAATTTGTAGACTTGTTTTCTATAAAATATCACTAAATAAAAATCATCAAAAGGTGTTTTGGTTTGCGAGCACAGATCCGTTACGTATGATGTACGTACATTGAGGTTTTACAGTTTAAATATAAAAAGATATTACCGAATGTTCACTTCAGTCGATAGAAGCCGTCACCAGCCTTCGTGCGGTCTGTGTTGTGTAAAAAATATATTTAATACATTTTAATTAAAATATAAACAATAATAAATAATTATCAATTAGAAATCCAAGTTATTTTGTTGTGCAAGTAAATTTTTCAATATATTAAAAAAAAAATTGTTATTAATAAATACAATGGTAAAAAATATATATATATATTTTTATGAATAACAAAATTTATAAAAATAATACAGTTAAAAAAAGTTAAACGAGTGTAAAATAAACTCAGTTTGCACTGTTTTTTTTCAATCAAAATTGAAAAATAATATGAATTAATAATAAAATACCGTAGACAGCAGTTAATTATAATTGTTTTCATTTTAAATAATTTAAAACCGATTCCTTTTATTTAATACAAAGCTTATTTGTAAAATTCTCCACATTAAATCAACAGTGTTTTCTTTTTATTTAAATAAAATAAATGTACGAACCAGTAATTAAATGAAATGTAATTAATAAACTGAACAAATGTTGATATTTAATCTTGAAAAACGAAAGTAGAAAAATAATAATTAATTCACATTTTGAATTGTGTCATTAACAATGTTTGCACAAGTGTTTTTTGTCCTTCAAATTGTTGCGACGTTTTTCAGGTAATAAAATCATGTTTTATATTTTTTCACTTTTCTCCGGTAATAAATATTTTCTATTTTTTTTTAAGTATTTTTTTTTTGTGCGGGAGACTCCCTAGATTTTCAGAGACTCTAGGGGTCTATGACACTTGTTGTAGTGCCGCAGAGGTGTTTACGAGCTTGGTCGTAACTACAAAGCGCCATACTCAAGCAAGACCCAGTTGCTGGATGGACCTTTTAGTGACCGGTCTTTGGTAAATATTTAGAAATTTTTCAACCCAGCGAAGAGCAAATTTGAAAATATAAATGGTATATTTTTTGTGCTCCGTCGGGATTCGAACCCACAACCTTCCATTACAAGTACGAAGTGTTACCACTGGACTACGGACCGGTCTCTTACTATCTACCGGTACTCTTCTATCATTTTTTTTTCGAGAGCTAAAATCTATAATTTAATTTGATAATTTATGTAACCATTTTTAAAATGCATACCATTTTTTACAGTACCTACGGGTGGTCAGCCTCATACCAACCTATATATAAGTCAAGGAAATAATCCGAACTATATTGCTCTCTGGCTTTGGACGCAAGCGCTCTACCAACTGGCCTGCCGACCGAATGCATGCAATTTTGTTTATTTATAAAACACGTGTTTTTGTTCATGGCCGTGCAATTAGCATGAATAAACCAATCTTGCTTTCAAGAGAAAGTTTTCACCGTATAAGGAACTAGAGGCATACACAATTCACGGGTAAAACCTGCAAAAAGTAATTATTTTTATGTCCGGTCGATGGCCCAGTGGGTAGAATGCTTACGTTCAATGCTCGCATAGGTTCGATCCCCATAATGCGTGTCGTAAATTACTTCCCGTTTCGATTGTTATTTCAAACTCAAAATAAAATTCCGGCTATGTTTTGCCAATCTGTGAGAGCTAGCTTCTTCGGGAGCTGGAAAATTCTCACTTCAACTGATTTGCGTGATGCGCGCAATGCCGACCCCTATACCTGTAAAAATAAATACGTTCTACACGCCAAATGCGACCACTTCCGGGGTAACGCAAAAGAAGTGGAGTAATTAGATCGGTCCGTAGTCCAGTGGCAGGAGTTCGGACTCGTAAATGGAAGGTTGTGGGTAGAGTACAAAAATATATACCATTTATATTTTCAAATTGCTCTTCGCCAGGTTGAAAAAAATCATAAAACCTTTACAAAAGACCGGTCACTAAAGGTCCATTCAGCCTTATAGCAAC
Organism: Agapetus fuscipes; assembly: GCA_951799405.1. Taxonomy (NCBI): domain Eukaryota; kingdom Metazoa; phylum Arthropoda; class Insecta; order Trichoptera; family Glossosomatidae; genus Agapetus; species Agapetus fuscipes. Next base: position 11,521,511 of record OX637354.1, read on the forward strand.
TGGGTCAAGCTGGACTATTGGCGTTTTGTAGCGACGACCAAGCTCGTAAACACCTCTGCGGCACTACAACAAGTGCTATAGACCCCTAGAGTATCTGAAATGTAGGAATTCTCAAGCACAGGATTTCTTAAAAAAAAATCGCAGTATATGTGCAGCTTAGTTACGATGTCAAGTGCATACGCAAGAAAGTTCTCTCCGCATTGAGTTCAAGTCTACTCATACTATGTACGCAAAGGGTTTTAAGTGGGTCAGCCTTACACCAACTAGGATTTCCCCAGTCCCGAACGAGTGGGATCTAATTTCTTGCGAAGGCTGAGTACCCCGCCGGTAGTGTGAATCGATGAGAGGATATGATGAAAGAGTAACAATGAATTTAATCATCAAATGAATGGTGGATTACAAAAAGGCACTAAGTACCATAGCGGTCACACTAAAGAAAAGAAGAAAACGTTTATGAGAAGGTAAAAAGTAACACACTATATATTGTATAGATTAGAAGCGTTTACAAATATTTATAAATATATATTGAGTATATACAAAAAAATCAACATTTTTTTTTTTATTTTTTTTTTTTTATTTTACTTTATTAGGAGAAAAAACAGATACAGACACAGTTGCAATAAACAAAAAAGTGGATACATATAATTTAAAATGCCTACATCCTTAAAAATTTCCCACATATATATTATTAATTTAATGTAGCTGACATAAAAATATAAAAGAAGTAGAGGAAGTCAAAATTCAAAAGTAATAAATTTAGTAAAAGAAACAAAAATAACAAGGAGAAACAAGAAGAGTAAACAAAGAAAACATAAGAATGTAAAAGTTAAAGAAGAAAAAAGAGAAGAATAAAAAAGAAGAACAAAAAGCCCAATCAGCACCTATAAACTGGGTGTAAAAGACATTTTATATATAGTTTTCATCAAGTCCCCCCTAAAGGAGTATTTCCCCTTATTAAACAAATCTAAATCATTAAAATATTTATTAAAATCACTGCACATTCTATGAATAGGAGCTCTTTGACCTGCATTTGTTCGACATTTTGACAGAAAAAATAATTGTGAAGAACGAGAAGCGCATCTTGGTATACGAAACTTAATTTGACATAGAAGACCAGGGCAATCCGTTTCCGATAGACAGATACTCCTCAGAGTCAACGCACTCAATATTAAACATCGATTATCAATACTTACCAGATTTAGATGAAGTAGGCGTTTGTCGTAAGAGCGGTTTTCGTAGCTTAACCGATGGAACAATATTTTCGTAAATTTTCTTTGAACCGACTCTAATAGAGTTTTATACACATCATAAATTTAACATTTAACATTTTGGTAAAAACTAAAAACTGTCATTTACCGTGCCTGTTTAACACGCATAAGGACTTTAATTTATTTACTCAAGTATAATATACGGTGTTATTCACACGTACGGCAAATCCATGGCTCAACCGCCACCTAACGTGAATTTTGCGTAAAAAAAACGATGCTTCATGGATCAGCTATTTATCAAATTTGTTGTGAATACACCTGTGATATTTAAAGAGCCACTTGGAACAAACGGCATCTTTAATAATAACCTGTAATCTAAGTTGCAAAGATATAGTTCATTTAAGATTCATATTACATGCATTCGAATAAGCAGACCCATTATTATTGATCCATGCCTTGCCATGAGCAGGCCGCATGTGGACTTACAACATAATAACCCAATCTAAAATGAACATAAATCCTGCAACTTGTGCCGACCTTCCCTGAAACAGAGAAGACATTGGTAAAGTGAACAATATTTACAGTATGGGTGGTCAGTCTCATACCAACCTATATTGATGTTATGGCTGATCTTTCTAGCGTATTTGGAATAGAATAACGCTGGTTCGATCCCCGCCTGGGTCATTTGACCATAACTTTGATCCAGGTTCAACAGATGTCATTGGGTAATAATTAATGAATAATTCATTGAAATATATAAAAATTAACTAATAAATTAAAAATATAAAAATTAGGTAAAACAGGTAGAGTGCTCGCATTCTACCCCGTGAGCTCGGGTTCGAATCCCACCGAGGAGGGTGTCAGAAATGATTTCCTATTTCGGTGTTTATTTCCAACCCCATATTAAAAATACCGGCAAGGTTTACTCAGCCTTCACAAGAAATGAGTACCAGCCCCCTCGGGAATCGGGAAACCCCCACTTCAACTGAAGTGGTTGGCGTAAGGCCGGCCTCTTACCTGTAAAAATAAATAGGTTCAACTCGCCACATGCGACCCCTTCGGGGATAACGTGGCAAGAAGTTACACTATACGTGTAGCTTAGTTGCGTTGCGTTTTTTTTGTTACTATTAATTGATGATATAAAAGCCTGTTTCTGCCCAGGCAGCATAGGTGAATTGCATTCCTCTTCACAAATGTATTTTTTTTAAATAAAAATAAAATAAGACAAGGAACATACTCTTTTGAATATATATATTTTTTTATGGTTTGAGTATATATTTTTTACTCTTCTTAAGTTTGAATATTTTTGTTCTTAATGCCTTATTGATTGGACCCGCCGCTCACCTCATCGTCACGAGATCTTCAGCATAATATCGTTATTACCAAGAAGCAGCTGTATTATTATTCTTATTATTATTTATTATCACTGATTATCATATTGTGTATTGAATAATAGAGATATTACTGTCGCTTTCACCGCACTCTCTGTAATGACGCGGTTCAGATGTGAAACAAGTAATTCTGACGCCCTGGGACATTTCTTTTTTCTAATTAAATCTCAAGTCCTCCCAATACTCGTCCTGTTAAAGTAGATCGATACCTTAAAGGTTAACTGAATAAGTGACATAATATCAAGCTAACATGGGTTACTGAGATAAATGCACTTTTTCCCCATATTCTTCACAAAAAAACACTACAAAAGTGTGAAAATCTTGTAGTTTAGAAATTTTTCATGAGCACTTCCTTATATTATACCTAGTTCACTAACTATGAGAAGTTATTCCTGATAAAAATTTTCATGAAAGCTCATTCAAAGCTTTATATTTTTTCTAGTGGCGGAAGTCTACATGGTATTTTTAAGTAATCTTATCGGCTACTCCTAAAACCACCCTCAAACTGAACCCTGTGCTTATCATTTTTTAAAGTACTTAGTCGTCAGAGACAAATCTTTTTCTAGTTTTGAAGTGGAGGTTTTCCGGCTCCCGAGGGTGCTGGTACTCATATCTTGCGAAGGCTGAGGATTTTTTATTTTGGGTTTGATTTAAAAACCGAAACAGGAAATTATTTCTGACACCCTCTGTGGTATTCGAATCCGAGCTCTCGGCATGGAATGCAAGCACTCTACCAACTGAGCTGTCGACCGGACACCTTATAGACTAAGAGCTAGACGTACGAAACCTTACCTCATCGACTACCAGGCAGAGACATGGTCAGGCTGGTAGTTTGCATCGAGTACATCATTTTTTCACTGGTCTGCCTTTTCCTATCCTGGAGCGTTTTGGATGCGGCCTCTTCAAAGAGGCCCAAAAAATGGTGCAAACTACCTCATCGACTACCAGGCAGAAACATGTTTGGGGAGGTGTCCGGCATCGAGTACATGCCTTTTCTGCAGATTTTGGTGATCCTACCCTGGAGCGTTCTGGAGGCGGCCTCTTCAAAGAGGCCCAAAAAATGGTGCAAACTACCTCATCGACTACCAGGCAGAGACTAGTAAGAGATGATGACCTACATTATTTACCTGCTTTTTGCATTAAAAAAAATACTCCAAACCTGGAGCATTTTGAATGCGGCCATTTTTTTAAAAAATATATAAATCGATCTTTTGATATAAGTTGTATGAGTCATGAGAATGAAGAAAAAAATATATATGTTACATTCGTTACTGATAACAATAAAATTAACATACCAAAAATTTGTATTTCCAACCCTTCTGGTTCAGGAGAAAAAAGGGTAAAACGGTATTTTTTACATTATATTTTATTACTCAAAAACAAAGTACAATAATTGAAATTTTTGTAAATCAAAAATAAGAACGTTAATTTTAAAACAATAATAGTCTCTTACACATTCTTTCTATCTGCTATAGTTTCACGGGAAATGAATTTTAAAGTCAAATATTTTCCAAAAAACTTTACGTCGAGTCCCGTTTTTGGTCAAAATCTAGCTTAAACGCCTCAGTACTTTATTTTAACAGAATATAAAAAATAATATCGTATAGAAGATTAAACATATATTAAAACTTCATGGATACTTACTTACTTATAATAAAGGGTTGTAAATTATCTGTCCTGTTATAGTTAGAATGTTGAAAATAAGTATATACCTCGTAGCACGAGGGAGATGCGTGATATCATCGATGTATATATGCATGGATGGGCGACGAAAGCAATCTTTTGAGACGTAAGAATTCCCCAACGCGCGTATCAGAAATTAAATGTACAGTGGACTGCACATGACTTTACAGCATAAAATAAAGTTGTTTTGAGGTGATATTTAATTTTCACAACAAAATGTTTAATTTGTATTATTAATGAAGGCAATCTGCTTAAGTAATTTTAATTTTGCGGTATGATCATTTTCCTTGACTTATAGATTTGTATGCGGCTGACCACCCATACTGTAAAAGATGGTTCACTTTGACAATGTCAACCCTATTTCAGGGAAAGTAGGCAAGAGTAGCAGGGCTTATGTTCACTTGAGATTGGGTTTTTATATTGTAGGTTCATATGCGGCATGTGTAAGCGCGAAATTATACGTGTCTGCTTATGGGAATACGTTTAATATAAATCTCAAATGATATATATCTTTGCAGCTTAGATTTAGATTATTGGTCACTTTTGTATCAAAAATAACACTTCAAAGCCTAGTATTTTAAATTAACCTTTTATAATCATTTTTGTATTTTTCTTCTACGTACTTTTTCATTGCTGTATTTTTTATATGGCTGGTCATGTATTGCACCCTCCACGTGACTAAGCTGCAATTAACATTTTATTATTATTATTGCTATCAAGAAAATTACAATAAATTGTTGTATGGAAATTGTTCGCTTTATACGGTGGCTATATTTTACTTTTCGAAAACAATAGTGATAAATAAATGTAGGTTCATATAATGGCTTTCAAATTGGCTGGCAATAATTTTTGATTAACCCTTCCGCTGCCGAGAAATTTTAAAATATTGTTGCTTTATAGCAGTCCGAAGGAGCTATAAAGTGTTGTATTCGTCCGATTTTTTTTTTGAGGTTTCAACGGAAATGAGTTGTCCTGCACCAGGACATGCAAAAAAACCTAATTTGTCGAACATGTCCGTCCGTCCGTCCGTATGTATGTATGTCCGTATGCCCTAGCCGAAACTACTTATCGCAGAGACACCAACTTTTGAATTAAGAGAATTGATAACCACAAATTTTGATGAGCCGACTGGCATGGCACCAACCTGAAAATTCAAGATAGCTGCCATACAAAAAAAACATAAAATTGCACTTTTCTCCAAAACGGCTCTAACGATTTACTTTAAAACTTCAGTCTGATCGTTGCTTAAATTGTCACTAAGAAAAATAGCTATAGCAGCACTCTTGCCAATCTTCGTCTATGGGTTGCCATATGAAAAAAATAAACAATTGTGATTTTCTCAGAAGTGAAAGCGTTGACAAAAGAATAATTCTTTACAATACGAGTTTTATACATAACATAAAATAATACATAAATTAAATATGTTTTTTTAATATAAAAACATAAAGTGACGTTAACATGATATTATCAAAAATTGAAATTAAAAGGCTACAAGAACCCATCAGAACGCAAAAAAACTTTTATATTTCTTAACTTTAATAGAAAGAACTCTCTTATCACTATAATTCATAGTGAAACATTTTTCAAAGCTTAGAAAATTCAAGATGGTTTCCGGACAGCTGAAAGTTTCATATGAGATTTGCTCAAAAACGGCTCCTACGATTTTCTCTATTTTTTTTGCACAATCGTCATTATAATAGTGCTATGTAACAACAATTATCATTGCCTCATAATTTTCTTTGTTTTGGGGGTTGCCATACAAGAGAAAAAAACAATTTAAAATGTCTTGGCAGAGAAAGGGCTAACTAAAAAATATTGTTCCAAAATTGAAAAGCTCTTATATATACCCACATATATAATGCATTACTTTTAAAAAAAAAAAATTATAAAGTATGGCCACCATACAAAGTGACAAATTTCCATAAAAAAATAATTGTAATATTTTTGGTAGAAAACGTCTAATACCCATAAATAAACCTACAGAACGATTCGCCCAAACAAGTGCTATGTAAAAACAATAACAATTGCCTCATAAAACTCATTGTTTTGGGGATTGCGATACAAGAGAAAACAATAATTTAAAATTTCTCGGCAGAAAACGAGTTTACTAAAAAATAATGTGTCCAAATAAGAATCTCTTATATATACCTACATATATTAATCTTTACTTTTTTCAAAAAATATCATAAGGTGTAGCCACCATACAAAGTGACAAATTTCCCTACAAAAAATAATTCTAATATTCTTGGTACTAAAACGCCTAATATAAAATACTAGGCTACGAGTATTAAAATTTAGTAAGTACCCATAATAATCAATCATGACTTTCCAAAATATTAATGAAAAGTATACCCACCAAACAAATTGTTAGTTTTGATACAAACGGGATATACATATATACTTGGTTGATTTTTTTCCGAAGCGCCGCTTTCACTAAACTTTAGTCACGACCTTTCAAACAGGTGCGTCTTCAGCTTCTTCCTGAAGCTTGCCCTGTCCCGTTCTTTCCTCACCTCAACCGGCATTTCGTTCCAAACGATTGGGCCCGAAACCGAAAAAGCACGATCACCAAAGTTAGTTGAAGTTGCCCTGAGAGGCAAGCTCAGCCTTGCGGAGCCTACATTAGCTGACTTTAGAGTCCTGGAGCTAGTGGCTTGCTCCCTTAAACCTTAAACTTTATTTTAAGAAATATTAATTTTATAATTGAATTAATGTTGTGCTCTTTATACACTACGGGAGCACTTTCATGCGCTGCCAACTTGCGTAATTTCTAAACTACATCTTGCAACACTAATAATAATACAAGAACACCTAACATAAGAATATCCCCGCACTCTCTGAATCCACGAGATAATTACGAATCCGTTCATCTCCACACACTCGCATTCATTCAATTTTTGCCATCCAGGTAAATAAATGAAATACTGACGTCTGTTTTTAGAGATGAAGTATTTTTATATGTAACACTAATTATTGGTGTTGGATATAAAACCTGATTACTACCCTAAATACAGATTCATGTATGTTGGTATATATAAGAGATTCGCAATTGGACAACATTATTTTTTAGTTGACTCGTTCTCTGCTAAGAAATTTAATTATTGATAATAATAATACACATTTGTACAGCGCCTTTTCGTGACTGAGTCACTGCAAACGCGCTTTGTAATTGTCTTTGAAAAAAATAAGTTTTGAGCCCTTTTCGAAAAGCTGCCTCAGTCTTCAGCTCCTTGAGGGAGCACAGGAAGAGAATTCCAAGCCGTCGGAGCAGCAACGCTAAAGGCTCGGTCACCAAACACCGTCCTTGTGGCTCTGCGCGGCAGCTGGAGCAGACTTTTATTTGAGTCCCTGGATCTGAGTGTCTGTCCTCGGGTAGTAACATCCATTTTGGTGACCAGTTCAGACAGGTAGTAAGATGCTGCTCCATTTAGTATTCTGAAGGTGAGTACACACAGCTTGTACTGTATCTTCTGGGAAATTGGAAGCCAGTGAAGCTCAAACAGAAGGGGCGTTATGTGGCAAAATTTAGACTGACCAAATATAAGCCTCGCTGCTGCATTCTGGACCGACTGCAGTCTCTTCAGTTGCTTATTTGGCTGGGAAGCGAATATTGAGTTACAGTAATCAAGTTTACTGATAACAAAAGAGTTCACCATGGCCTTGATGGCATGTGTGGGGAGACATCTTCTGATGAAGTACAGCTGCCGTAGCCTAAAAAAGCCTGTTCTAACAGTCTTGCTGACGTGTTCTTCCATACTCAGACAGCGGTCTATTTCTATACCAAGAAGTTTTACGCTTGTTGAAGGAAAGATGTCATTCCCACAAATTCTTATAGGTGTTTGGCTGATTGAATGAATCCTTCTTGCTGTAGCGATTCTGAGTACTTTGATTTTGTCAGGATTCAACACCAATCGATTAATTATTTGCCATCCAACAAGAAATGACGTTTATACAGCCGACAGACCTTGTTTCAGTGTCTTTTGCTTGTTCAGGTGTGTAACTGATATAAATTTGACAGTCGTCAGCATAGCAATGGAATTTTAGATTCCAGCCTTCAACTATATGTTCCAGTTTCTTCGTATATAAGATGAACAATAGTGGTCCTAGAACGGATCCCTGTGGCACACCTGTGGTGAGATTAATAAAGATGGGCATTCCGTTTTGGAGTTGGACAGCCTGACTCCAATTGTTCAGGTAGTCGGTGAGCCACAGTAAAGCCTTTCCGGATATACCGTATAATCTCTTCAATCTTATTGTAAGGATATCATGATCGACATTTTCGAAAAAGCGCTCATATCCAACATTGTGAGAATGGCATGTTTTCCTTCTTCAATTTGAGTAGTGAGATCAGATAAAATAAGATCAATGCCCGTTTCAGTTGAATGAGAGTGTCTAAAAGACAATTGTTTCTTGGTCAAAAGTCCCTCAGATTGTAGATAACTAGTTAGTCTCATTGCCACAATTCTTTCAATTATTTAAGATATAAACGACAAGTTCGAGATGGGTCGGAAATTTGAAAAGTCTTCTGGGTCCAACTGAGGCTTTTTGAGAATGGGAGTAATGCAAGCTTTTCTCTTGTATCGCAATCCCCAAAACAATGAGTTTTATGAGGCAATTGTTATTGTTTTTACATAGCACTTGTTTGGGCGAATCGTTCTGTAGGTTTATTTATGGGTATTAGACGTTTTCTACCAAAAATATTACAATTATTTTTTTATGGAAATTTGTCACTTTGTATGGTGGCCATACTTTATAATTTTTTTTTTTAAAAGTAATGCATTATATATGTGGGTATATATAAGAGCTTTTCAATTGTGGAACAATATTTTTTAGTTAGCCCTTTCTCTGCCAAGACATTTTAAATTGTTTTTTTCTCTTGTATGGCAACCCCCAAAACAAAGAAAATTATGAGGCAATGATAATTGTTGTTACATAGCACTATTATAATGACGATTGTGCAAAAAAAATAGAGAAAATCGTAGGAGCCGTTTTTGAGCAAATCTCATATGAAACTTTCAGCTGTCCGGAAACCATCTTGAATTTTCTAAGCTTTGAAAAATGTTTCACTATGAATTATAGTGATAAGAGAGTTCTTTCTATTAAAGTTAAGAAATATAAAAGTTTTTTTGCGTTCTGATGGGTTCTTGTAGCCTTTTAATTTCAATTTTTGATAATATCATGTTAACGTCACTTTATGTTTTTATATTAAAAAAACATATTTAATTTATGTATTATTTTATGTTATGTATAAAACTCGTATTGTAAAGAATTATTCTTTTGTCAACGCTTTCACTTCTGAGAAAATCACAATTGTTTATTTTTTTCATATGGCAACCCATAGACGAAGATTGGCAAGAGTGCTGCTATAGCTATTTTTCTTAGTGACAATTTAAGCAACGATCAGACTGAAGTTTTAAAGTAAATCGTTAGAGCCGTTTTGGAGAAAAGTGCAATTTTATGTTTTTTTTGTATGGCAGCTATCTTGAATTTTCAGGTTGGTGCCATGCCAGTCGGCTCATCAAAATTTGTGGTTATCAATTCTCTTAATTCAAAAGTTGGTGTCTCTGCGATAAGTAGTTTCGGCTAGGGCATACGGACATACATACATACGGACGGACGGACGGACATGTTCGACAAATTAGGTTTTTTTGCATGTCCTGGTGCAGGACAACTCATTTCCGTTGAAACCTCAAAAAAAAAATCGGACGAATACAACACTTTATAGCTCCTTCGGACTGCTATAAAGCAACAATATTTTAAAATTTCTCGGCAGCGGAAGGGTTAATCAAAAATTATTGCCAGCCAATTTGAAAGCCATTATATGAACCTACATTTATTTATCACTATTGTTTTCGAAAAGTAAAATATAGCCACCGTATAAAGCGAACAATTTCCATACAACAATTTATTGTAATTTTCTTGATAGCAATAATAATAATAAAATGTTAATTGCAGCTTAGTCACGTGGAGGGTGCAATACATGACCAGCCATATAAAAAATACAGCAATGAAAAAGTACGTAGAAGAAAAATACAAAAATGATTATAAAAGGTTAATTTAAAATACTAGGCTTTGAAGTGTTATTTTTGATACAAAAGTGACCAATAATCTAAATCTAAGCTGCAAAGATATATATCATTTGAGATTTATATTAAACGTATTCCCATAAGCAGACACGTATAATTTCGCGCTTACACATGCCGCATATGAACCTACAATATAAAAACCCAATCTCAAGTGAACATAAGCCCTGCTACTCTTGCCTACTTTCCCTGAAATAGGGTTGACATTGTCAAAGTGAACCATCTTTTACAGTATGGGTGGTCAGCCGCATACAAATCTATAAGTCAAGGAAAATGATCATACCGCAAAATTAAAATTACTTAAGCAGATTGCCTTCATTAATAATACAAATTAAACATTTTGTTGTGAAAATTAAATATCACCTCAAAACAACTTTATTTTATGCTGTAAAGTCATGTGCAGTCCACTGTACATTTAATTTCTGATACGCGCGTTGGGGAATTCTTACGTCTCAAAATATTGCTTTCGTCGCCCATCCATGCATATATACATCGATGATATCACGCATCTCCCTCGTGCTACGAGGTATATACTTATTTTCAACATTCTAACTATAACAGGACAGATAATTTACAACCCTTTATTATAAGTAAGTAAGTATCCATGAAGTTTTAATATATGTTTAATCTTCTATACGATATTATTTTTTATATTCTGTTAAAATAAAGTACTGAGGCGTTTAAGCTAGATTTTGACCAAAAACGGGACTCGACGTAAAGTTTTTTGGAAAATATTTGACTTTAAAATTCATTTCCCGTGAAACTATAGCAGATAGAAAGAATGTGTAAGAGACTATTATTGTTTTAAAATTAACGTTCTTATTTTTGATTTACAAAAATTTCAATTATTGTACTTTGTTTTTGAGTAATAAAATATAATGTAAAAAATACCGTTTTACCCTTTTTTCTCCTGAACCAGAAGGGTTGGAAATACAAATTTTTGGTATGTTAATTTTATTGTTATCAGTAACGAATGTAACATATATATTTTTTTCTTCATTCTCATGACTCATACAACTTATATCAAAAGATCGATTTATATATTTTTTAAAAAAATGGCCGCATTCAAAATGCTCCAGGTTTGGAGTATTTTTTTTAATGCAAAAAGCAGGTAAATAATGTAGGTCATCATCTCTTACTAGTCTCTGCCTGGTAGTCGATGAGGTAGTTTGCACCATTTTTTGGGCCTCTTTGAAGAGGCCGCCTCCAGAACGCTCCAGGGTAGGATCACCAAAATCTGCAGAAAAGGCATGTACTCGATGCCGGACACCTCCCCAAACATGTTTCTGCCTGGTAGTCGATGAGGTAGTTTGCACCATTTTTTGGGCCTCTTTGAAGAGGCCGCATCCAAAACGCTCCAGGATAGGAAAAGGCAGACCAGTGAAAAAATGATGTACTCGATGCAAACTACCAGCCTGACCATGTCTCTGCCTGGTAGTCGATGAGGTAAGGTTTCGTACGTCTGGCTCTTAGTCTACAACTCGATCGCGGATGATTCATCAGACTGCTGTGAACGATTTACAATTCGGTCGACTTTAATTGTTTGTTTGTTTGTTTGTTTTTTTTCATTTCGTCGAAGGAAACAGATCTTTGTTGCATTTTATACGTACGAAGGCCGACCTTGGTGACAACACTATAGTATCTGACAATACAATAAAACAGCAGACAAAAAATATAAATTAAATGATATTAGGTAGGTACTATATACAACAAAATAATTAACTCGACTACTCATTCGCAAAAATAAATAAATAAAGGAGCAGTGATATTTTTTACGCAGACATAAAAAACCAAAGACAAGAAAAACGCAACGCTAGTAAAATAATAATAATATTAGGATGATTTATTTGGTGAGCGCTGTTTTTGTGTGTATCACACCTCAAGAGCCCTCTGCGAGCTTGGTCGTCGCTGTAGAAAGCGCCAATTCTCAAGCAAGACCCAGTTGTTGTAAGGTTGGATGGACTTTTCAGTGACCGGTCCTTGGTAAAGGTTTATGAATTTTTCAACCCAGCGAAGAGCACATTTGGAAATATAAATGGTAGGTATATTTTTTTGTGCTCCGCCAGGATCCGAATCTACAACCTTCCATTTACGAGTCCGAAGTGTTGCCACTGGACTACGGACCGGTCTAAATCTAAGCTACACATATAGTGTTACTTCTTGTCTGCGTTATCTCCGAAGGGGTCGCATGTGGTGATTTGGGACATATACATTTTTACGGGTGAAGAGGCTGACCTCACACCAACCACTTCATTTGAAGTGGGGGTTTTCCAGTTAGTTGGCGTTTCTTGTGAAGACTGAGTACACCTCTTCGGTACTTATTTGGGTTTGAAATCACTCGGTGGGGATCGAACCCTTGCTCTCGGCATTGAATGCAAGCATTCTGCCAACTCAGCCATCGACCGGACTTTTTACGAGCTTGGTCGTCGCGACAAAGCGTTAATTTTCAAGCAAGACCTAGTTGCTGTCAGGCTGGATGGACCTTTGGTGACCGGTCTTTGGCAACGGCAATGAATTTTCCAACCCAGCGAAGAGCATTTTTGAAAATATAAATGGAATTTTTTTTGTGCTCCGCCTGGATTCGAACGCACGACCTTTCATTGACGAGTCCGAAGCGTTACCACTAGACCACGGACCGATATCATAAACATTATTAAACGTTGGTCTTATACTGAAATTTCATAATAAATTAAAGGCACGATCTTTGTTATTTTGACTAACGATGTGTTAGCTTGGCCGATCGCAGTCTAGATGTTATTGTCTCAGAGTTGTTATCTTAAAGGTTCTCGGTTTGGATTCCAAGAACATGCGAAGTATGATTGGGAAAAAACGGAGTGATAGGGTGAGAAATGATTTTGTAAGAGAAGAATGTGGTGCAAGAGAAAGTGTGTTAAGATAAACCATCTTAACCAGGCACATGGAGAGAATGAATGATGAAAGACTGACGAAGAAAGTATATGTTGCAAGAATAGATGGATGTCAAAGATTTGAGAAATTTCCGAAATTGCGAATGAATGGAATATCCAGAGTCATAATAAAAGGAGAGCCTGTATGAAGAAGGTTATGACTCTGGAGGAAATGAAAGAAGTTTGTAAGGACAGAAACAAATGGCGGTTGATCTGTGATGTCGGCGGCTAGGGTTTTTTTAAATAAGAATTTGTTTTCTGTTAGTTTTTGATGTCCATACATATTATAATTTGTTGATTTTAAAAATGTAATTTGTTGTGTATGTTCCTTGACTTATAGGTTGGTATGCGGCTGACCATGCACCCATGCTGTAGAAAATGGTTCACTTTGCCAATGTCACCCCTGTTTCAGGGAAGGTCGGCAAGAGTCGCAGGGTGTATGTCCATGTGAGATTCGGGTTTTTATATTGCAGGACCACATAAGGCATGTTTAAGCGCGAACTTGTGCATATCTGTTTGTGAAAGAGCATATAATGTGAATCTTTAATGTTACATAGATATCTGTACCTTAGAGCATAAAGAACGGAAGTCCACTTTTTTGCGTTTTTTAATTAATGATGCAGAAATTATTATCATTAGCTGTTCTATAAGTGGTAAAAATATTTAGTCCTCGGACTCATAGTTACTGAGATATCAAGTGTAATAAATATGGGATGCACATAAAAGTGCGAGCATAAACCACGGAAGTTCCACATACGTTGTTCACATTACTTCACATTAAATAAATATCGATAAAAGAAGATAAACAGTTTTTACAGATCAAAAATATCTCGTCTAGTTTAGAAGTAATGATCGTTTATAAAAGTGCACATTTTCACTAAAACTCGTCTCCTGCACATTTTACTAATTGTGACTACCGTTGTTTATGCTCTAAGGTACCTACAGATATATTTTGCAACATAGATTAGATGCATTTTATTGCCAAATACTTGTTTGATGACCACATGAACATAATTGAATTGTATTTAATAATCTTGAGGTGCTATTGAGTTATTTTGTTTCTATTGCAAGTAGAGTACGACCAGCTGATCTGGCACACGGCCTAGCAACGCTAACCAATGCCTTACTTATTGTCTGTGGACAAAAGGCAGAGGCGTAACCATTGAGCTATAATATTGTTACGAACTTGGAGTACCTACGTGCTTTTGTACATGCATACATAGCAGTGGCGAAGGGTGCCATACAAGCCGGTTTCCATCGGCTTCCCTTTTAAAATGATGTAACAAAGTAGTTTAAAAATATAGGCACAAAGTA